>CM053581.1:418793444-418826167 GCA_028627135.1 Pseudochirops cupreus
GCTAGTGAAGCTGCAACATCGAGGCGGGTGCAAACCCTCTGCCTTTCACTTTTCAGCTCTGGAGGCCTTCTGGCGGGACTGCTTATCTCCCCCTTTCACAATTCCCATTCACAGCTGCCGCTAATCCGCTCACCTGAAGCTCCTCGGCTCCTCCTATCCAGCCGCTCCCGGGGCACAGCCATGGCTTCAGGCCAGGCTGGTTTCGGGTTCGCAGTGCTGATATGGTTCCTCGTAGCTGAGCTGACTTTAGTGGGAAGTATCTTTGTGTGTGTTTTGGAGTTCTAGGATTGGTTTAGAGTCCTATTTTATGGGTATTTTGGGGTGGCTATGTGAGAGCTGCGATATGTTGCTGCTGCTACGCCACCATCTTGGCTCCGCCCCCCCATACTCACTTCTTCTCTGGGTCAAGTCTCCAAGACCCTGTCCCATCAATCAGTTAATTATCAAACATTTGTTAAATACTCATTATTTGCCAGGTAGCCTGGTAAAGTGGAGAGAGAGCTATCCTTAGAGCCAGGAAAGCCTTGGTTCAAGCCCACCTCTAACATCTATTGGCAAGACTACCTGGGATGAGTCATTTCATTTCTCAGTGTCCCAGGCTCTATAAGACTATAAATTGCAATGAGAGTACTGATCTGAATTGCTGGAGGGAATTTCCTTTTTTGGGAATTATCCATCCCAATGAAATCTTAGGTCTAATTCCTGTCCCTGTTGAGAGAAATGATTATTAATAACCAATATCTTGGGGAGATTCAGCACTGCCCCCCTTCTTACACAGTCCTGACTTTTAAGTTCAATTCTTAAGGACATTGCTGCTGATGAAATTGTACTCACTTTCTTGTTCAAAGCCCCCACGCTGATGGAAGCTGTTGTGTTCTGCTCAGGTTTGAGAGGTGTATACATTCTTTGAAATGAGAGCCTAAAGCTATTGGTGGTCTGGTATAGAGATACTTTCTCTATGCAAGAGATAGTCAATGCTTCATCTTAATATAGCCTACTTCCAATCATATTAACCAATTAGATTTGATTGCTGTTTGATGAACCACTTATTGTTGAGAAGAGTATGTAAACTGTGAGTCTAGCCATCATGATTGTCTTTGGTCTAAGAGGGATGGCCAAATGACCATCCTTTTATTAATAACCTGCTGACCTTAATTTGAAAAACAATTAAATTACCCAGATACTATTTCTCTCTAACTTTTTTAAAAGTCACACTATATTCTAGATTCTGGGGAGACCTAAACTTAAAAGTGCAAAAATTCCTTCTCTTAATGAGCGAGAAAACTTGGGTTAGGTCCCAGGAATCTCCTCAAAAGTATTTCAGATCCCTAAGCAGCTTTGAATATTGGGGGGAGGGCCAACATCTACAATTCCACCTCTTTAAGGACTCTTTAATAACTAATTATTGAATCAGAACCAAGGTTTTTCCCCCTTTTTCCTTCCTCATCCAGAAATCAACCAGTGTAGGAAATATTGGGCAAAGACTTACCCAACCAGGCTGAGAAAATTGGTGAATTGCTGTTCATGATAGGTCTGAGGTAGAAATGGGTTGCCTTTTTGATATGTATATTGGTAAGTCTCTTTCACCAAGACTTGGGTGATCCAAGTCATGTACCCCCAGACCCTCATTAGAATGAGCCTACATCTTATAATATTCATTTTCTCATTAATTGTTAATCAATCAGAGTTGATTGCCACCCTCCAGAATACCTGATCTTCCAAAGGCATAAAAACTATGAGTCCACCACCATGAGGGGTCTTTAGCATTTGAGAGTACCATCAATCTCTTTTTTTTATTAACATGGCAGCCTTATTCATAAAATGATTAAATTACCCAAAAATTATGTCTCTCAAAAATTTTAAACATCACAAGCATTATCTGGGGGTACTTTCCCATTGTTATGGGTGGGGGGGAATATATGTCAGAGATAGGGTTTGAACCTAGATCTTCCTGTGTCCAAGGTCAGCTCTCTAAACTGAGCCACTCAGAAAGCTGGGTCCATTCTGTCATCAGTATTCTCAGAGTACTGAAGGCAGAGAAGAATAGATATGACAGGAGCAGAAACAATGGCAGTCAACTAAAAAAAACAAAGGCTCCTCACTTTATGTTGACTTTGGCAGTGAGGATGAGAGCAAGACTCAGTTTCTCCCCACCTAAAGGCTTACAGCTATCCTTACTTGAATGCTGACAGAGAGAGAAAGTGCCTTGGGACCATTTGTACACATTGAAAAGCTTTCCTCACCACTGATAAACTGGATAAGAACAGAACTAGATACAGAAAACCAGCACTTGTTCTGAAGCCCACTTGGAGGATTGCATCAAGATGAGCACACCATGGTGTTCCTAAGGGCTGGGTTCTCTTTGGTCAGTGCCCTATTACACCAAGAATGGCAGTGTTGATTTGATTAGTGGGAATAGTAGGGGGAATCAAGAAGGAGGTGCCACTTACTGAGGCTATGTCTGGGCTAGCTAGGCAGAAGAAGTCTCACCAATCAAGGTCCTCGGGGCAAGTTGGAGACACAGGAGAAAGCTAGAGCTGGAATTACTTCTCAGTATGATGATGGCTGGACAAAGGCATTGGTGGGTTTAGAGTGAAGGATGTACATGCGTACAATGACCACAATATAAATGGAAAGAATAATTAAAACTAAAGGCTGCAAAAATCTAATGACCAAGCCAGCCATGGTGACAGAGACCCAGCTGCTTAGGAGGCTAGGCTGTCCAATCTTGTAAACTCAGGTCAGAGTGGGTTAAGCCAATGGTGAACCTCTAGAAGCAGAGAGCCTAAGATGGGCCAGAATTGAGCACATCAACATTCCTACTCAGATGAGACTGGTTTGGGGGTCTGTGAGCAGTCTGTGCACTTTCAGCCTGGATGAGATTGGGAGACCCCATCCTTCTTATTCTTGGAAGATGCAACACATTTCAGAGATCTTTGTAGCAGCAAACGCCCTAGCATACCCAGGGTGGCTGCTAGCACAGGTTCTTTGATCTGTTTTTCTAAAAGAAAGCAACTCAAAATGGGTTAACAATCTTACTTTAATCAAATACATATCATTTACCTAATTCAGGGGGAAAAAGTCAACACCCTGAACTTCAGAGAATACAGCAGAAGTTACAAGCAGACAGAGAAACAGATTTGGGGCTCACTTTAGGAAGTGTTGTGTGATTTGGCCAGATGAGACTCTAGGGAGCTGTTGAGCCCCTCAGCTTTGAAAACCCAGATGTTGGTGCTTCCCTCTCTGGTAACTAACTAGGTACGGATGTAATGGTCAGACGACTGGAAGCCCTGTATGCTGATCTGTTTCTCTGTCTGCTTGTAACTTCTGTTGTATTCTCTGAAGTTCAGGGTGTTGACTTTTCCCCTCTGAACTAGGTAAATGATATATGTTTGATTAAAGTAAGATTGTTAACCCATTTTGAGTTGCTTTCCTTTAGAAAAGCAGATCAAAGAACCTGTGCGAGCTGCCATCTTGGGTGTGCTAGGGTGCTTGCTACTACAATCCCCCATTTAAAAAAAAAGGTATAAAGACAAAGCTTGACCCCCCAAAAAAGAGAAATGAGGAGGAATCTCTTCCAACAATTTTTTTTTTTGCTTTTTGGAGTGGGGAGAACAGGGCAATTGGGGTTAAGTGACTTGCCCAAAGTCACATGGCTAGTTAATGTTAAATGTTTGAAGCTGGATTTGAACTCGGGTCCTCCTGACTCCAGGGCTGGTGCCCTATTCACTGTGCCACCGAACTGCCCCTCTTCCAGTATTTTTGCAGGGGGGTAGGAAAGAGGACATACAACTATGGAGCACTGCATATAATGTCAGAATTTTTCAATATGTTGGTTCATTTTGCCCAAGTTGCGATGGAGGATAGCTCTCTCAAAATGGGAGATGGTAGGGATGCACTGGGAAATTTATGTAATGATGTATTTGAGAGGCCTGATTATAGAAACCATGGGAGGAGAGGAGGGAATGAGAGAAAAAGAAAAGGGTCTGGAACCTTGAGGAACATTCACTTTTAGAGAGGATTTGTGTCCTTAGAAGTGATTTGGAGAGCTCTAGTACCATCCTCACCACTCTGAGAACAACTTGAAATAAATTCTTTACAGGTTGTGATTCTGTTGATCTTTTCTATTTTCTTTTCCAAACTTCTCAAGAAAATAAGATATCTATATCCCTGTATATCTTCAAAGTGAATCCAGACATTAGGTCTACATGAAACCTGTATTTTCATTCCAGTGAGACCAGTGTCTTTGGAACAGTTTGTAATCAGATTGTTCGAACTAATGAAATGTTCTAAATAGGAAAAAGAAAAAAAGAAAGGACAGAACATGTCGTACCCTGTCCTTTGCCCTCTGGCACTGGTTCATTCACACTGTGCCAGCATGAGTGTTCCCTTACAGGTCTTCCCCAAGATTTAACTCACAAATGTCTCTTTTGGGATTATTTCTGATCCTTTCCTTGTCTTTTCATTGATTGATTACAAGTATTAATGTCTGAGTTACTCTATTACTACAAATACTATTTCTTGAAATAGCAATAGCTTGTCTTCGTTTTTCCTCTAGGAGAAAATGCACATTGTCATGGCTCTCTAAACTGCTTCCTAGTTACCTTCCTAGCCTTATTTCACTTTTCTCATCTCTTTATGAGGTCGACCTTCAAGTCAAACTGAATTACTAGCAGCTTTCTGAATGCTGCACGCCATCTCCAATCTCCTTGCATTCCCAAAGGCTGAAGTACATTTTCTACTCAACTCTTTCTCCTTGAATACCTCTCTGAAGGCTTAACTCAGGCACAGCGTCTTTCACATAACCTTCCCTAATCTTCCAGAGAGTTCTCTCACCTCAAATGGGTCGAGAGCACTTCACTGGGACATATCCTTTTTGACCTTCACTCCCTATGTCCTGTTAGATGTATAGTATCCCTTCTGTGGTCACTCTGCCAACTCACGTTCATACTTACCAATCTCTACCCAGAGGGTGTTTGACTATTTTTCCCCTCCCTGGATTCTATTTCTCATTCCTAATACTATCACACCTGAACCTCTGATATTAATCAACCAGAAGATGATGATAATTAGTTTTTACCTCAGCACAGTGCTTTGCACATAGTAAACACTTATTAAGAGATTTGTGTGAGAGTTTTTTTTTAAATTTGTTGATTAACAGAAAACTCTTGCCATTCTTGAAGGATGCACCACATTTCAGAGATCCCCAACCAGGAGAAATTTTGGATCAGAGGATTTTGAACTGAAAGGAATCTTATTAAGCTTGTAATTCAGCTCCCTCATAAGAAATATAATAACTGCAAGAAACCACTGAGATTCTAGTCCACGAATCCTTGAACTTTAATAATTTGATAACTATTTCAGTCTAATTGATTTCCTTTGAAATCCTATGGTTTTTTATTTTATGCATTTAAAAAGATTATTCTAAGAAAGGGTCCAGAGGCTTTTCCTTGCTGCTGAGGGGAGCCAGGACATAAAACAAGTTAAACACCTCTGATCTGTTCTGATGTCTTTATTTTACAGGGGAGAAAACTGAACTCTAGAGAGGGAGAATTACCTTCCCGAGGCCAGACAGGAAAATGGTGGCAAAACTGCGATTTTGTTCCACTTTCCCTGGTTGCAAATACTCTGCCCTTCCTGACAAAAACCCTCAAGTGAGGAGTTGAGAAAGTGAAACACACCTTCCAGAGATTAGTTTCCTAAACTGAAAGATCATGGGCAAGCCAAAAGGTTTTTCTGGAAGCCTTTTTCTTCGTTTCCGTGTGACCGTGGCAAGGCAGTCCTTGTATGCCTACCTAATTGATTCCCACTCTCACTCCCAATACAAACTCTTCCAAACCACTTCTTCCCTCCCTAAAAGGGAAGCTTCTCCCACCCCCCTACCCCCATTGTCTCTTAGTCCTATTAACGAAATTGAGGCAATTCAACTTGAACTTCCTTTTCTTTTTTTCTTTTCGGGTGAAAAAAAAAAACCCAGATGTCATCTTCTTTTCTCTGCTCATAATTTGCATGACGTTTCGCCCATTAGAATGGGAGCTCTTTGAAGGACCATGTTGTTTTTTGCCTTTCTCTGTATTTCCAGGACTTCTGGATGCCCCTCACCCCCTTGTCTTTATCTTTTCCCCCCAATCCTCCCCTTTTCTAAGCTTCTCTACAACCATTTTGTTAGTCTCACAGGTGTATAACATGGGTATTATTCTGGTCCTCCTAATCTCCCTTACCCTAAATATCTGATTAGCTGCCTGATCCTGTCATTTCTGTCTCTACAACCAACCTCTTCCTTCCCTCAGCATCTTAACTGGGTCCCCAGATTATGGCACCAGCCTCCTAACTGGTCTCCTCACCTCTTCTGTCCCCACTTCAGTCGGTCCTCCACGCCCACATTGCTGCTTAAGTGATTTCCCTTAAATAAATGCAAATCTGACCAAGGCTTTCTCCTACTCAGTTGACCCCAAAGTCTCCCCGTTGGCCTCTGTTTGACTCTCACAGCCCTTCACTCTCTTTTTCTAGCCTCGTTAGGTGATAGCCCAGTGCCTGTCACACAGTAGGCAGTTAATAATGAATGCTAACTGATTGATTGACTGTTATTGGAGGCATTTATTGATGGTGTTCAGCTGTTTCAGTCCTGTCTGGTTCTTTGTGACTCCATTTGGGATTTTCTTGCCACTTCATTTCACAGAAACTGAGGCAAACAGGGTTAAGTGACTTACCCAGGATCACACAGCTAGTAAGTGTCTGAGGCTGTATTTGAACTCAGGACTTCCAGGCTCCAAGTCCGACACCAATACTGTAATGGATAGAGTTGGGTATTGTGAGGCTCCAGTGAGATGATGGATATACACAAAGCTCTTTGAAAACTTTAAAGTGCTATATAAATGCCAGTTTTCTTAGCACTGTTAGCCACCAGTCCGGGGATCCCTTTATTGCTCTGAGTCTTCTGCATTCTTGCTCTGTCCAAGCAATGTTTATAAAACAAAATAGAGGTGTGCTGCAAAATGTGTAACAACTGGCTTGGAATGTATGTGAATTAATTAACATTTTCTTCAGTCTAGAGTCAATCAATAAACCAATCATTCGAGCTCTGACTTATAGAGATTGTTCATTTCTGAAGCGTAAGGGATGATACAGACAATTTAACCCTAAACTCTTAATGACTTCCACAAGCCCCTGGATGAAGAACTGAGTTGGAGTCAGTAAAATGCATGTCAGGAGCACTTAAGTTGTGGTGAGAAAAACTTGGTTCTTGGTGAAAAAGGCTGATTCTGATACAACCTGAGTCCAGACAGCTCATCTCTCGAAGGTGAGTCACCAGATGGTGAATTTTGAGGGACAGGGCAATCTATGAAACAAAAAAAGTAAAAAACAGTATGTCAGTCCCATGAGGTCCCCTTCTTTGGGCAGCTAGGTGGTGCAGTGGTTAGATTGCCAGGCCTGGAGTCAGGAAGACCTGAGTGCAAGTCCAACCTTAGACACTTACTAGCTGTGTAACCCTGGACACGTCACTTAACCCTGTTTGCCTCAGTTTCCTCATTTGTAAAATGAGCTGGAGAAGGAAATGGCAAACCCCTCCAGTATCTCTACCATGAGACTCCCAAATAAGGTCATGAAGAGCTAGACATAACTGAAAAACAACTGAACAACAATTTTAACAACAGCCCCCTTCTATGCCTATTAGGGGGCAGGGACAGAAGAGGAAGGAATCAATAGAGGGTCCTAAGTTTTTGGTTGGTCACCAAACATTCATTTAACAGTGAGAGTTGATACAATCTTGGAAAAATTGAGCCATGTGAATATTGACATTTAGGTGGTAAAATGAAGGCAGAAGATACAAGGAAGTTGCTCATAAATGGAAGAATGGCTCCCGGATTTTCCTGGGATAAACAAACACAGAATCATCAGTGTCGGTTTTATTTCATGGCCAAAGACAACAAGAAACGTCATTTCATGAGGCACCTGATCATTTCATCTTGCAAAGGTCACAATGAGAATAAGCAAACACCTAGACCCAGAAAGATACTTCTTGGCTTTCTTTTAAATGGTTTTCTTATTTTTAAAAATATCCTGTTATTTACATAGCCTTCAACTGAATCCTTTCTTATAACAAAGGAAAATCTCAAACCTAATCATCAACATTCTACCCTCACAGTCCCTCAACTCTCTACTTACAGGAGTAGGGATACATCAATCAATTCAGCAAGTATACAAAGCAAGGACAATGTTAGGCAAAAAGAAATAATTTCTGCCTTCACAATGCTTAGCTTTGTAACCTGAATGCTCTGACCCCACTGTCTCAGGGACAGGCCTGAGAATCTCAGAGTTTTCAGGCTCACTGAGCGGTAGGTGGGGGTTTTTCTTCTGTTGCCATGGGCTTGAGCCCCCAGCGGCTGTGTCCTCCCATTTTTAGGGGGCCAGTGGCTAGTACTTCCATTCCATTTAACCAGATAATGCTGGAGAGCTTTCACAAAGAATTATTTACTGCAAAGCTATAACAAGAACCAGGTGAGGTTAGCTTTAAAACTGAGCTCAGTTCCTACATAGCATTAGTCACACACCAAGTTTACAACTACAAGTAGCATTTCTGCTGGATGAATCCTTTCTTTGGGCTGGGCTCCTGAAGGTCACTAGAAAAGGATCATTTCTTGTTCCTTGGGGCTTTAATTCTACAACCTGGCTGGGATCCTGCCACTAGTGTGCACCTGAAGACAATGAGGTGAAGCCCCCCCTCCCCCCAGCAATGGCATCCCTAAGGTGTTGGGTAGGGGCAGCAGTGCAGTGGATAGAGCACTGGGCTTAGAATCAAGAAGACTCATCTTCATGAGTGCAAGTCCAACCTTAGACACTTACTAGCTTCGTGACTCGAGGTAAGTCACTTTACCCTGTTTGCCTCAGTTTCCTCATCTGTGAAATGAGCTGGAGAAGGAAACAGGAAACCACTCCAGTATCTTTGTCAAGAAAACCACAAGTGAGGGTGACAGAAGAGTCCAAATGTTGGAATGTTTCCTTTACATCTGAGAAGACTCTCATTATTTTTGTCCCATCTATCATTTAGCTTAGGAAAGTCTATTTGTCCAGCTATTTGCCATTTAATTTTTCATATTTGTTTTTTTCTTATGGTACAATGATATTCAAATACATCTATATGCCACTTCCCACCTAAGCCCCCCCCCCCACCCCCGTTGGGCCATTGCCAGCCTTAGACACTTACTAGCTTTTGACTTTTGTCTTGCCACTAGACTCTGATGACTCTGAAGGAGAGAGTGAAACTGATGGACTTTGCACAGTTCTGCCTCATTTAAATCCAATTCACTTGAGTCATCGGCCCTTTTCAAGAATGAAGGATGAACAACAATCTGAGTACTAACAGCTGTAGTCTGAGGACCCAACCTGGCAGTTCAAGTTGAGCAATCCTGCTCTTTCTCCCCCTTTTCATCCTCCTCCTCTTCCTTCTTCCTTCATCATATGTGGCACCTCTGCCCACATGGAGAGTCATACCCTTATACTACATGAAGGAATATAATTTTTGGTTTCTTATATTTTGTAAGATATTTTGGGGCTTGAAGGGCTAGATTTTTTTTTCAATTTCCTATTTTTTATTTTATCTTCCCCCTCAAAAAAACTGGGACATTTAACTCTCTGTTTTATGGAGTTTTCATTTATGATTCCTTGAAATAAAACTCTGGGAAAACAGGTTTTAAAAAAATCCATTGTGATTCATGTTGAATATGCCTTTAAATCCAAATTACTTTGGTAAGATCCCACCACACCTCTCTTGCCCGTTGTTTATTTTGTGCTGTTCTTTGATGGCTCAGAGTGCATGTAAATAGCAATTGTTCTGAAACTCGGAGGGGCTTCCTCTCCCACACTGATTCTTTGGTGATGGCAAACTAGGCCTTCTTTCATCTCAATTCTTACCTAACCTATAATCATTGGATGGGTGTTGCACCAGACAAACCGAGACCTGGGAAAGCTCTTAGTTTAAAAAGACCACGGTCACCCATTGCTTCTTGGGCCATCTCTAATCATCCTGATCTATTTCTTGCCACTGGACTCTGATGACTCTGGATGAGAAAGTGAGGCTGATGACTTTGCACAGCCCTGCCTCACTTAAATCCAGTTCAGTTGCAAGTCAAGACATCACTATCCTGTCATTGGTCTTGGAGAATAAAGGATGAACAGCAACCCCCAGCAATTGGGGAATCTCTAATTTTTTTTTTTGTTACCACATGTCATATGGCTATGAATATTTTGTTAGCTATGAAAGTGCCATGAAAATTTTTTTAAAAATTCCAGAATTTCTTCTAAAACAAGTCCACCTGTATCTGGATACTTGGAGACTTTAGGGAAGGGAGTGCAGGAAAGGATATTGAAAACTATGATGGAAATGATGTTTTTGGATTAAGAGGCTAAAGGATTGTACACCCTCGAGAAGCTGCAGAACTACATGCCATAAATACTTTTAGGAAAGGTGTTGGACAGAGCAGAGTGCCAAACAATGTTACCAAAGATGAAATCAACAGTTTCTATATATTTTCAGCCTTTTTTGATGTTTGGTTTAGTTTTTACTAATTTTTTCCTTTTTTCTTTTTTAAAAAATATTTGTTATATGGAACGGCTCTCTGGGAAGGAGGAAGATGAGGGATATTGGGGGGAATTTTTATTATGTAAAAAAAGAGGAGTAAAGTTTATTTACTATAACAACAAAAAAGAGAAAACTGACTAGATCTCAAGGCTGGGAAAGAATTAGTGACTGATATGGTAGTCATTTCTGATTTAGATATCTGTATTCAATCTTCACCCCAATCAGCCAATCCAGCAGGACAGCAGGGCCTTGCCAGGGTGGGCATGTTGCCATACTGCTGCCTGACTCTTTCCATCAGAAACAATGACCATCTGGACCCAGACTTCCATGGAAACTAGTTTAGACTGGGGATTCACCCTGGGGGGCGGGGGTGGAGAGAGTTGCCTGGATTGAGTGAGTCAGTCCTCACATCATATCTCCACATGTGTAGGCTCACAGAACACATTTCCATCCATTCAGGATCTAACTAGTACATGGTGCATCTTCCACTCCCCAATCCAGGGTCTCTGGTTCAGAAAACAGTAAGCTAATCAGTGCTACGACTGCCATTGGAAGGGAGTGACAATCTAGTGATGTACGGTGCCTGCCTAGAACTAAGGGAAAGCTCCCCTCCAGATGTGCTCCTGCTGCTAGCAGACTGTAAGCTCCTTGAGAGGAAGAACCGTCACTCTTTTACGTTGGTCTCACCATCCCTCGGTACTCAGAGCTTGACAACAAAACCAGAGCTTAAAAAATGCTTGTTAAATCATTACTTAGTTGGCTTCCTCAAAAGGTGAAAAAATGGTGTATGAAATTATGACCAAATGGATTTCACTCGTACGGTAATCTCCACAATGAGCGTGTGCATTTATTTATACGCCCTTCAATGCTAGACGGCGTAGGGCGGCCAAGCCAAACTCACTGCCCATGCGCAGCCCGCGCTGCCACACCCTCTGACCCCCTTAACGGGCAATTAGGAAATGTTCTGTTGCTTTTGTTCTGTCACGACTTGTGTCCGAGGGCTTTTCTTGGCGGCCGCTGGAGTGGTTGGTTTTCTTCTCCAGTGTGTGCCCATTTTATAGAGGAGGAAACTGAAATCCAGAGAGGCTAAGGCATTTAAGGTGAAAGAATCTGTATTGTAGCTAGAGGGCACCTCAGGGGCCCTCGGGTCTAATCCTCTCATTTTACAGATGAGGAAACTGAGAACCAGAGGGTTAAGATCATAGAATCAGAGGTGTAGCTGGCAGGGTTCCTAGGGGTCATGAAGTTCGAGAATCTCAATTGTACAGCTGAGGAGACTGAGACCCAGAGAGGGTAGAGGAGGAGATTGGGGTCTAGATGGACGGGACCCCCAAGGCCACGGAGTCCTGGCCTTCCCTTGTACAGGTGGGGAGACTGAGCCCCAGGGAGGAAAGAGACCCCCCAAGGCTTGGCCTCCCATCGCACAGACCGGCAGACTGAGGCCTTGCCGGAGGCCCTACCCCCCACCCCAGCTCCAGGAGCGCAGGGTGGGGGAAAGGACAGATGCTCGCCCGCGCTGCCGCTCGCCCCGCCCCGCCCCAGGCGCCACATCATCAGGGGACTCCGGGCTCCCAGGCAGGAGCCAGCGGCTGCTGCAGCTGCGGAAGCGGTAGCGGTAGAGGAAGCAGCTGGAGCGGAGCGGCCCGCGCGTGCGCACACGACCTCCGGTGTGGGGCTCCCAGAGACGGGGGCTGTGAGAGCTGGAGTCGGGCGCGAGCGTGGGCGGGGCGGGGCGGGGCGCGGCTGCGCGCGGCCGGGCCGGGCCCTGGGGCAGGCCGAGGCGGGGCGGGGCGCGCGTGTCCGGCGCGCTCGCGCTCAGGCCTGTTCGGGGGCGCGCGGCGCGCTCGCGCTCTCTCTCGAAGACTGCGCTCGAGGAGCCGGGACCTGTCACGGCGGCGGCGGCGGCAGCGGCGGTGGAGCGCAGCGCGGGGCAGCAGCTAGGCCGCGCCGACCCCCCACTTGGGGCCTTAACCGCCACTCTCAGCCAGCGTCGCCCCGGCGGGGGAGGATGGAGGGAAGGTGGCGGCTCGTGCGGGGGCGGGGCCGGCCCCCCCACCGCCTCCCAGGTAGGGGGTCCCGCAGGGAAACTGAGGCTGAATAGGGCGTCGCGGGGTCCGGGTCTGGAGCTGGAGGGACCGCGGGGGGGGGGAGAACAGACGGGGAAACTGAGGCTGGAGAACTTAGTCACGTGACCTGCCCAAGGACCATCGCATCCTAGAGACCGTCTTCCTCTACCCACCCCTTCCCCCATTTTACAGAGGGGGAAATAGAGGTCAGGAGAGCAGTGGCAAACCCGTGGTCACAGCATTTTAGAGGAGGGAGGGACCCTGGGGACCATCTAATCCAGCTCCTTATCTTGCAGAGGGGAAACTGAGGCACAGACCGATTTCGTACCTTGCACGTTGGGTGAGAAGGAGGTGACTCACAAACCCGGGGGCACTGGATTCGAATCCTGCCCCTGCTCATCTGTAAGACGGGAGGCCCCAGGATGGTGGTCCCAATTTCCTACTCTTTTCCATGAGGGGGTGAGACCCTAACATGGTCCTCAGCAGAAGCTGGATTGGAACTCAGGGCCCCCAACACCAAGCTCTTCGGGGGGTCCTTTTCTCCTTTTGGATCTCAGCCTCCTCATCTGTAACATTGAGGGACTAGACTTTCTGTGGACCGTCAGGGTTGGGTTTCTGGCTCTAAAACCACCCTCTCTTTGGTCCCATCCCGGGCTAGGGGAGAAAGCATGACCTTCTCTAAGGATCCCGAGCTGCACCAGGGAGTACCTGTCCTCATTGTATAGATGGGGAGACCTCAGGAGAAGGGTGGTGACTTTGCCAAGGTCACATGAGGAGTAAGTGATGAAGGGAGGTGGTGGTTCTTTGGAAAGGGCCCTGAGGCCCAGATTCCTAGGTCACAGATTCTTGGTCTCTCAGGATAGACAGAGGCACTTATCCAATCCATTTCTCTTCTGGGTTACAAGTCCCAGGGTGGATGCCTGGAGACAGGGAGTGGTTGTTTAACTGTGCTGGAAAGCTACCTGAGCTCTCCTTGTTTGGTTGGAGCTGGAGCCATCCCAGGCAGTTGCCTCACCTGGCTGGCGTTTGGTCTGATGGGAAGAGCACTTGGTAAGGAGTCAGAAAATCATGGGAGCATCGATTTTGTAACTGGGCAGGACTTAGGGGTCATCTTGTCCGGCCCTCTGATTTCAGAGGCTTGTCTGAGGTCTCACAGATCGATGGCAGAGTTGGACTTCCAGCCGGATTCCCTCTGGGTTTGAGGATGTCCATTGCCACTTAGTACTGGAGTGACATTGGGTAGGTCACTTCTCCCTGGCCTCAAAGGCCTCTGCCTGCTCTGAACATTACTTTGTATGGCAGGGAAAGGAGCCCAGGCCTCTGGTCTGCCTTCCTTGTGACCAAGGCTCAGGCTCAGAAGGCTTATGGAAACAGGCAGTGCCAAGGGGCCATCAGACAGAGTTTAATTTGTTTTCTAAATGTTGGGCAAGACACAGCACACCCCAACTCTTTTTCTTAAGAAAAAAATTTGGGGTGGCTAGTTAGTGCAGTGAGTAGAGCACCAGCCCTGGAGTCAGGAGGACCTGAGTTCAAAACCAGCCTCAGACACTTAACACTTAACACTTACTAGCCATGTGACCATGGGCAAGTCACTTAATCCCCATTGCCCTGCCTTTCCCCTCCAAAAAGAAAAAAAAAGAAGAAAAAAATTCATACTTTAAAAAATCTCTATCTTTTGTTTTTATATCACCAGAATTCCTTCCAGTGTCCATTTCCACTGCCAAAGAGCTATCTGATATAAAAAATTCTATTTTTCAAAAAAAAAAGAGACAAAAAAATCAGCCAAACTGATGGATACTTGGAAAGAGTCTGAAAACACAGTCGGGGCGTCATAACTGCAGCCCTGGTTCCCCCAGAGGAGTGGCCCCCCGAGTCTTGGGCTTCATGGCTCCCTCATTATGTAACTTTTTCCTTTTTCCTCCTTTTGTGTATTTGAACAATCAGAAAACAAGCCTGACAGTTTCTAGGCTCTGAGTCAGCACAGAGGCTGCTGGGTTGGAAGGCCAAAGATCTGATTTCTAATGTTACCCTAGCCCCTTGCTTCTCTTGTGACTTGAGGCGAATCACTTCCTTTCTCTGGACCCAGTTTTCTTCCTCTAGAAACTGATCAGCTTGGACCCAATGATCTCTAATCCATTATAATTCAGCACACATTTATTAAGCTCTTTGGATGTACTTGGGATAAAAAGATAACAGAACCTGAGTTGACATTCCCTTTGGGGTGATTCAGCATGTGCATGGATAATTACCATCCAAAGACCATGGAGCAGGAGCAGGAGCACTAAGCATGAAGGGCAGGAAGTGTTGCTTTTTTTTTTTAAGCATAATGCTTAGTCTACAGTAGGTGCTTAGTGACTCTTTGTTAAATGAGTGATTATGGGGATCATACAAGGAAGGCTTCATGGAGGAGGGGCTACTTGAACAGAGATGAAGGGGGATGTCATTTCAGATACTGGGAATGATTTGTGTAAATTCCTGGAGGCAGCCAGGTGGTTCAATGGATAGAGCTTGGGACTTGGAGTTCAGAAGACCTTAGATGCTGGCTGACTGGGTGACCCTTGGGCAAATCATTTCACCTCTTGGTCTCAGTGCCCTCATCTGTAAAATGGAGATAATTGTAATACTTGTCTCCTAGGTTGTTGTGAGGGTTGAATGAGTTAACATATGTAAAGCCCTTTGCAAGCCTTAAATCTCTATGTAAATACTAGCAGTTATTATTATAATGCAAGATCAAGTTCAGAGAATGGCTTGTAAGGTGGTGCATTGTTCTCTAACTCTCAGGTGGGTTCCCCAGAAAAGCTTTTCTCAAGTTTAAGGAACTCTCAGGGTCCATATCTGCTCAAAATCACAGCTCACAAGTCCCCATCTAAGTGGTTACCATTAGCAGTTAGCCAGAGAACATAATTAATTCAGAATAAAGGTATTTAATGAAAGGCATAGTGAGAAAAGTAGCAATGAAATCTTTTCCCCATAAACTTGGAGCATATTTTCCCACAGGTTCCTGTACCATCAATAAATAGAAAGAGGGGAGACATGTAGGGAATATGTCAAAAGGGCATGCCCAGAGGGAACTTGGTTGGCCAGGACACATATGTGGAGTAGCATATGTCTAGCCAAGGCACCTGCATAGCAGGACAGCTCACAGCACCCATGCTCCTGGGACCCTGATGTCTCTTGGCTGTGTTCCCACCGGGTCTGCTCCCCGCTGGTCTCTTGAGTACGCTGTCTTTGCCTTATATAGCTCTGTTCAGTGTGGTTCTGCAGGATGAATTTCCATCATCAGACATGGCCTGACCTAGTCCCACCTGGCTCCCCACAGACCTATGGAACTTCTCCCTGCCTACCTCTACTGGTGGTCTCTTCCACATGAGGAGAGTGGGCTCTGTTATGCTCTTTTAGTTTAAAAGCCAAAGGCTTTTCATTTAGAAAAATAGCTGCCCTTACCTCAGCTGTAAGACCCGCATCTGTCCTAAGTATGGTAGAAAAAAAAAACAGAGTGGAGAGAATGAGACTTGATTCGAGAGATGTTGTCGCTATGACAATATGACCATATTGTCTATGACCATACATGATAATACATGCGTCATTTTACCCCAGGAGTAGTTACTTACTGTTTTAAGGAGAGTTGGAGGTTTCATGATCTCTTTTTTAGAGCCCCCATTGGTGTTTCACTTCCTTTGGCCTCATTTGTTTTTTTGTAGTAAGTAGATTCAGTTTTGGTTCTGTTTCTTTCTATATTGGTTCATAAAATCTTTCCATGACAAGACTTGGCAGCTAATTAGAGATGGGAAGTCAAGGAGAAGGAAAGAAGATCTGGTAATTTCAAGGCTACAAACTTAAGCATTTGGGGAGATGGGTTGCCCTCAGCTGATTAGCCTTTGGACTTTGCATGGGAAGTTTGGAGGTAGGACAGGTTCTGTGGGGAAGATAGTTCCGTACCCATATGAAGTGTGTGATGCTTGTAGGACGTCTAGGAGGTGATATCCAGCAGGCACTCAGTGTGTTTCTGAAGTCCAGGAGAGAGGGTAGGACTGGATATATAAATTCAGGAGTCATTAGATGAAGCTTGAATCCTTGGCAGCTGATGAGCTCTCCAGAGAGAAAACGTAGTGAAAAACGAGAAGAGGACCAGGACAAATTGCTGAGGAACACGAACTCTTATGGGGCCACAGATGGATGATGATCCAGCAGAGGAGCCTGATGGGGCACAGTCAGACAGCAGATAGCCCTTCTGGTTTTCAGTCTTTTTGCATGAAGGCAAGCAAGTTATCAGTCAGGTCCGCTGGTGAATTTGCTTCTCCTCATTTGTACAGGGTGATAACTAAGTGCTGTTTAAACCTTTCTTTCAAAACATTTTACAGGGCTGTTTGAGTCTCCTTCCTCTTCTCCTCTTTGAGTGTTTTCAGTACAGAAATCTGTATAACCAGAGGCCTGGCAAGGATGTGTGAAACTGACCACATCAAATTTTAGAGCTGGGAGGGACCCCAGTGGCGCCTGGGCTGACCTGTTGTCCAAACCCAAGAGGCTTCTGCTTTTAGATTTAATTTGAATAACCATAATGTCATAGTAATTATAAATATTAACTTCTAGTGTTAAAATTTAGGAAAACCAAAATCTATAGTTTATTTCATTTTAATTTAAGAAAAAAATATTTTAATATGTGAGTTTGGGAACCATATTTCTTCCCAAGTTTGAAGGGCCCTTTATTATAATATTGCTTATAATTATAGATGGATTTTTAAAAAAGCCTTGTATATGCCTGTTGCTTTTAAATCAGTTCCTTTTTTGGGGGGAGGCAATCAGGGTTAAGTGACTTTCGCAGGGTTACACAGCAGCTAGTAAGTGTCTGAGGCTGGATTTGAACACAGGTCCTCTTGACTCCAGGGCTGGTGCTATATCCACTGTACCACTTAGTTTTCCCCGAATTAACTCTTTCTTGAAATACTGTCTTTCCTGCTATAGAGACTGAACTCTTATAACAAAGAAAAACAATTAAGCAAAACCCTTGTATACACAGTGACCATACATGATAATACATGCGTCATTTTACCCCAGGAGTAGTTACTTACTGTTTTAAGGAGGGATGGAGGTTTCATGATCTCTTTTTTAGAGCCCCCATTGGTGTTTCACTTCCTTTGGCCTCATTTGTTTTTTTGTAGTAAGTAGATTCAGTTTTGGTTCTGTTTCTTTCTATATTGGTTCATAAAATCTTTCCATGTTTCTCTGAATTAGTCATAATCACTATTTCTTATTGCATAGTAATATTACATTGCATTCATATACCACTGTTTATTCAGTCTTGGTGAGGAATGTATGACTCATTTAACGATATCCAGATAACCCAGCTTGGCTTGTAATGATAGCAGCAGTAAGAGCCAGAGTTGACAGAACCTTTAAGGTTTGTCAAACACTTTGCCTGTGTGATTTTCGTTTGATTCTCACAACAACTCTGGGAGGAGTAAAGTGACTTGCCCAGGGTGGCACAGGTAGGGCAGTAAATGTCCAAGCAGCCCAGCACTCCTGCTGGTGTTGAGTCTCACTAGACTCAAGACCTATGTGTGCAGCCAACTAGTTTGCAGAGAGATGGCCCTTGCCTGGGAGAGTCTGCAGGCCAGCTGCTCTTTGTTTGAGTGCTCTGCTTGCTGGAGGTGCTGGAGCAGAAGGGCTGTCCCATCCCTTCTTGGTTGGTTGGTTGGTTGTTGTCCTTTGTTCTTGCAGAGGACCAAAATTACCTTACTGTGCTTGGGGTCAAGGTACAGTATGTCAAATGGTGGCTGATCAGACCAATATGAGCCTGGAATGCTCTACCACAGGTCAGGCACAAATAGTCCATGTGAACATTTGGAGTAGGTTTTCCAAATTTGAACATCTCACATTTCTTTTGAGTTATTTCAATTCTGCTTTTCCCATAGAGCACGGCACCTTCTCTGATGAGGACATGGCAGATGGTGGTCCTGTTCTGTGTCACCCATGTCACACAATCAGTTCTGAAGTACTTTGGAGATACCTTGAGAGTGTCCTTGCACCAATCTTCTGACCACCATGCATGAGTTCTCCATAAAATAGTCTTTTAGGCAAGCATGCATTTGGTCTTGGAACAATGTGGCCAGCCCATTGGAGTTACTCTCTCTTAGTAGCATTTGAATGTTTGACAGTTTAGTTAGGGAAAGGACCTCAGTGTCCAATAGCATAGGATGTGTTCAGGGAAGACTAACACCTTTGGTGTGAGGGCTGCCGAGCCGTTTTCAGGGTTCTTTTCCACCTTTGGCGTCTACCTGACCACCTGACCCTCACCTGTGACTCCAAGAAGCTATAGCATGGGCAGCCGCCACGCCTGGGTAAATTCACCTTGGAGAATTAATGAAGGAGATGTCCAAACCATGTGCTCCCTTCTAACATCTTTTCTTTGACTTCGGCCTTCTCCTTCTGGGTCATGTTATCATCTTACTGCTTTTCAAAAGGGTCTCAAAAGGGGCTTTGAGAATAATTGTCCTACTTCATTTGGCCCACCCTATGGGTTGTGGGGAGAGGAAAAATATTCCTGTTTCTATTTTATCTGGGAATATAGGGGCAGTGAGGTGATTCAGTAAATAGAGTACTCCAGCCTCAGACACTTACTAGCTGTATGACTCTGGGCAAGCCATTTAACCTCTGTCTGCCTCAGTTTCCGGATCTGTAAAATGGAGCTCCTACCTCCTAAGGTTGTTGTGAGATATTATCTGTCAAGCACTCAGCCCAGTGCCAGATACATAGTAATCACCATACAAGTGTTAGCTATTCTTGTTGTTGTTATTATTAGTTACAAAGTAGTCTCAGTGGTGAAATGACTTTCCAAAGGCTGAGTTGGAACAAAAGCTCTGAGTCTTCTGTCCTCCAAGACAAACTGTCTCAGGGCCTGGGCTCTTTGTTTTTGGTGACTCTCCCCTTCTGACCTTAAAGTTCATTTGGTGCCCATTGCCCTCCAGTTCTCAAGATTCTACCATTAAAACTTACTTTAGGGAGGGATCTGTGAGCCTAGTGAAAATGTTGGCAAGATTCAAAATAGTGTTCTTCCCAGGCTTGTTTTCATTCCGAACAGTGACAAAGCCTTAAATTCAGTGCATATACCTATAATTTGTATCATTTTAGTCAGCAAGATTGTGGAAGAAGGCGTTTGGAGGAGCGTGCAATCATACAAAGTAGGCCTTGGTCTGCTTTTAATGCCAGCCTTGCCTGTAATTGATCTCCTCAGCAGTCCTCCTCCCTGCAATTGCCTAAGCTACAATTCTTGGCATTATTAAAATGAAACAGTTCTATGTGATGAGATATAGATGAGTAACTGAATAGAAGTCTGAGGGAACTTTAGTTTTAATTCCTAGGTCTGCTGGCAGCAAATAGCGTGACCACAGAAATGATATTCAGTCCTCTTACGAAGTAAGGGTGGCCATTCCAGCCGACTTCTTGGCAGCTTTTGGGTTAATGAAATCGTTACAATTTTGAAATGAACATTTTGAAAATCTAACAGGCATACTAGTAGTTCTTGACTAAAAACTGTTTCTTTCTCTCTGCTACGTTTCCCATCCAACACTGCCCCCCTCTGTCAGAACTGCTGCTGGAACTATTGGGAACACAAGCATAGCTTTTAGAGAATCTGGGGTTTAGGAGTAGAGGAGAGATGGCCTAACACACAGCTTAAGTGAGATGACTAAGGATCTGAGTCCCTAGGAAGATGGACCAGTTTAGACACCTGAGAATATTTCCTCTCACTCTTATTGAACATTTTACTTTGTTGTACTGCCTGAAAATCTAATTGGGGAGGAGGGTGGTCTGCAGTCTGGAGGCCACATGTGGCCCTCTAGGCCCTCAAGTGTAGCTCTTTGACTGAATCCAAACTCCATTGGGGCTGTACTTGAGGACATAGAGGGCCACATATGACCTCAAGGCTGCAGGTTCTCCACCTCTGGACCAGTGAGAGATTTGGTGGTGATTGTGGTGGTGTTGGGCCTTTATAAACATGATAGGGTCACTTCTCTGACTTTTTTTTAAAAATGCACACAATTTAAAGAGAGTTAAGAAACTCACAGTCATCTGTTCTTTAGTGTAAATTATTCAAATAAGATGAGTTCCTCCTAACACTCAGTTCAGATCAGATCCACTGAGATAGTGGGAGCTTTGATTAGAAGATTGCTCAGTCTTCTCCAGGAGGAAGACCTGAGGCCACACAGTTAAGCCTGTTACATATCTCTCCTTATCACTTGGACCTTCAAAGCTTGTGGGTGAATGGATCAAGGACCACCAGAGTGTGGGGACTAAGAAGGGAAAGCCAGACCTATAATGAAGGGTACTAAAGAGAAACTGACTATTGGAGAGTTTTGCCCAAGAGCCAATCGGTACCATTAGGAAAAGGGGAAGATTTAACATCAATTTTATGCTTGGGGCAAGCACTGAGTTATTCATCCAATGTCCCACAGTCATATGTCAGAGGAACTTGAATGTAAGTCTTCTGGTTTCAAGACAGTCTCTGTTTGCTATTATGCCATGCTGCATATAATGTAGGCACACATTAAACATTTAATGATTGATTGATTGATAACCCCATTTCTCTTTTTTTTCTGACAAGGTGACTAGAGTTCTGGATTAGGTGAGGTGAGGTCGCCATGGTATACTTAGATTTTAGGAAAGCATTTAATAGTCAACTCTCATGCTGTCTTTGTGGAGAATACAGGATAACGTGGAGACACATGATACAGCAAGAGTGCTGTTAGACGTGATGACGGGACCCAAAGAGTGGTGATTAATGGTTCAGTGTTAACTTGTAAGGAAGTTTCCAGTTAGGAATCTGACCTTGGCTTTTCTCTGCCTGACATTTGTACCGCTAACTTTATGAAAATCTAGGTGGCTTGCTTGTCGGATTTGCAAATGATACAAAGTTGTAAGGGCTAGCTGAGAGTATCCACACTAGGATGCAATAGGATAGAATGGTGGACCAAATCAGAGAAGATTAAATTTTGTTGATGCTCAGTCATTTCAGTTGTGTCTGCCTCTCTGTGACCCCACTTGGGCTTTTCTTGCAAAGATATTGGAGTGGTTTGCCACTTCCCTCTCCTGCTAATCTTACAGATGAGGAAACTGAGGCAAACAGGATGAAGGGACTTGCCCAGGGTCCACAGTATACCTTTCCTGACAAAAGCTTATATTTGAATAGTACTTTATAGCTTGCAAGCTGCTTATCCCAACAACTCTTTGAGATAGGCAATGTGAAGATGGTTGTCTTCATTTTACAGAATGTGGCATAAAATAAGGAATAAGCATTTAGTGAGCACCTACTGTGTTCTGGGCACTGTCCTAAGCGCTTTACAGTTATTATCTCACTTGGTCCTCCAAGCATCCCCGGGAATTGGTAATGTTTTTATCCCCATGTTACATGTGAGGAAACCGAGGAAGACAGCAGCTCAGAAACTTCATTGCCTGGATTCACACAACTGATAAACATGTGAGGCTCGGTGCTGTATCCACTGCACCACTTGTTTCTGACTTGATCACAGATGGTCTCAAGGTTCCATGTCTTCTGATTTTACTGTCTGTGTTTTTTCCACAGTATCACATGCTGTATACCTCAGACAGTTTACAAATAAGGATTTAATGATGTTTATTTGTTGTCCAAGACAGGATTATAGTGTTATAGTAACTATGACTTCATGAGATTGCAATATAAGAGTTGGACAGTAAGGGAGAAAAAGCATAGTTTTCAAAACATGGTTCTGCCAAGTGGCTAGGGAAACTATGAGGAAAGCATGCCAGGTCAGCAGAAAGTGCCTCTGGGCTCAGTAGGAAGAGTGCAGGACTCAGGGTCACAAGGGGAAGCTTGAGAGTGGCTTGAGAATAAGGGAACTCGGGTTGGAGTCCTGCCTTTGAGGTCCATCGTCCTGTCTGGGTGACTGTGGCCAGATCACTCCTCCACCTTGTGCCCCAGTTTCTTTGGCTGTAAAGTGAGGGGTGTTGGCTGCAGGAGGTGGCTTCCGAGGTTTTCTCCAGGTCTGAATCTATGTTTTTGGCTTGGATTTGGTTCCTAGTGGTACCACTTTAGACCTAGTTGACCTTGGATCAGTCACTGAAATGCTTTGAGCCTCCGTTTCTTCATCTGTAAAATGAAAAGCTTGGACTGGATAGCCTCTAAGATACTGTCCAGGTCTAAAAATCTGTGATCTTGTGGTACATCCTCAGGAAATATTTTGTAGTGCCGTGGAGTGTTGCTGACTAGAATGGGTAAAGATAGAAATTTCAGATACTCCCGTGTTACTGAAACCAGAATAAAAGCCAATTTTCCTGATACACTGCGATTATTTTCAGATACTCTGGTTTAAATCCAGGTTTTCATGTTGCCCAGAGTCCAGTATCACATTTTTGAGGATGTTAAAGAAATTGGAATGTCAATAATGTCATCTTAAGAACTGCTATTTTCTAGAATTGAATCATAAAGGTTATAGGTAGGGGAGACCTTAATAATCATCTAGACCAGAGGTTTTCAAACTTATTTTGCCTACTGTTCCCTTTAAAAAAATTACTCTGTATTCCCCTAGAAATCTCCTTTCTTTAACCCTTTAAATGTTTTTGTTTTGTTTTGTTTTTTGGAAATTTGCATCATTTCAAGAAAATATAATTTTTAAAAAAAATGTTGCATATTAAATTTAATAGTTTATTGTAAATTTGTGGTTTTTTCCCTGCATTGAAATTTTGATGCTGAAATGTAACCATATAGTATCATATTGTAAACAATCCATTACACACACATAATCCTGCTTATGCGTTCTGGACTTCCCAACAGTGTGTGACATACTTACTTGCCACAACCTGCTTGTTAAGACCTGTGGGCAGACTTGACCACTGATGGATTATAATTTGCATTTTGTTTGTTTGTTTGGAAAATAATGTAATCACTATGACTTTAAGTCTGTTACACCACAGATGAAACATGTACAAACAGTTTTTCAAAATTCTATCATGTTATTTTCTTTCCTTTCCTTTCCTTTCCACCACCCCCTTATTTTTATTCAACACTCTCCAGTTGCTGCTGAGGCTAATATCCCCTTCCTGAATTGGTCCAGCACCTCTCCTCAGGGGCAGTATTGTCCACTTTGATAGACCAACCTCTCATTCTACAGAACAGGAAACTGAGGCCTGCCTAGAGGTTAAAAGACTTGTCCAAAGTCACATGACTAGAAAGTGCAGTTGGCATTCAGTCTCAGGGGATATAGTTCCAAATTCTTTCCACTACACCATGGGTGTTCCTACTTTATTGTTTATTGTTACCCTTTATTGTTTTTGAGGGGTGCTGGTGGTGGTACTGATATCACTAAGAAGTGTTCATGTTTGATGGCTTTCAAAGACCTGGCCAAAACATACTTTTAATTTTTTCCTGATAGAATGTGATATATTCGGATTAGGCTTGGATTTTTGTTTTTTTAAGTGCATTTTATTGATGCTTTTAAAAAACATCCTTGTTACTTCTCCACAACTCCTTCCTCTCTAAAATACACTCCTTTGTGTTGATACAACAGATCAGTCAACATACTAGCCCTGTCTGCCAACATCTTCCTTATTTCTCTGTGCTGAGAGGAGGAGGGCTCGTTCCCTGTCAGTCTGAAGTTGTGATTGGTCACTGCCTTAGGTTAGCTTCTGATTTTTTTTTTGTTTTTGAATGCAGTGATATTGCTTAGCACATAGCAGGTGATCAATAATGCTTGTTCCCCTACCCCCCCTTTTCTTTATTGTGGTCATTTGTAAATTGTTTCCTTGGTTTTGCTTACATTTCTTTGCATTGGTTCATATAACTGTGAATTGTGAGTGTTTTCTACTGGGCTGAGTTTTGAGAGGCTTGTTGGCCTGCAAGCCAGCCTGGTTGATAACTCTTCTGTGACAGCAGCTCTTGAAGATCATTGACTCTCTTGGATTGCTTGTGATCTGTATCAGTAAGGGAGTCCCATATTTCTCCCAATCATAGCTCTTTAAAGTACTGAAGAAGTTGTGTTTCAGCCATTGGACATATATACAACGTAAATATGTAAATACAAGACAGTTTGGGGTGGAGGAAGATACTGTGAGTTGGAGAACGGGTTTGACCCTGATCCTGTGCATGAGGAAAATGGTCTTAATCACCATCCATTCTCATCTCCTCACTCTCCCTCAGCCCAGACATCCAGTTAGTTGCCAAATCTTGTTGTTTCTCTGTCCGTTAACATAGCCTGTTTGTACCTCCTTCTACCCACTCACAAAGCTGCTCTGCCTCAAGGCTCTCCCCACTTCAGTCCTTCTTTACATGGCCTGCAAAGGCCTTTAGTACACATGAAACCGTGTCATTCTGCTCAGTAAATCCCAGTGGCTCTTTCATCTCAAGGAAATAAAAGTGTCTCTCTTTGTCTTTTGAAGCCCCACCCTGAATTATTACATATTATTACTCTTCAGGCCCTCTGTGATCCAGTGAGTCTGGCCTTCTTATATTTGTATATAATGTTTATATACATATATGTGTGTGTATGTATACACACACACACACACACACATATATATATGATATATATGTATATCGGTGTTTGCATATGTATATATTTGTATTTATAGGTATATATCCAATCCTAATCTGATAAACATTTATTAAGTGCCTCCTCTGTGCCAGACCCTGTGGCACATGCTTGGGTTATATACTGCCCCTGTCATGCCTCAGGAGTGGAATGTACTCCTTCCTCACCTTTATCTCTTAGAATCCATTATTCCCCTGAGATTTAGCTCAGGCATCTCTACCTTCATGCCAGCCTATATGAAACCTTTCTTTGTCTGCTCAGCCTGGTGCCTTCTCCCTCCCCAATGCCATCCCTCATCACCTGGTATATCTTGTGTTATCTCCCCACCCCAGATAGGATGTAAGTTTCTTGAGGGCAAAGCTCATTCCATTGTCTTTCTCTCCCTAATGCCTAGCCCAGTTTACTTCATGTAGTGGACACTTAATGAGTGCTTGATTCCAGGGTGATGAGGTGGCGCAGTGAATAGGTCACTGGCCCTGGAGTCAGGAGGACTTGAGTTCAAATTCGACCTCAGACACTTAACACTTGCTGGCCATGTGACCTTGGGCAAGTCACTTAACCCCAATTGCCCTGCCCTCCCCGCTCCAAAAAAAGCGCAAAAAACCCAAAAAACAAAATAAGTACTTGATTCCTTACTTCATAGTTAGCTGAGTCTGGAATTGAATGGGAGGTGGAAGGGTGGCTCAGTGGATCGAGTGCTGGGCTTGGAGTAAGGAAGACCTGAATTCAAATGTGGCCTCAGACACTAGCTGTGTGACCCTGAGCAAGTCACTTAACCTCTTGTGTGCCTTAATCTACTGGAGAAAGAAATGGCAAACCATTCCAGTGTCTTTGCTAAGAAAACCGTATGGACAGTACAGTTTTTGGGGTCATGAAGAGCGAGACACAACTGAATAACAACAAGAATTGAACAAAAGAAAATACAGATTTGGTTGCATTTTGCCACTTCCAAAGAATCAGAAATGTGGTCATTCCAAAGTGCAGTGGAAAGTTAGCATGTTGGCAACGAAGACTTTAATTCAGGATGTGTAAAGATATCATCCGGTGAATACAGGCTGCCTGGGAGAGAGGGGAGGATGACAGGTGGCCAGCCGTGGGTAGCACAGCCATCCGTGGAGGGGGCCCCAGCACTGGATGGGCCCTTGTGGAAAGTCAGGGGAGGACTTGGCAGAAAGGGCACAGAGCCTGAGGAGGCTGTGCAAACAGAGCCACTTGTTTCCAGGCAGATGATAGTAGTAATGATGATGATGATACTCCATGGAGGATATTCCAGCATCATGCAATCATGAATCCATTGACATTAGTATCAAGGGCCGGGAAGGAACTCGACAGAGGAAGCCTCCTTCCTGCCATTGCCCCAACCTCCTTGCAGAAGAAGGGGATGTCCACCAAGGAAAGGTCTCCTTATTCTATAAATTGATTTAACTGTATTCTTTGCTGTATCCTTTCAGTGTTGTTGAGTTGTTTCAAACATGTCTGACTCTCTGTGACCCCATTCAGAGTTTTCTTTGCAAATATCCCGGAGCACTGTGCCATTTCCCGGTCCAGCTCATTTTACAGATGATGAAACTGAGGCCAACAGGGTTAAGTGACTTGCCTAGGGTCACAGAGCTTCTTAGTGTCTGAGGTCGGATTTGAACTCAGGAGGATAAGTCTTCTTGACTCCAGACTTGGCACTACATGCACTGGGTCACCTAATTGCTCATCCATTCCGTAGTCTGTAATATATTGGCCTTAGAATCAATTGTTTATAACCATTTATTTTACATTTTCTTTCATTCCAAACTGCTGTGGGCTCTTGGCTGGTCTGCTTCCAGTTCTTGGGCCTCTCAGGTAAGGGTGGTGTCATGGGGGACTATCAGATCTTGATAAGGGAGGTGTAAACAAGCTTGGGGAAAGCTGACCATGCCAGGGGCACAGTTGAGTGGGAAATGGAAACCTTTTCCAGAATTGCTTAATCTTCCACTTTGGACCTAGTGAAAGCAAATGACTGTAAATAGTCATGAAGATTAATGGTAAGTCCCGAAGTTTAACTTTCAGAAGATGACATCATTTTTTCTATTTCCCCCTTTTTTTCCATCCTTTAAAATGTGGAAACTTTTGAAAACATTCCATTAGAGAAACTTCTCTCCTATAATGTTTTTAACTTTTTTTTTAAAGACCTAACCTGCCATAGAACTTGTATTGGTGTTCTACTTTAGCTAAAACCTCCCTCACAATACTCCTCTGTCGTGGCTCTCACAATTTGATATCTCTGGCCGTCTGTTCTTTCCCAAGCTTCTTCACTGACTGCTTCTCAATCCGCCCCTGAGTGTGGGTGGCTTTCAAGACTCTGTCTTTGGCCCTCTCTCTTCCTCTCTAGCTTTGTCCTTGGCATTCTCATCTACCACCTCTGTACATGACTCCTCCATCAATAGTCGCAGCCCTAACCTTTGTACTTGATTTCCTACTTTGCAGCTAACACTGGGATATACTGGACCTGCCACCCACTTGGCCCTTCCAGAATGGAGTTCTTCCTAGGGCTAATGTGGGCCCCTGGTTGGCAGCACCATTCTCTTAGTCACCTACACTTAACTCCATTATGATCTTGGATGCTTCCTTTTTTCTTAAAACCCACATTCGATTAAATGCCACGGTCTTTGCTTCTGTCTCTCAGATAACCTGTAGCATCTGGCTTCCTCTTTTGTCCCGGCTCTGCCCCTTGCCTTCTTCAGGCTGCCATTGCTTCTTCTGGCCATTCCACTTTTCTAGCTGGTTTTTCTCTGGGCTCTCCAGCACCTTATGTAATCAGTAGTTACTATATAGATATGTTGGCTGAATTGTGTCTCTTCAGCATTAGAAGTTTACTGACTTCAGAAATCAAGCACTATAGGGAGGCCATCTTGACCTATAGTGCTTCATATTAAAACTTAATCAAATGAATAGAATAAGTTTTTCAGTGATTAATGTATATGAGCAGCTCATTGAAGACCGGTCATCATGTATCTCTTTCTAAAATGGATTAGATATTGTATTTGGGGTTAGTAACTTCCTTCTGCTTTCACTGATTTTTAAAAAATACAAAGTCAAATTATCTTTAAAATACTAAATAAAACTATGTGTAACATCATGGAAAGAATATTGGATTTGGTGTCAGGGAATCTGGGTTCAAATCCTCAATTTGTTATATATTTTTTATATGACCCTGACTGGCCAGTTTACTTCATCTTTCTGAGGCATGGTTCCCTTGCTCACAAAATGAAGGTGTTGGATCTGACAGAAAATTGTTAATACCGAATGTAATATAACTGATCTGTATATTTTCCTAGCAGTGTCACAATTTCAGTAGCATCCTTAGTGTTCCCACGATTAAGGTAGTATACATTAGGTTGAGCTGGGTATTCCCTTCTCACCCTAGAACCTTTCTTTGTAAATGAAGCCAGCTTGAGCCATCTAGTAGCCTCCGATGTCCTTGCCCCTTCCATAGGGACTCATGGCATGAAGGGCAATCTAGCCCAAATGAAGTGGTTTTCCTTACTCAGATTGCCAAGGGAGGCTGGGATCTCATGACCAGACCTCATACTTCCTCCTTCCCCTCTTCTCCTAAGAGCCTTTCCCTGTGAGTTGGCTGGTGGGTGATCCTCCAGGGTGGCAGGCTTGCTACTCTGTTGTCTCAGTTAAAGGCTCTTTATTCCTCAACTCATGGCTTCATTTTATTTCAGAACTTGACAGATGCAATGACCTCTCAGGTTCAACTCTAGGTCTTGTGTCTGTCTTTAGGTTCTAATGGATGCTATTCGAATGTCCTGCAAGCAGCTTAATTGGTAAAAGAATAATAGTAAGTTGATATAGAATGTAGTCCTTATATTCCCATTGATTTTGGAGGAAGGTGATTAGATGTTTAATACAGATAACATATAAATGTGCTGAAGTATAATAGTATTCTTACCACTGCCACTAACAACAACAACGGCAACAGTAACAATAACCTAGAGAGGCACCTTGTGTACTGGCACTACTGCCTTAGATGGTCAGTATGAGGAAAGTGCTTTGCAAACCATGAAGGGCTCTGTGTCTCTTGGATTTGGGGTTCACTTTTCCCCCTGGGTTTTCATTGGTACAGGGAATTCCCAGTGAGGAAATGCCCCTCACAATGCGGATTAGATTAGCGCCTAATCTGTACTTTAGAAAGTTGGCCTGGGTCCTGAGAAGCTAGGTGATTTATCCAGGACGCAGTGGAGGCAGGATTCAAATCTGCCACTGGGTCTTCCTGATTCGAAGATCCGAGTAGAATAAAGAATAGGAAAATCACTTGAAGGTTGTCACGTTTTAACTTAGAATGTAGACTCTGTGAGGGGGGGGATTGCTCCCTGCTTTGTATTTGGAGTCCTAGTGCCTGGGGCTCCAGTGAGGCACCTAATAACTGTTTCTTGCTTCGTCGATTGATGGGTCACTCAGAAAGATGGAGCAAACATTAAACCTAAAATGTACAGTACTTTTCAATGACATTACATGGCTGAACAAGTTTGTATAAGCAGTTAATGTCGACCTTTTAAAACTCTTCCTGCTTCAAGAGTTAAAACCAGAACTTTTTCACACACACAAACACACATAGGAAGAATTAAGGGTACTTTCCATTGCCCCTCGGAACACTAACCCACCCCCTTCCAAAGTGGTGGATCGACAGGGCCCCTCATGGAAGTGGATGTAGCAAATGTGTCAAGGAAAGAGATAGTTACAGGAAATGTCTGTGTTTTTAAAGTTTGGAAATCAATAAAGACTTTCATCATCTAGGCCAGTTGGTGATGCTGCAGGCCAGGGTTGTGACAAGAGCCCGGCATCTTTAGGTCCAGTATTGAGAAAGAGAGGAAAGCCCAACATAGGATGCTGGAAATGCAGAGAGTAGCTTACCCTGGGGCTAGGGGTAGAGGGTTGTTGGCTGAGTGTGGGTGGGTGTAGCTCAGGAGCAGATGTTTGAACTTGGATTTGGTGCTGAGACTGTGAAGGCCTCACCCTTCTGCACTCTGGATCAGGGCAGAGCCACAATATCTGGCCAGATGATTGGAAGGGGTGCGAAACGTAGTCTCTAGAGTGCCAAAGTAATTGAGTAACCTGAGACTGTGTACATGTAATTTACCTAATCTTTAGTTTGTTCTCCAGGATTCCCTTGAACTGTAGTAAAAATAGTGGTTGTACTTGAACTGAGTGTGCACATGCTGTGCTGAAGGGGACACAGCCAGGAAAGTAATGGGGGTGGGAGGGAAAAGTCCTGGCTCCTAGGGGCGTGGTCTTTCCTAAAAGGAGGAGGCCTTTTGTTCCCTGGGATGTGGCAGGGCACACAGAAGCCTTGGTAGGAGTCTGCCCGAGAGGACCTTCAGTGTGGGGTGTGTCCCAAGAGCAGGTGCCTCTTTATCATATTCCTAATGAAAGGCTGTGATTTGGGGGATTTCTGGTATACTGTCCTTGGAGCAGAAGGAAATAGGCTTCAGAGGGGCAGGGGGAAGGGAAGATACTGTAGGATGGGAAATCACCTCAAAATAAGCAGAGGTGCAATGGAGGGCAGACTGATTTGACCATAGAACATTCATTGTGGGGCTTAAAAAATATTAACAGAGGCCATACTGTGTGACCTTGGGCAAGTCACTTAACCCCAATTGCCCTCCAAAAAAAAAAAAGGCAAAAAAAAACCAAACCAGAGGCCATAAATGTTGGGTCTTGGAGGGGTTGAAGGAAATTTAATGGCAAAATAGATGAAATTAAGCCATATAAAAAATCACTGCACATAGTATTTATTAATACATATTTAATCTTTTGGAGGGAAAACTATCCCTAGTACTGGAATTTATTTCATAGCCCATACAGAACACAGCTGGGGAAACAAACAGAATGGAAGATTATTGGCTTGGGAATTGGGAGGCCTGGGTTTGGGTTCAGGTTTAAAAGCTGCCACAGACTTTGGGGAAATAACATCACCTCTCCGGACATAATTTCCTCATCTATAAAATGAGAAGTTTGTAATAAATTATCTAAATGTTTGAAATATGTCAGTCTTGAAAGTGGTAGGCTATTCTGACAAATTAAAGACAGTGTGGTATGTGATGGATAGAAGGCTGACCTTGGATTCAGGAAGATCCAAATCCAGCCTCACTTTCTTTTTAGTGTTGGGATCAGGAGCAAGAAACTTAGCTCTCTGAGACTCATTTTCCTCATCTGTAAAAAGGAGGGGCATTTGAACTCATTGGCCTCTTAGGTTTTACCTCCACAATAAATCTATTATCCTATGAAATGATTTCCTTCCATCTTTTCATGGAGAGACTTACCTATATCTGCTTAGTTACAGATGGACTGTGTTATGTGAAGGATTGTATTTGTAGAGGGAGTTAGTCACCAGAAGATTTTTTTAAGAATATGATTTTGCCTCATTTTGTCCATTTAGTTCTATTATCCCATTGGTTTCACTTTTCTTCCAGTCTGGGAAATTTATTTCAAAAACTTCATCATTTATTTTAACATCATTAAAGGATAGGTTTTATATGCTGGATTGCACAATGAAGTGAATCTTGCATTTTCAGAAAGATAGAACTCAAGTATCTGAATTTTTTGTAAGATGTCTGAATGACATATCCTGTGAATAATTTCTGACCTCACTCACAATTGTGGCAAAGCTATGAGCCTTGGTTCCTTAAGTACTGATTAGGTACTGGGAGGAAAACTACCAGAGATAGGAAATGAGTTTTGTTCTGATTGAGATAGTTTTGCAGAAGAAAATATGTCTTAAATGTACTTTGCATAAGACCTCTTATGTCTTAAACTGACTCATGTGTTTGGTAGCTACTTAACTGCGTTCACTGCAAAGCTAAATTTACACAGGGCCAGAGCTAGTTGGTTAGTCTAAAAAACCAACATATAGGTCAGCTGTCTGCTCCCATGTTGCCCCAAGAAACCCTAATCAATGAGTTTTCAGTCAGTTAGTTTAGTGTTATGGAGGCTAGGTTTTAATTGATGTCACACAATGGAATACCATGTACATTTCAAGTCCACTAAGACAAGCCACTTAATTTTAGATACTCACTGCATTTATTTCTTCCTCAAATACTTCCTCATTTTCCTTAATTTGATCATACAACGAAATACGGAATTTGGTATAATTGTGTTTAACTTTAGTTTGTATTCCAGTTTGATGGATAAGGTAGTTGAGGAATCTTTTAGTTTAACATCATCTTGCAAAATAGGCCACTTCAGTATTAGTATTTCTAGGACCAAGTCAGTTGGTTTTATCTTAATGTCATTTTAAAAAACTTTTTGGTCTACTTGTTTTGCTTAGTGTAGGATATGCATATTTAGTGTTGTTGGGCCTGTTCATTGTGTTGGCTTCTTGGAGTTCCTCAGGAATTATTAGAATATGACATGTAAGTCATTCTTAAGCAGAATTTTTAGGGTTAATCATTTTGTGACATTACCACTTTTTTTTTTAAATTAAATTCTTTATTAAATTTTTTTGAGTTACATCTTTTCTCCCCGTCTTTCCCCCGCCCACCACCC
>CM053581.1:418826667-418855352 GCA_028627135.1 Pseudochirops cupreus
TGAGATTCTTTTTCCATCTGACAAAGTCGACTTTTTAAGGCATTCTTCTCCTCATTGGCTTTTTGGGCCTCTTTTGTCATTTGAGTTAATCTATTTTTTAAGGTGTTATTTTCTTCATTCAGGTTGTTGACTCTCTTTTCATGATTTTCTTGCAGCATTCTCATTTCTCTTCTCAATTTTTCTTCCACTTCTCTCATTTGGTTTTCAAAATCCTTCTTAAGCTGATCTCTAGCTTTTAGGCAGTCTTCATGTTTCTTGGAAGGTTTTGGTGCGGGAGTTCTGACTGTATTGTCTTCCTCCCATTCCCTGCTTTGATCCTTCTTTTCCCCAAAGAAGGAATCTAGGGTGTGGTTGCTGTTCTTATTTGCTTCTTATGCTTATTCATGGTTGGTCAGTTCATGATTTTTTTTTTTTAGCTCTGTGGAACTCTGCTTCCAGAGGGGGAAGCTCTGTCCCAAATTGCTGGGGTTTTCCCAGCTGCTGGAGCTCTTAGGAGGCTGCTGGGTCCCTCCCCAACTCTGGCTCACTGAAAAGACACCCCAGGACCACCACCCAAGACCACAATCCAGATCCAGGCTGCTCAATGCGAGAGCACTTGGCCTCTGAACGATCTCTTGGTCCCCCTGCAGTCTGCAGGCCAGGAGCTCTGAAGTGGTAGTACAGAGGCGGGTGCAAAACCTCCGCTTCTGTGGCCTCCTTGCCCTGGAGGTGGTTTGGCCAGACCTGCTTTTTCCCCCAATTTCGCCGAGCTCCACTAACCTAATTCTGGGAACTGCCACAGCTGCCGCAGATCCTTTCTCCCAAAGCTCCAGCCATGGGGCTCGGCTCCTCTCATCCAGCCACCTCCGTGGCAAAGCCGCGGTTTCAGGCTAGGCTGGTTTCGGCTCACAGAGGTGCTGCGATGGTTCCTCGTAGCCGAGCTGACTTTAGCAGAAAGTATATTTGTGTGCGTTTTGGAGTTCTAGAATTTGTTTAGAGTCATATTTTATGGGTATTTTGATGTGGCTATGTGAGAGCTGCGATATGTTGTTCCTCCTATGCCGCCATCTTGGCCCCACCCCCCTCTATCAAAGTTAACCATCTCTCAGAGTGGCTGTTACTGTGTACAATGTTCACTCAGCATCAGTTCATATAAGGCTTTTCAGGTTTTTCTGAAGTCTGTCTGCTTGATGAGCTTTTTATTAAGGACCTGTTATGAGCCAGGCACAGGGCTAAATTTTAGAAGGTAAGCCAGCAGCAAGAGCTCAGCAAATCAAGGGAAGGCCCAAATATGACCTACCCACCCCACCCAAGAGTACAAGAGTGAGTGAAACCTGCCCCTAGTGTAAAATTCCAGACCAGGAAATCGACCTGAAAATGTGAGTTATCAGAAAAGGTCATCAAATAGTATGAAGACATGGATCCAGGGGTACACAAGGGAGAAATCCAGAAGAGAGAGTGATTCCCTAATACCTACATGACTGGACTCTCAGAAAAAAAGTTGGCTTGACCACAAGGACTATCAAAGTACCTGGAAGAAATTAAGCAAAAAAAAAAAAATTAAATCGTCAGTGAAGGAAGAGGTTTAGGGGAAAGAATTGGAATGAAAATGAATAACTTAAAACAGTAGCTAGAAAACCTAATCAAAGTAAAAGACTCTGAAAATTGGAAAATACCAAACATTTCAATGTCTACATGAGACGAGAAATATTAGAAAAAAATCAAAAGGCAGAAAAAAATATTAAGAAAAAATGTAAGGTATCTACTATAAGAAACAGTTGACCCAAAGGACAGGTCAAGTAGAAAAAAATCTAAGAACCATACTCCCTGAAAACCATGACCAAAAAAAGCAAACCATCCAAAAATATAATAAACAAAAATTCTCCAGCTGTATTAGAACCATAGGACATAGTAAAAATAGGAATCCACCAATCATCTTTTAAAAGAACTTCAAAATGAAAACTCCTAGCCAAAAGCCAGAGCTTCCAAAGGAAAAATATTGTTCACAGCCAGAAACAGAGTTCAATAACCCAGGAGCCAGTCAGTATCACATAAGATTTGGGAGTCACTTGTAAAAAAGGAGAGAAAATCTGGGAATATAGTATTCCAAAATGCAAAACATAAAGTCTTATATACAAAGGTATATTATAAGTAAAACTGAATATAATCTTATGGATCAATTGGCTCCTTCCCTACTGCTCTCAAACATGCCCACAGCTCCTGTCTTTAAGGAACCTTCATTAAACTACCATCTTTTCAATCTACTTTTAAGCTTCACTTATATGTAGCTAGATGCTAATATCTCAGATGAAGGGACCAGGAGATTAATGATATATTGTCATACCTTCTAATGAAAAGGCAGTTTATATCTTTTGAAATAAGTGTTCTTTGCAATCAATCATATTCTTAATTGGGACACACAGACTTAGAACTATTGACGTGACAAAAGGTAAAGATCCCCAAGGTTGCCCCTTTCTCTCTCTGTCTCTGTTTCTGTCTCTGTCTCTCTCTCTCTGTATCTCTCTCTTTCTCCCCTCTTTGTCAGCCAAACTGCTTGAAAAAGCTGTGTGAAGGCACTGACTCCACTTCTTCCCTTCTCATCAAACCCTCAGGCCTTTGCATATTGGTTTCTGAAATTGCTCTCTCCAGAACTACCAACAATCTCTTAAATGCCAAATTGCCTCTGCTGCCTCTGCTGCTGCTGACCCCCTCCTGATATTTCTGCCTCCCTGAATTTTCCTGGAATTACACTTTCCTGATTCTTTTCCTACCTGCCTGGTCACCCTTTCTCAGGTTCCTTCATTGGCTCATCAGATATATTAAACCCCCCTACCAATGGGTGGTTTTCAAAACCCTGCCTTAGGCCCTCTTTTCTGACCAAGGAGGCTGGAAAGATAGAGGGGGACCAAATTTTGTAGGGCTTTCAAAGGCAAACAGAGGATTTAATTTTTTTTTTTATCCCAGAGGTAATAGGAAGCCATTGGATTTGACTAAGCAGAGGAATGATGTGGTCCTATCAATGTTTAAGGAAAATTAAATGTTGGTTGGAGTAGAGTGGTGAGAAATTTTGGGTATGGAGATCAATTTAGAGGCTGTTGCAAAATGTAGATGAGACATGAAGAACTCCTCAACTAGCTAGCTGTGTGAGTGGAGAAAGAGGGTTGAATGTAAGAGATGTTGTAAAGGTAGAAATGGCAAGATTTGGCAAATGATGAGATGTGTGGAATGAGGGAGACCAAGGAGCCCAGAATAGTGACAAGATTAAGCACCTGGGAGACTGGGAGGGGCGTGGTGCCTTGGACAGGAATAGGAAAGTCTAGAAGAGGAAAGAATTTCGGGGAAAAGATAATGAGTTTAGTTGTTTACATGTTGAGTTTGAGATGTCTCGGAAATATGGTTTGAAATGTTGAATTACATAATTTAAAAAAACTAAGGTGTAATAGACTTGTGGTTTTACATATAATCCTCTTTGTCTGGTCTTTGTAAATAGTAATGTTCGTATTTGTAGAGGTTTTTCAGATCCAGAATAAGAATAAAAATTATTCTGAAACATCAAATTTGAATAAAATATACCTGCCATGGAAGATTGTTTTCCATATGTATTCTTTTCTCCTTAGGCTACTAAGGATGCACAGAGATGAAAAAGTAGAGAATTTTCCTGTCTGCTTCTCTAGCTACTTTGATTAGCTCTCATTCCCCCTTTTCCCCAGCTCACTTGCTCTTCAGTCACCAGATAAGTTATAAAAATCTGAATGAAATGAAAAACAGGTCAAGCAGCTTGACTAATGCTCAAGACTGTGTACTGTCTTCTCTACACTATACTTCTATGTTTCCAGAATCCTACAGGGAATCAAAAGTCTGATGGATATTGCTAAAAAGCCTTCTCTATACTCAGGGAATCCATGATTTCATCAGTGTGGGTACCTATTCCTCCATGCCTTAGAGGTGAACTGCTGCATTTGAAAAAAATTCCTCACCTGGTGGGCAGCCCTTTGTTAGGCTTCCAGAATGAAGTCAGGCTAGCTCTTAGACAACAGACATATTCCAGTCAGTTGTGGGGCCCACACTCAAAACCTTTCCATCTAGGACCTGCCAAAGTTTACATTCTCTTAGCAAAGTTTTGGAAAACCCTGGGTCAGTCCATTTCATTGTGAAGCATCAGAGCAGGGTTTCAGTGTAGGCTAGATGATATAATAACAAAAATAAATTGGCAAAAATATTTCAAACTGTTAAAAAAAAAGTTAAGACAAATTTGCCCTTAGTGGGCTGTTGGGGCATTTACTCAAATTATCCCATTTGGAGTAGGTCCTCCTTTGCTGGAGTAAAATTCTCATGGGACCTCTTTTGAGTTGGATCAGCATCTTTAGGCCACCATCTGGTGATCTCAGCAACAGCTGGACAGTACTCAAGAATGTTATTTTTAGAAATATTTGTTCTGAGGTATATTGGGTTTCCTAGCAAAGTTAACAGGTTGCCTAAATGTTTGTGTATTTAATTGTATTTATCAGAGCAAAGTTCACTTTCAGACCATACAAAATTGAAGCCTTGTTCTCCCCAATATCCTGCTCCATTTTTACCTCTTTCCTGAAACTGCTACTTGTGTTTCCTCGTTATCTCTTATTCATATTCTGTTCCTTCTGCTAGAAAACTGTTGAATTGTAAGTTCATTTTTAATCTTTCTTCTAATGTCTTTTTACTAATATATTCCATGAAAATTTGACTGGCCCTGTTTCAAAAGCTAAACAGCTTTTGTATTTCTCATTTAGCAGTGAGAAACCCCACTTAAATATAGTTAGATGCTAATATTTTAGATAAAGGGACCAGGAGATTAATAATATATTGTCATACCTTCTAATGAAAAGTCAGTTTATATCTTTTGAAATGTGTTCTTTAAAATCATATTCTTAACTAGGACACATTGACTCACAATTCACATGGCAAAAGGTAGAGATCCTCAAGATTGCCCCTAAAAATTACTAAACTCATCAGAAAAATCTGAAAATCTTAAGAGCTGAAAGGAACCTGGAAGATTATCATGTTTTTCAATTTCTGCCTGAAACACAAAAAAGACTCTTTAATCCTTCTGTGTACAGGACATGAACTTGGAAGTGATTATATCCAAGCAGGATGCTGGAGCTGAGGGGAGGAGAGTGGAAGGCACCTCAGGGAGCATTGAGGCCAGCCTCCTCATTTAGAAAAGGAGAAACTAAGGACACCACATAGTGAATTTTCAGTGACTGAATTTATTAGAAATGAAGGGGAAAAAAGAATGAGCTCATTCATTCACTTTTTCAACAACCACTTATTACAAACTAACTCTGTACAGAGATCTCATATAGAATCATTCGTTAGCGGCTCCAGAAAGCCATGAACACTTTCTAGGAAGTTCTGATAATTCTGTAGGGACAAGAGGAAACACTTAAGAGGAAGGAGTATCAAAGAGAACACCAGCAACTGACAAATGAGAAAGAGAAGGAAAAAAGAAAAAACTAGGGAAAGAGTTAAGTAATGACTACAGAATAAAGAGCTGAGAGAGGAGAAGAAAGAAACGAACAAATGAGAAAATTAGAAAGTGTTTTCAAGATACTTAAAGAATTGTGTGTGTGTGTGTGTGTGTGTATATGTGTGTGTGTATACACACCCATGCAAGTATGTGTGTGTGTGTGTGTGTGTGTGTGTGTGTGTGTGTGTGTGTGTATGTGTGTGTATGTAAAAACAGGGAGAGAGGATTCAGGACCTATGGCCAACTCATGGTAAAACATCCCACAATCCGAGGAACTTAACATCTTGTCCAGCCTGCATCTGAAACAGGAATGCCCTTTATAACCTGGCTCAGGAGTGGTCAACAGCCTTCCTTGAAGATTTCCAGCGAGGCTCCCACCTGAGGAAGTCTCCATCATCAATCTGTGCCAGGCCTAATTCTGCCCTCTAGAGATGAGCAGCAGAACCAAACTCAATTCAATGCCCCAAACCCTGCTGAAGTCCCTACCTCAAGCAAGGCATTGGGCATGACTTATGGAGGTAATTTCTGGAGAAAACACAGGCTCCCAGTCTCTTAGGATGACACCTGAGGGGGGGTCTGAGGCACTCAGACCCTGGGCCTGGGCAAAGGTGCTGTAGTAAGAGACCCATTGAGGAGCTGGGGAAACAGCCAAGTCTGGCTCATTCCATTAGATCAGTGTGTGAAGGGCAGTGGTAGGAATAAGGACAGAAAGGTCACTGACATGATGAGCCTGGTGCCTTGTGAAGGTGACTTGAGGAGCTTGGCAGCCAGGAGACTGAGGAGGAGACCAGGAAAGTCATCCAGGTGAGAGGTGGTAAGGTCCTAGAAGTGGGGTGAGAAGGGGATTGATAAGAAAAAAGTCAGGAAGATAAAAGTGGGAGCAGCTGGCAGCTGATAAGATGAAGGGAGTGGGAGAGGAGAGTCCAAGATAACTCTGAGATCATTTTCCGTGATTGAAATAGAAGTATCTTTTTCAACAAAAATACCCAGTTCAGTGAGGGGGCATGGAGGGGAAGGCAAGGACAGGGACTGGCTCTGATTCCTTCACTGTAGGTCACTCCGATGTGCAGAAGCTCTCTCTGCCAGGGGAGGTCAGAGCCTTCTCCATAGTGTAGAGAGAGCTCCCCAGAGCACCGAGGGGCCTCTCTGTCACTGAGGGTTGGAAGTGGTACTTCCTAGTTTCAAGACTAGCTTTCTGTTCATTGGACTGCACTGCAGAGCTAGGCAGGCATTTCAGATTTAAACATGTTGGATTTGAAATGCCAACTGAACCTACAGGTAGTGATGCTTAGGTTAAGAAGCAAGATTAGGGCTGGTTACATGTGTCTATGTGTATTGGGGGAAGCTAAGCAGTACAATGGATACAGCACTGAGCCTGGAGTCAGGAAGATCAGAGTTCAAATCTGATGTCAGACTCTTACTGTGTGATCCCGGGCAAGTCATTTCACCTTCTTTGTCTCAGTTTCCTCATCTGTAAAATGGAGATAAGATTAGCATCTACTTTCCAGGGTTGTTGTGAGGAGCAAATGAGATAATGATTTTAAGGTGCTTAGCACAGTGCCTGGCACAAAGTGCTATGGAAGTGTTTTACACACACACACACACACACACACACACACACACACACACACACACACATTTGAGAGTCATCTATGTAGATGGAACAACTGAATTTTTGGGAGACAGTATAGAGAAATTAGAGAAGAGGACCCAGGAAAGATGTTGGGGGGATACCTGTGTTTAGAGAGCCCTTTTCAGGGATTCCCATAAACCTTTGGGGTCTATCCACCCTCCTCTCACCTGTAGCTCCAGGAAGCTGTAGCTTGCTCAGATATACCCTGATAAAACCATCTCCTCTCAGCAGATGGGCAAAAACCGGTTGAGGGTAACTGACAGGCCTCAAACCTGTCATTGAGTTAGGGGTGTCAGCCCCAAGTATGTGGAGACTTCCCCTGGGGGAATGGGTGGATGAGAACAGTTTGCTCCAAGGGCCATGAAGGTGGCCGAAGCAGGTGCTATGCAATACTTAGAGTTCGGTCAGACATCAGACAGCAAGGTCATCCACCGCATCCTGGGCCATCTTCAGATATCCTGACTTTTGTCCTGCCACTGGACTTCAGTGACTCTGGAAGAGAGCATGAAGCTGATAACTTTGTGTAACTCTGCCTCTCTTAAATCCAGTTCACATACGAGTGGAGACACCCCCCAGATGATGTCATTGGTCTTCTTTGAAAACTAGCAAACAATAACAGACTTTGAAACCAACCTTTTATTTTACATGCTGATTCCTCGGTTCTCTTAACTGTGCTATTTTCTTAAGTCCATCTCATCTTATTTCTTAATCATATTCTAGTCTAACATTTTCCTGCATGGTCTATTTCAGTTTAGGTGATTTTGCTACTAATTTGCTTAAACAATTGAATTCTGTTGACTCATTTCACACTAACTTCAGGTCTGCCTCTTCTCTAAGTAGAGAAATCACCTTTTACTGGAACAGTCTATGCCCTCCAGGAAGGGGAGAAAGGAGAATGCTGTTGGCAAGTAATCTTAATCCTAGCTTCAAGCCTCCAAAAATCCACTCAAGGGTTTTAGCAGTTACCATAATTTGGAAGTTTATAGTGAAGCTATTACATTTCAGTTACAATTTTTAGTCTCTTGTTTGTAATCCATAAATTTCTACAAACCAGGAAAAAGATTTCCTTCCTTTACTTGTCTGTCTTTATCTCTGCAGTCTCCAACCTGGCTGGCCCAGGTTGTGAAGGCAGAGAGAAAGAATCTCATAATTTTTTTTACTCTTTACCTCACATTGAAAGTCCCTGCTTAATAATGCCCACAGCTGAGAGAGCTGTGTTGAAACCCCACCCTTCTAAGCTCCCTTTCTGGGCTGTCTCATAGCAATTTTTTTTTTATGGGTGACAAGATGTTCCTCTCCAAAGTTCTCTGAGGTGGAAGACCTTGTGTGCACTAGAGAATGTCATGAAGCACCCACCTCCTTGCCCATGTCAGCCCAAAGCGTTACTTCCTTCTTCTCTCACTCCCTACAAAAGTGGTTTCTTAAGAGTGCCATGATCTCTCTCTCTCTCTCTCTCTCTCTCTCTCTCTCTCTCTCTCTCTCTCTCTCTCTCTCTCTCTCTTTCCAAATCAAGCTTTTCATATGCACAGCTGGCAATAATCAAAGGGCCCATATTTATCTGGCCAAATTTGTTTCCACAATTATCCAAACTGAACTTTACCACTTGAGTTGTGGACATAAACTGGCAGGTTTTTCATGTCCCAAGCTTTAATAGCTTGCCTAATTGGGAGTCAGCAAGAGGCCTGCTCTTTCGAAATCCTATATGGATACTTATACCCCTTCGCCTTTTGGCGACCCTCTGGTACAGAACAACACCATTACTCACTCCAGCTTCTTCCAAGAGTGCCTCTTCTTTTCTTCCTGCATAAATGAGAAAGAATCACAATTTTTATTGCAAACCTATTTCTTATCCTCCCTGAATTTGGGGAGTTTAATTCTTTACTGCTTCATGGCTGACTTAACTGCTGAGAGTCTCCACTATGACCCTCAGTTAGACAAAAATTTGAGTGCCTGCTGCAGTGTTTGATGGTGGGCTCACCCAGGGGTAGCATCCATCCCTTTGAGGTTGCTAAAATTGTTAAGAGAAAATCCTAGTTTGGGCCTCACCCTGGTCAATTAAAGGCAAACTCAGACAAAAGGAATTTGTTGGCACACTGAGGTATCAAGGAGTTGGAGTGAGTTTGGCCCTGGAGTATATAATCTTAAAAATAATTTTCCTGGGGAAAAAAGATATATTAATAGTCAACTAGAATAGGATTTAAGAGGCAGTTTTTATATCCCCAGCATTACTAAATTGTACATATCCTTTGACTCAATGATACTAATAAGCACGTATCCTAGAAAAATCAAAGAAAGAGCCATAAGTAAAGAAAAAAATAAACACACACATACACATGCAGTGCTTTTATGGTAGGAAAGCAAGTGGGTACCCATTATTTGGGAAATCATTAAATGTAGTGTATAATATGCATGCAATGGTGTATTACTGTGCAGTAGAGATGATGAAAAGAATAGTGTCAGAGAAGTTAGAAAGAATTATATGACTAATACATAGTGTAGTTAGCAGAACCAAGAGAATGGTTTATATAACAACTTCTTTATTGCCAAAAAAACCCAAATTAGACTGCAAATCTGATTTGATAGGATGGTCATTATAACTAAGATGGATGATCAGTTGCCACAGGATTGAGGATGAATCATGCTTCCTACGTATTGACAGAGAGGTGGTAGACCAGAGGTATAGAATGAGACATACATTTAATTCTATTCTATTTTCAATTAAAGAGAATTTGTTTTTCCAAAAACCAAAAAAAACCGTATCAACTACAACTTCATAATCCTTCAGGAATCAAATGAAGCAGATTTCCTTATTGACTGCATTCACAGGTCTTCAGAACACTATGCTCGCTTTTGAGGAGAAGCAGCATTTCTATAAGACATAGCCCCCGCCCTCACGGAGCTTGTTTTCTCGTCATGATCTTCAGAACAGGGTCTCTGAGGTCTGTCGTTGTATGCCTCGCACCTTGCTTACTGTCTGCCACGTAGTTGTTGTCAAGTCGTTTTTTTCATTTGTGTCCAGTCCTTTGTGATCCCATTTGGGGTTTTCTTGGCAGAGGTGCTGGAGTGGTTTGCCATTTCCTTCAGCTCATTTTATAGATGAGGAAATTGAGGCAGACAGGGTCAAGTGACTTGCCCTAGTAGGCACTTCATAAATGCTTGTTAAACTAGGTTGAAGCTATTAAATCAAATTGATATATAGATGACATCTCATTGGGTTGTTGTAGGGAATGTGCTTTTGTTTACCCCCAGAGTGCTGTTAGTTATTCTCATCCATGCGTTTGAGACACAGGATCCTTATCTCAGGATGCTAGATTTTCAGGTGAGATAGGAGAAAATTACTCCCTGTAGCTTCCAGTCTAAGATGAAGATAAGTTGCAAAGACATGACAATGCTTATCAGATGAGTTGCTCTCTGAGGGCCCTGGGAAAAGGCTCCATAAAGGAGTCATATAGGATGTTAGCAGGTGGAAAGATGACTTCAAGAGAAGGAGCAAGCTGTGATCAGGGTGTGGGGTTTTCAGAGCTAAATTGCATCATAACATGATGGAGGATATTTTTTCATAAACTGCATTTTATATGTCTTTTAATATGGTAATATTTTCTTTTTAAAATTTTTTTTATTGATTTGTTTGTTTACCTTTAGTTTACAAGATTCAGTTCCACAATCCCTTGAGTTTAAAATGTTCTCCCCTCTTCCCTCCCTCCCCTCCTCCCCCCCAGCAGCATGCAGTCAAGTATAGGATCTGCAAATACTTTCACATTGGACATTAGTCTGGTTGTATAGAAGGGTTGTAACCGATGGAATGAACAATGGGAAAGAGGAAACAAAACGGTAATATTTTCTAACCTTATATACTGTGAGTTTGGCTCATTGAACTTTTTCCCATATAATTGTTTTAGATTTTAAGACTTTATATGGAGTTTTAATTTCAGTGTACTTTTCATTTTTCCAGAGCTATGTATGAAATACAGAATTATGCATGAAAATATCATTTTTAACAGGTAAATATTGGGAAGATGGACTCCCCCATTGAAAAGTGGAACCTAATTATAGGCAACTTGGCACTAAAGCAGGTGAGTAGGTGATTTGCATATAGTATTTCAGTAGGACCTGATACACTAATGCAAATGAAGTTCCTTAACTTTCTAAATGTTATATGTTGACAAAGATTCATTAAGCAGACCCTCATGACCTCTGGATGTTAATCTAGTTAGCTGGTCTACTTTCTCTGGTTAGGACTAATGGCTTCTGTGGATGGATTCCTCCAGTGTATCTGCCATCTCCTTGGTGATTAGTTGGGGGTATTCTCTTCACTGGTTTGGATTACAACCTCATTCACCCTTCTCGTCCTGTGTAGTACATTTTTGTTCTAGATAAGTCTTCCTTGGGTAATCCTAATATTTTATGAGCACCAGTGTAACACTTGGGCTGTTTGTCGTTTTATGTGTGTATATATATATCTATTTTTATGTAGACACATAACTATGTAGATGCCTAGATCTAGATCTGTCTACAGTCAGATACACACACACACACACACACACACACATCAGTGTCCGTGTCTGTGTATAAGAGCAGTGTGGGAGAAGCAGTCAGGTTTAGTGCTGGCCTCTGAGTTGGGCAGACCTTGGTTCATGTCCCTCTTCTCATGCATCTTGGCTCTGTGACCCTTCACAAGTCTCGTGATTGTTCTATGTCCCAGAATCTAAGACTAGAGATGGTGGAAGGGTGGTAGTCACTACTGGAAAGATCAAGACAGACTTCCCCGGGGAACTGGCTTCTGAGGGGAGGTTGGAAGCTGATGAAGGACTCAAGGAGGCAAAGAAATGAGCAGTGGCTTCTTGGTTTCATCCACATGGACATTCTCCATTCTCTTTTGGCGTCAGTTGCAGCCCCTTCATGATTCTCATTCTTGTTCATGTCTCCCCTATATCCTTCACGGAGGATCCACCCAGCACTCTTGGACTTTCCTTTAGAGCTTTGCCAGTTTTGCAGGTTACAAGGTAGTGTTTGGGCTGTCCATTTCTTTTACCTTGTTCTCCCCACAAGATTGGCTTATCTCCCTTCTGATCATAGATTTCCCATAATTCCTGGTCAAGAATAGCGATAGTTCATATTTACATAATTCTTTGTAGTTACAAAATTTTATACATCCGTTATTACGTATTACCTTTAAAACAATCCTGAGGTAGATAACGCAAGTCTTATTAAACCTATTTTTGTTTTTGGAGGGGGAAAGGCAAGGCAGTTGGTGTTACGTGACTTGCCTAAGATGACACAGCTAGTAAGTGTCTGATGTTGGATTTGAACTCAGAGTCCTCCTGATTCCAGGGCCAGTGCTCTATCCACTGCACCACCTATCTGCCCCAAGCCTGTTTTACAGATGAGTAAGTTGTTGCTCAGAGAGGTTAAGATGTGCTCCTTGTCACACAGCTAGTTTCTGTATATCAGAGGCAGGGCTTGAATCTGGGTCATATGGCTTCAAGTCAAACACTCTTATATCCATATTTTTGGATTGGGGGGATTTTAAAAAATGTTACAGAATATTAAACTAAGATTTAGCAGGTGCTTTAAAATATTTTGTAGCTGGAGTCCTGTGTACAACAATTTCTCTTCATTTCCTGTGTGAGAGATTTATGACTTTAAGAAAAAGTACTTATGAAAGCAGCTACTTAATAGAGCATCCTGTCTGAATGGAATCTTGTTTCCCCTCCTCAGGTTCAGGCAACAGTGGTTGGCTTTCTAGCCGCGGTGGCAGCAATCATTCTGGGCTGGATTCCAGAAGGAAGATACCGCCTCGATCACTCCATCCTATTGTGTGCCAGCAGTGTGGCCACTGCCTTCATCGCATCCCTCTTGCAGGGTGAGAAGCTGCTTTGTAAACTCCTGTTGTCTTGTAAACAGTGACCAGTGATTCATATCTGTTTCATTTGTGATTGAAATTATATTTGAAATGTCCATTTTTAGCTTTTAGGAATTTGACAGTTTTCTGTAAGTAGTCTGGTATAGTTTGGACCTCTTCATGGTGTGAGTGACAGTCCTGATAAAGGTTCAAGAAAATGCTCTGAGCATTGAATTTCCTGACAGAGTGGTTCAGTTAAATTAATTGAGAAAGCTTTGATGGAAAATGTCCAGAGGTTTTCCTGGCAAAGTGTGTTTGAGTTACAACAAAGATTCCAGGAATTCTGCACAGTTTCAAGGACAGTTCCTGTGGTAGAAAGAAAAGTTTCAGCTTTACAAAAACTTTGAAGCATTTCTCTGCAATGACAGTAGGTAATTGTGTGCTTCCCACAACATGTTGTTGGCTATACAATTCTCAAGGCCCCTGATTTTTAAAAATTAAAATTAAAAACAGAATTTTGCCTTGAATCTAGAATCTAGAATCTGAGTTGGAAGGGCCCTTAAGAGTAATCTAACTATGGAGTTATCTTTCTTCATTTTTATTCATTAATGTAAAGTCTCCAGGAAAGAGACATTTTTTCAGTAAAAACTACAAAGCCATATCTTTTTGTATTTAAAAATATTTGCCATCTCCTTGTCCTTGAGTCAGCAGCAAGGTTCACCCTAAAAGATTCCAGGGCTGAGTGAGTACAGAAGTAAACAAACCACTTTAGGTAGCCTCTGGAAACTTAACACCTTCATAAAAGCGGAAAATATTTTTTCCAGATTGTGGCAACCCCTTAAATGCCAGTCTACAAAGCTAACATTTTAATCAGTGGGAGGAGTGTTGGGGGCTGCTTAGTGTCCAGCACTAAGGATGATCGGAGACGTGAGAGAGAAGCGACCAGGCCATGTGGGTAGTTCAGGGAAGAACCATGAACTCCATTTATTGATGCTTAGAACAAAGTTTTTGAAGATCCAAATGACAAAGATTCAAGTATTCTTGTCTGAATCATATCCTGGAATATTATTACTAATAGAATGGTCTGCCATACCCAGGAAGTAGCGTGGATAAGACAATGCTTGTTATGAAGGATCCAGGAAGTTATGGGGAAGGTCAGTTGTCTCTTATCTACAGGAAAAAGGATGCTCCCTGAGAGCAGGCCACAATCTCAAAGACATCTGCATAGAAACCAGATCCCCGAGAATCAAGTATTTTGACTTACAATAGTCTTTAGTATAATAATGATAAGGAACATGTCCTTTTTGATGCCTGAAGTTTGGGGGCAAAGGTTTTGATGTCAGGATATCAAACAAAAGTCCTTTTAAGTGTGCCCTTGAGGTTCTTTTGGGATAGCTAGCCCTTGCAAGCCACGTCACCTTGAAAGGACTTAGGGTACATAATAAAGGTCTCCTATCTGAGTCCTGTATCAGGCCTATATGGCTTGCCATAGGGGAGAGGTCAAGGAAGATTTATGAACTGGGGAGTGACAAGGTTCATTTAGCCTGTGTCTTTGTTTTGATAACTGTTATCACAGACTGGAAAATTAGAGAGATTGGGAGCAGGGAGAGCAGTTAAGGCTCTAGTCGAGTAGTTTAGGTTAGAGGCCATATTTGAACTGCGATGGTGATGGTGGGATTAGAGAAAAGGGGGAAGATAGGAGAGATATTGGGGAAGGGGAATGAACAGTATTTGATAGCTGATTGTGTGTAGGGGGAAGGATTGGGCATGATTCCAATATTTTGAACTTGGGAGCTAGAAGACAGAAATAGGGAAGGTGAGATGAGGGGCAGGATGACAGGGGGGAGGGGGCAGGGAGCTGGGGAAAGAGAGATAAAGTTGAATTGTTTTGAACCTGTTGAATTTGAGGTGATGGTGGATTGTTTTAGGACAGTGCTTCTCAACCTTTCTAATGCTGTGACCCTGTAATATAATTCCTCATGTCATGGTGACCCCCAACCATAAAATCATTTTCATTGCTACTTTGTAACTGTAATTTTGCTACTGTTATGAATCGTAATGTAAATATCTGATATGGAACTGTAGGTTTAGGGGGAGATGTGCAGGAGCCAGGTGATGATGTGGCAGTTTCAGGGGAGCAGTGTGGTACATCATTCACATACCTCGCACACAGAGCTTATTGAATTGATTTGAATATAGTTCATAATTGAATCTGTGGGAATAGAAGAGATCTGCAAAGGGGGGAAAAGAACAAAGGAAGTTGTGAGACTGAGATTTAGAGATGGTCAAAGGACCAGTGAAGCTGAATCAGGAGCAGCTGGGCAGGTGGGAGGAGCTTAGGAGAAAGCAGTGACCCCAGGAGAAGGGCAGTGTGGGGAGGCCATGGGCAGCCCTGGAGAAAGCCGAGCCCAGAGGTCTAGGGGATGGGCTTAGAAGCAGAAGAGAGATTGAGGAAATGAAAGTGGCCAACCACATTATCTCCAGAAATGGAGCATTGAAGAACAGACATCAAACTACAATTTGAGGACATATTGGGGCGAGGGATTCTTTTAGGATACAAGAAACCTGAATGTATTTGTAGGTAATCCGAAGATAAGGAGTTTTATTTTGGACTTGATGGATTTAAAGACATTGGTATCAGATTTAGAAGGGGGAAGGAAGGAAACATTTATTACGTGCCTACTAAATGCTATTCTACAGCATTAACATTTTAATCATTGTGCGGGTCAAGGAAAATTTATGAACTGGAGAATGACAAGGTTCATTTAGTCTGTGTCTTTGTTTTGGTGGCTATGTCATGGATGGCTGGAAAGTCAAGAGATTGGGATCAGCAGGCTAGGTGGTGCAGTGGGTAGAGCACTGGGATTGGAACCAGAAAGACTCATCTTTCTGAGTTCAAATCCAACCTCAGACACTTAGTAGCTGTGTGATCCTGGGCAAGTCACTTAACCCTGTTTGCCTTATCTTACGTTTCCTCATATGTAAAATGGGCTAGAGAAGGAAATGACAAACTGCCCCAGTATCTCTGAGAAAAAAAACCCTGAATGGGGTCACGGAGAGTTGGGCACGACTGAGGTGGCTGATAACAAGTATGTTAGGTGCTGTGCTGAGCACTTTATATTTAGTCTCATTTCATTTGATCTTCAAACCCATCTTGGGAGAAGGTGCTGTTATCATCTTCACTTTGCCACTGGGGAAACTGAGGCAAACAGAAGTTAAGTGACTTGTGCAAAGTCACCCAACTAGTAAATGTCTGAGGCTGGATTTGAATTCAGGTCTTGGCTCCAGGCCTGACCACTTAGCCGCATAAGGGAAAAAGACTTTATTGTTCACCTAGTTCAAATGTTTGTTTTATAGATGAGAGATTGAGGTCCAAAGAGACTTAATGATTTGCCTTATCAAGGTTTTACAGATATTAAGTAGCTGAGCTGAGATTTGGCCCCCTGGCTTCTGACTCCAAACCATTGTTCTTTGTACTGCCCCATGCTGTCTCCATCGTGTGCTGAGATTACTTAGGAGGCAGCTGACAACCTATGCCTGATGTTGGGGAGACACAGAAAGGTTAGGACAAGATACCTATGTTCAGGAGATCACCCTGGTTCCCAGGGGTTCAAGTATAATATGGAAATTATAAGATAGTTAGAGAGGAAAGACAGTCCAGGACAGAGTCCTTGGAAATGTTCTCTTGAGGGAACAAGAGACATGAACAGATTTACCAAAGGAGACCAAGAAGGGTTGGTTAGACTGCTGTGAGTAGGACCAGGGGTGAAGTGTTACCCCAGAGGGAGAAGGTCCCAGAAAGAAGGGATGGCTATGAGTATGGAATGCTGCTGAGAGGTCAGAGGGACTGAGAGCTGAGAAAAAGGACCAGATCAAGCCACTAAGAGATTGTTGGTGTAGTCTGGGGCTCTGTGACCACCTGTCCTTAAGTTCTGGGCCTGGAATCCAGATTGAGGGGTTGAGCAGGGTGTGAGTGTTGGGGAGAGAGTGGCAGCAAATGGAGACACTTCTTTCTGGGAGTCTGTAGTGATAGGAAGAAGTGATCCAGCCTGTTCAGCAGCTTAGGAGCACATGGAGAAAGTGCATGGTGGAGATCAGGGTTTGGCTGAATATGTGAATGTAGTGGGAGGGAATGAAGGATGGGTCAGTTGAACTGATCAGCTATAAGGACTAAATTGTGAGTCTAGATCAAGGCTATGATGGAGTGGGGGATGGGACAGCTGGAGGTTAGAGTGGAGACAGAAATTAGCTTTAGGAAAACTAAGGCAGATTGAGTGGATCAGTCAACTGTTCAATCAACAAACATTCCATTAAGCTCTCACTGGGGGCACAAAGAACAAAGTGAAGCAATCCCTGCCCTCGAGGAGTTTACTTTCTCCTGGGAGACACAGCACAGACACTTGTCAGTAGACAGAAAAGACAGTGGAAATGCAAGGTACAGTTTTGTGAGATGTTGCAGGAGGAGGAAGGAACTGATTAGTCTGAGGGGCTTCAGGGAAAACCTCTGGCAGAAGCTGAGCTGCAGAGGAGTGCTTTCTCTCCCTGGGGGAACAGCCTCTATATGGGCTGGAGGGAAGAGATTGTGAGTATTTCCTGTAGAGGAACAGTGAGGAGGCCAGTTTAGCTGCATCTCAGAGCAAGTCCAGGGGAAGAGTGGCCTTTAATGCTAGACCCGGAGTTTGTAATTGTAAGAATTTCATGACCTCAAGTGTCGCAGCTCAGAACGGTCTCTTAGCTGTGAGAAAGACAAATAAGAGAGACTTGAAGCAAAGGGACCAGTTGGGCTCTTGAAATTGGTCAAGCCATTGGACCTAGTCTCTTTTTAAGGTGTTATTTTCTTCAGTATTTTTTGGTGCCTCTTTTACCAAACTGTTAACTCTTTTTGCATGATTTTCTTGCATCACTCTCATTTCTTAGTTTTTCTTCTACCTTTCTTACTTGCTTTTAAAATTCCTTTTTGAGTTTTTCCATGGCCTGAGACCATTTCATATTTTTCTTTGAGGCTTTGGATATAGCAGTTTTGACTTTGTTGTCTTCTTCTGAGTTTTTGTTTTGGTCTTCCCTGTCAGCATAATGACTTTGTATAGTTAGGATCTTTTTCTGTTGGTTGCGCATTTTTCCAGCTTCTTCCTTAACTTTTAACTCTATGGTTAAGTGGGACTCTGCTTTTGGAGTGGAGGGGGCACTGTCCCAAGCTTCAGATTTTTTTTTTTTTTTTTTTGGTGTGCAGCTGTTTTCAGAGGTAATTCTGGGGACTATAATTTTTCAGTTCTTCCAAGATGGTATGATCTAGAGAGAGGTGTTTATTGCTCTTCTGGTTTGTGTTCTGGTCTGTGAGTGACCGCAAGCACCCTGATGATGACAGGGCATGTGATCAATGTATAAGATCACACTTTTCCACCAGCCATATCTCCCTGTTTGTGGTATCCGACAGTAGCAGCAGCCGCTGCCACCAGCATTTACAGACTATACTTGAAGGTTTGTAGCACACTGTAAGGAGGCCTTATGATACCCCTGTGAGGTAGGGGCTCTTATCACCCCCATTTTATAGATCAAGCTAGAGAGAAGAGCACAGTGACCTGCTTAGGGGGACACAGCTAGGAGGGGTCTGAGAAATTAATTGAATTTGAGTCTTCCTCATAACAAGGTCAGGGCGCTATTGAATTTTCCATCTAGATTCCATAGAAAACTTAAGCCCTGTTATATGTTGATCATGACATTCCTTCAGTATCTATTAAATTTGATTAGGCAGCCATTTATTAAGTGTGCCCTATCTGCAGAGAACCACTTTGTGTCAGACTTAATCTAAGGAAGACTCTAAGGAACAATGCTGCAGAATCCCCTAGTCATTTTTGCCTAGTCCTTGTGTATCAGAGTGGGAAGGGATCCAAGAGGTCACCTCATCCCACTTGTACCTGGACAGGAATCCCTTTCATGGTGTCTCAGCCTGTTCTTGAACCCTCCAGTGATGGGGAATCCTCTGTAATTCTGATCGATGCTTTATTTCCTCAAGGTGAGTATCTTAAAATAGAATTTTCAAAGCTCATTGTATGTGTTTTGCCATCTAGAACTCATTGTTACTTCCTTGTTCTGAATATTTCAAAATCTAGATCAGTATAAACAGATTGATTTCCTACTGTTTTCCTCCTAGTTTCTTATACATGTAAACATGACCCACTTTTCTTTGTTGCTCCCAATTACTGCTTTCTTTTGAGGTTTGGAATAAGAATATTGGACCATGAAGCCCTTGCATAAATTAAATCCAAGATACATATGGTAGCAAATTTGAATTTCCCATCCGAATGTTGTTTTTCAGCATCTGCATGCATTTAATTTATTTCTCCAGATTTACAGAGTAACTGCCTCCTACTATATTACTCATCATCGAACATCTCAGGAATAAAGGATGAAAGAAAACGTTTATCTCAATAGTGACCTCCATTTGAAGTCTTTAAGGAGGCATTTTTGCCAAAACATTTTCTTTACATCTTTTGCTTAAGTAATCTAATGGAGGCAGATTGGTTGTTTGGCTCCAGTGATGAATGTGTTTATTTCAGTTTACCAGACACCCATAGCAAGCTGAGCGTTTTTCTTGAATCATAGGAAAAAGATTCTTGATACGAATGACAAACTGACCTTATTTCTTTTAGGGATCATAATGGTTGGTGTTATTGTTGGCTCAAAGAAGACTGGTATCAACCCAGACAATGTGGCTACTCCGATTGCTGCTAGTTTTGGGGACCTCATAACTTTGGCCATATTAGCCTGGATAAGTCAGGGTCTTTATGCCTGCCTTGGTAAGTATTTTTAAAACAAAATAAGATAATAATGTGTTGCAAGATATGCTTGCTGATGGATTGCCCTGGATGTCAGATATAAAAACCAAGTTGTTCCATGGATCTCGTGCCTTAGTGTCATTGTACTCTTAAATAAATACAGTCTAGATTCCTGATGTTTCAGGTCCTCTCTGCTGTGGTCACAGGTGGAGGAAGGGGTGGATTATAGAATACTGAGTTATTGAGATAGGCTGTGTGGGGTAGTGGGTCCCAGTGCTGTGACCCATCTTGCCCATTGTTTTATGTTGTTTGTCCTTTGTTCTGAAAGAGGACCATGACATTGAGAAGGTGATACCATGACTTACAAGTGAATTGGATTTAAGTGAGGCAGGGCTATGTAAAGTCACCAGCCTCACCAGCTCCCTCTGGAGCCTTCTGGGTTCAGTGGCCAGATACAGATCAGGATGACTAGAGATGGGCCAGGAAGTGGTGGGAGACTTAGGCATTTTTCTTGTCACAACTCAGGTAGAAGAAAAGTGAATATGGGAAGGGGAGACCTCCTATAGGATGAAATTGGGTTCTAGTAAGAGTATGATTCTTCCATTTCTGGTGAGGTAGTTCCTTATGAGTATTCCTCCTATAACCTGATTTCTTCTATGAGATGAGGTATTAGCATATGTAATGCTGAGAATGTGTAGTGATATTAGTGTATAGCAGTCGTATCTTAGGGTTTAAACCTGGGAAGGAAATTTAGAGATACTTTAGCTGAAGCCCAGAGATGCTCATCTTTAAAAGCAATTAAAAAATGGTACCGACTATCCATAGACAAAATACTTTTGTTGAATGGTATACATTCCAGCAGTTTCTGCTTTCCTTTATTAACATTAACTTCATTTTGCTGCAGAATCAGAAGATATTAGGACTAGAAAGGGCTTTGGGGATGGTATAGTCTTAGCTCCTCATTTATCAGATGAGGAAACGGAGGACCCAAGAGTTGTCTATGGGTAAGCACCTAATAAGTGGCAGAATGAAAGGAATAGAGATCATCCCATACTCTTAGTCATAGATGGGATCATAGTTGCATTGCCTTTGTATGTACAGAGAATATCTTGCCTTGACAAGTTAATATTTTTTTTAAAACCAAGATGTTTGAGTATGTTTACTAAGCAAGGATTAATGTAAAAAGACCAACTTAACTGAAGCTTCAGCTGGGTGTCTGGTGGTTTTCAGGACTGCCCATTCTCAAGCTGGTTCTTTTTGTTTTTGGAGGGGGGAAAGCAGGGCAATTGGGGTTAAGTGACTTGCCCAAGGTCACACAGCTAGTAAGTGTGTCAAGTGTCTGATGCTGGATTTAAACTCAGGTCCTCCTGACTTCAGGGCAGGCGCTCTCTTCATTGCACCACCCAGCTGCCCCTCAAGCTAGTTCTTGATGACTGTAACGTAATGTTCTCAAGATTGCAGTGTGTGAAGAATCCAACTTTATCTGACATGTCATTTGGGAATCACTCCCAAATGTACGGGGATTATTAAAGCTCTCCATCTTCCCACTTTAGACAGATCCTAGGATGTGGCTTTGTGAAGTACTGAAGCGAACTTTCATGGTGTTCCATAAAGGTTTTTACTGATTTAAACATCTGTCGATTTGGATGTTCACACAGGAAAAGCAAATATGTGGAAACTGTTGTTCATTCATCACAAATACATTTCTTGGCCTGAATCTTGAAGGCAATGAATAATGCCCCTTCAAGACTGAAATCCTTTGATCCTAATGAACCCACACAGTGACAGCTGGGTCAGAAAAGCAGAGGGAGCTGAAAGATGTCAAGAAGGATGGATGTTAAGTCAAAACATAGATGATGCCGCCTTGTAGCTTGTCTTTATCTCAGCACTTAGACCTTAGCTTCCTGTAGTAACAAAGAACTTTGTTTATTCTTTCGTTTATTCCTGATGCTATTGCCTTCCTCTACCTCCTTCCCGGTCTTTACTCCTCACCCTTGATTTTCATCAGTGAAACATAATCCATTTTCTGCCCACTAGATGGAGATATCCCCCCAGACTCTGTCCTGGAAACTTTCTTCTCTCTCCAAACCGTCTCCTGGTGATTGCCTCCAATCCCATGGGTTCAGTTACCATCTCCATGCAGAGGACTCCCAAACCTTTGTGTCTCAGCCTAGTGTCTCTCCTAAGTGCTGGCCCCACACCAGTATCACCAGACCACCTGTTGGCCAGATGTCTCAGACTCCACATTACCCTAATGGAACCTTTTGTCTTTCCTTCTCAGCAGAGCCCTGCTCTGCATCTGCTGTTGTGAGGAGAGCACCAACATCTTTCTGTTCACTTGGGTTTACGATCTTGGACCTTCACAACCTATCAGTTGCCAAATCCTGCCATTTTTCATCTATAACCTTATCTCACATGTTTCCCCTTCTTTCCATCCCCACAACCACCGTCCCAAGTTTCTCCTAAACTTTTCCAACAGCCTTTGTTTGGAATCCCACTTCCCCAGCCCATCCTCCACGGAACTGCCGAAATAGTTTCCCCGAAGCCCGAGTATGATCACATCACTCCCTTTCTCAAGAAGCTTCTGTGACTCCCCCTTGCTTCCAGCCTTCTCAACTTGACTCTCCGCCCCCACACCCTTAATAGTATTTTATTTTTTCCAATTATATGTAAAGGATAGTTTTCAACATTCACTTTTATAAAGTTTCAAGTTCAAATTTTTTCTGCCTCCCTCACCTACCCCTTCCCCAAGACGGCATGCAATCTGAAATAGGCCATACATGTACAATCATATTAAACATTTCCACATTAGTCATGTTGTGAAAGAAGAATTAGAACAAAAGGGAAAAACCATGAGAAAGAGAAAAACAACAACAAAAAAGAGAAAATAGTCTGCTTCACTCTGCATTTAGACTCCATAGTTCTTTCTCTGGATGTGGTTGCATTTTCCATCAAGAGTCTTTGGAATTGTCTTAGATCACTGCCTTGCTCAAAAGAGCTAATTCTGTCAAAGTTGGTCATTGCACAGTGTTGTTGTTATTGTGTGCAATGTTTTCCCAGTTCTGCTCACTTCATTCAGTATCAGTTCATGCAAGTCTTTCCAGGTTTTTCTGAAATCCACCTGCTCACCATTTCTTAAAGCACAATACTATTCCATCACAATCTTATACCATGACTTGTTCAGCCATTCTCCAACTTATGGGCATCCCCTTAATTTCCAGTTCTTTGACACCACAAAAAGAGCTGCTATAGATATTTTTGTACCTATGGGTCCCTTTCCTTTTTTTATGATCTCTTTGGGATACAGACCTAGAAGTGGTATTGCTGGGTAAAAGGGGATGCACAGTTTTTTAGCCCTTTGGGCATATCAACTTGACTTTTAAGGCCCCTTTTACACTGACTCTCTCTACTTTTCTGAGCCTACTTGACTTTATTCTCTATCCTGCCCTCTCCATTCTGTAGCCACATCAGCCCACTTCTTCCTCAAACCTAAGACCTTTCAGACTCCCAGGCCATCCCTTACCTCATGCTTGGAATGCGTTCACTTCCTCTTTGTCTGAGCCTCTCAAAATCTCAGGCTCGCCAGGACCTATGGGACACCCTTTCAGATTCCCCTCACTTTAATGTTCTTTCCCTCCTCACATGATCATGTCTATAATTAATTTGTTTATGGGCTCTATATGCCCTGGAAAAATGGAAACTTCATAAGGTCAGGGGCTGTTTTTCACTTTGTCTCTGTATCCCTAGCACAGTGCTAGGATTGCTCAGAATCAGTACTTAGTGAATGAGATTTGGAGTGGATAATTCAAGAATTATTATACCCTTCTGTCTACTCAGAAATGGACACTGAGAAACTACACAAATCTCAGGCAGCTTGAAAGCAATGGGACCCAAGCCCAAGGCTCTGATGTCATATCCCATTGAATAGTGAAATGCAGAGAGACTTTTTTTTTCTTAAGATATTTTCATGCCTTTTATTGACCTGACAGCCAAGTTTTATATAAAGCCCCTTTCCCCTCCCCCATTGGACTTGTCTTTGTCACAAAGAAAACTAGTCAAGCAAAAATAATGACTGCATCCCTTGATGATGAAGTCATGTTTCAACTTGCAGAGAGTATGATAAGCACCCTGGATGATCTGGAAGGTGACTTCTAGTTAATGCACATTTTTATATTAACTGTGAGCTCATCTGTTGGGCCTTTATAAGTTAGAAGGAAGCGGCTCTTTTGTGTTTTCATTTGATGCCATAGTCATGGTTAGTTTTAAGTGAATGATATTCCTTTGCAGGATTATATCATTAGTGGCTCTTAAGTCCCCTCTTTAAATGTTCATTCATCTAGAAAATAATCTTATCTCTAAGAAGAACAATGTTTGACATGTTTCTTTATTTGCCAGTTTATACTAGCCATAATAATTTTGATGGAATTTGGTTGGTTGGGTATAACATAACTATGCATGTTCTTCTTGATGCTGTGATGCTGTTTGATGGGACCAGGAAGGTTACATTTTACAGGCTCTTAAAACGGAACAGAATTACTGTAAAACACTTTGGCAAGGCATATCGTACCACATTTCTACCACTAATTTCATAGTTTCTTTTGCTATGGTGAACTCTAAAGACTTGGACAATTCAGTCATTTAACAAAAATATTCTTTGAGCACTGGCAGGTGCAGTGGGCTCCTTTTCCTGCAGTCAAGGGTTGAAGTGTGAAAGAATAGCTTCTTTAGTTATTGGTTTTATTCTTTATCCATTTTGACTTAAATGGTTAAAGATGATACCGAGTTTTTCTCTCAAATTAGAATAGATTACTAACTGGATTGATTTAGAGTTTTTCTTAGTGTTTTCAATGCCCCTTTCCCTTCAGGGCCTCCAAAGTTAGCAGTTACTTGCGGCATTCTTTCTGACTGGGAAAGTCTTAGTTATTCTCATCCAGAAATACTGGCACATCGTATACAGTTCTGGGTGCCCCGTTTTAGGTGGGACATTGGTCTACTGGAGCATGTTCAGAGGAGGGAATAGGGACTCCACATGAAAGAACTGGGGATGCTTAGCCTTCAGAAGCCTTACAGGGATATGCTAGGGGTGAGGGAAATGTAGCAGCTGACTTCAGGGATTTGAAAGATTGTCATATAGAAAAAGGCTTCTGCTTGGGCCCTGGACATGGACATGGAACAATGCATTGAAGCTTGATTTAAGCTTCTTGAGGGTAGGGACCATTTAGATTTTGCTTTGGATCTCCAACAGTTAACAAAGTTCCGGGCACATCATAGGAGATTAATGCTTATTGATTGATTAGATGGTGGTGGATGTAGGCTCCAACAGATTTCCAAAAATAAGTTGTGTGCGCAAAGTCAGTATGATCAAAGAAGCATGACTAGAACAAGATGCCATTGGGATGTGTGGCCCAAGTGAAGGACAGATCCTTGAGTTCACCAGGGCACTCATCAGGTGTCAAAAGACCTTGAGGAAAGCCCTCACTGTGTCGTGTAGATCCTCTTTGAGAGATCAGTGGGAGAACTTGGGCAAGAATTGTTTAAAATGAGAAGGGGTGAGAACTTGGAAGTCACATTTGTATCAGGGAAGTCATGCGGTGTCTCACAGACTCTCAGTAGGCTCGGCTAGGACCAACATTTATAATGTGCCTACTGTGTGCTAAGCTAAGGGTTGGGCTAAGTGCTGGAGTTACAATAATAACAAAGAAAGACAGTCTCTGTATTCAGGGAGCTTATAATTTAATGGGGGGGAGATAGTACACAAAAGGAAACTGAAACGGGGTGTGGTGGTACCAGAAGGTCCCAGCAGGATAGTGGTGGCCACTGTAGAGAGGCTGGGATTACATCCTCCAGTCAGAGAGGTGGAAGTAATTGAGGTTCTTGATGAGATGTGAGTACCAAAGCTGAAGCAGTTTCCCTCCTGATGAGCTTACCCTGGGGGTAATTCAGATTGAGTTTGCAGTCCACTGAAACCCCCAGATCTTTTTTTTTAAACAACTAATCTGTAACTTTGCCTCTACCATTTTGTACTTGTGACATTGATTATGTACCCAAGTGTAAAACTTCCTATTTAGTCCTGCTGACTTTCTTCTTACCAGTTTCAGCCCAGGATTCCATCCTGAGCCTCTGGGCTGCATAAAACTCATAACACTCCTGAGTGTGACCTGAATCAGATTAAAAGTGGAGTTCCTATCTGATCTCAGTGTGGTGATGTGATAATAAGAAAAGAAACATAAACGTGTGTTTTCTAGGTCATTGTGCGCCTGTGGGGATCCTGGGGTATGGTTTCGTGCCCCCTGTTTTTGTTCGCATTTGACAACACTGAGTCTGTCGGGACCCTGACACTGTCACTAAATATGTTAACTGTCCCTCCTAGCTTGTCTGAGATTCTGATAGGTGTCTCATCTCGACCTTTATCCAGCCATTGACAAAAGTGTTAAAAAGCCCAGGGCCCAACAAAGCCAGGGTGCTTCCTGGCCATTTCCAGACCTGCTCTTTCCCTTCTCTCTCTCACTCCCATCAGAGTGGAAGCTGCTTGAGGACAGGGACTGTCTTATCTCCAGCATGTAGCACTTAGCATGACACATACTGATTGCTTAATAAATGCTTTTACCATTCATTCATCCATGTTATTCCTTTGTTTCTTTGCTGTGTTGACATTTAGACGTTAACAGCAATTTATATCTGACCATTCACCCAGATCAGAACCATCTGCTTGTATTATGATCTAGTCAATTTCTCTCCATCTTTTCCACAAGAATGGCATGAGATACATTATCAAAAGATTTGTAGAAGTCTACGTAAACTATATCTACACCATTCCCTTCATCTCCTGGCTTAATAACCTTGTGAAAAAATGATTGTTCTTTTTACTCTAGCATGGTCTGTTCCTGATAAAGCCATGGTGGCCTTTTGTAGCTACTGTTTACCTCTCTTCCTTGGTGTTTACTACCCATCTCTTTAAGCTTTCATTTCCAGAATTTTCCAGAAGTTAAGTTCATAGATTCTGTACCAGGAGCTCTCGACTTCCTTTAAATATTTTTTCAAGTGGATCCCTTTGGCAGTCTGGTGAAGCTTTTGGAACTTTTTTTGAATAATGTTTTTAAATGCATTTTAAAAAAATAGAAGATTACAAAGGAAACCATTTCTTCTGAAATGAGATTTTTAGAGGTATGTGTGTGTATGTATATATTCATAGGTCTCCAGGTGAAGATCCAAGTTTAGAAGATTGGTCCCATATAAGAGTCAGGAGAGTGGGATTAAAACTATGCAACCCCCATGGCAGACAGTCTTGAGCTGAAGACAGTGGAACTATTTATGCTGCATAAAGGACATCTAAATACCGGGAGTGAGGGGATACGTCTCTGTTTTCAGATACTCACAAAGTAGCTGTGTGCATTGAGCTTTTTCTGCTTGGTGTCTGAGGGCAGAAATAGGACTAATTGGTGGAAGTTTGGGGAAGGCAGATTTCATTTCTTTTTTTTTTTTTTTTTTTTGCTTTTTGGAGGGCAATTGGGGTTAAGTGACTTGCCCAAGGTCACACGGCTAGTTTTTGTGTTAAGTGACTGAGGCCGCATTTGAACTCAGGTCCTCCTGACTCCAGGGCCAGTGCTCTGTTCACTGCTCCACCTAGCTTCCCAGATTTCATTTCTATATAATGAAGAATCTTATAATGATCAGAGTCATCTGAAAACGGGGTGACCTGGAAACAGGGTTTGTGATTCACACTGGGGACAGATTTTATGTTTGAGGACCTTTTGAATATTATGATTCTCTGAATTAAGTGGAAAAGGAGAACTGTGAATCCAGACTGTAAATTAAATTATTTTCTCATCCTTTAAAAATCATTGATAAAATTACACAAAATAGAATGTGCAAGCCATCAAATGGAAGGGAACATGAAAGTCCATTTACCGGAATGTCACTGCAGAAAGGCTTTCTTAAGAAGCAGGACAGCTTGACCAGCTCCATGTACCGAGAGTCTGTCATCAAGTGGAACGATTTCTTTGTTTCCGCCCTGAGCAATTTTTAAATGGTTTTCCTTCCTCTCACGGACACAGTGTGAACGTTAATGCTGAAAAGTCAGTTTGATGAAATAAAAGGCCTAAGAGAAGTGAATGTATGTGTTCTTGCTTTTTTCACGTTAGTGTGGTTTGGTGTTAAAATGATTTTAAATTTAATTTTCTGAATTAACCTTATCACTTGACAGCTAATATGTTCAATTTAATCTTTATGGTTTATGAGTTTCCAGCGTTTGTTAGTTCATTCATTCCACCAACATCTGTCAGAGCCTCTTTTGTGAAGAAGACAAGACCAGACAGAGAGGTGGATGGGGAGGGTCACAATGAGATGACCTGGAGCTTATTACATTTTAGGGGTGGAGGAAGACACGGAAACACGAAGCCATAATAATCCTGAGTTTCAAATTGAATTTAAAATTTGAGTTGCTGTAATTAAGAATTTCAGTGTACATTTTAGGACCTTACATAGGGGAGACCAAATACTTTAATCTTAATAGAAGATAATGTAGTCAGTTACAACTTTGGTTTTCGTAAGTTTTTCATGGTAATCCATCTACTTCATTCTCAGGTACATGATTCAATATTTTTTGAACTACATGTTAACTAGAATTAATGTTTCTTATTACCTTTCAGAGACATATTATTACATAGCTCCTTTAGTTGGTGCCTTTTTCTTGGCTCTGACTCCTATATGGATTGTGATAGCTGCCAAACACCCAGCTACAAGGACCGTTCTTCATTCAGGCTGGGAGCCCGTCATTACAGCGATGGTTATAAGCAGGTGAGCATCAGATTGTGGACAGTGTGGGCATGTGGGTCAAGTGTAGGACGAGCAAAAATGTTGTTATCTGGTTTGGCGTTTAGAAAATTCTCCAGTAGAGGCTTATACGGACTGATGCTAAGTGAGAAGAGCAGAACCAGGCAAAACCTGTACACA
>CM053581.1:418855852-418878322 GCA_028627135.1 Pseudochirops cupreus
AAAAAAAAAAAGAGTGTCTGGTTTCAGGTCAGCATATCTGAGTTCAAATTCTGCCTCCAATACTTGTAATCTGGCTGGTCACTTAGCTACCTTGAGACGTCAGTAAAAATGAAGTGTTGGGAAGGGTTGAGATGGGCAGGTTCTTGAGGATCATTCCCCATCCAGAGCCTGATCAGAATCACAAAAGGGGTCCCTTGTAGTCAGACTGTGAGAGAAGGAGATTAACGAAGAGTAAGAACAGCTGGGCCTCTCTATGAAGTGAACCTCTGCCTAAGGATGAGGGCAGGCATTATGCTGATGGGTGATACACAACTGAAGTGGGCTGTCTGGGGACGTGAGGCACAGAGATGTTTGTGCACTAGAGGAGGAGCAGGAGGAGCTGCTGCTCACAGGAGAGGGGCCGAATCAGGCTGTGATTATGAACCAATCCTCAGGACTTTTGCAGAGCTCTGGAGAACCAGGAAATGCTTGAAGGGGGTTGCATATCTTTGCCACTATGTGACCCCTGAACCTTAGGTGTTCCTGGGGGAACAGGTATCAGAGCTAACATGGGGATAATGATAGACACAAAACAGATAGATGTGTGCTGGGCAGCAGCGCTGCTCAGTGTCAGGGACGTTGGACAGTACAGAGAGATTGATTCCCTCTAGGTGGCAATGGCATTGTTTTCATTGCCTCAAATCTAAGAATATTTCAGGACTTCATAATCTAAAAGATGTAGGTCTGATAATATACAATGGAAAAACTAAATAGATAAAAAAATTTGTTGTTCACAATGTAGCATGCAGTTGGACAGGCCACCTATTGAGTTATCCCATATGGACATTTTCACTGCTGCTCCCCATGACTGGGGCTCTCTATTGCCTCTCCTCCACTTCCTGACTCCCTAAATTTCCTTCTAGTTTCAGCTAAATTCCACCTTCTGTAAGAAACTTTTCCCAGTCTCCCTTTATGATCATCTCCAGTTATCTTGTATATATTTTGTTTGTACATAATTATTTGTGCTTATGATTTTCTCAGGCCATTCCCTGACATAAAACTCATCTTTTTAATGTGAATGTTCTCCCAAAGACACTACATTGTGATAATCACAGAATAACACAATCCCTAAAGAATTGAAATTGCAGGTGACCTGAGAGCAGTGGAAAGTGATCCATAGTGGGAAGAGTTGGCTGCCACTCATCACCAGTGATGACTGGCATACAAGCATTGTAAGGGATATGCCAATAGGACAAGGATCTGTGATTTTATCTGTGTGCAGACTCCCTCCTCTGCAGATTGTGGCCCTTCCATAACTTAGTGGATAAGTCTTGGAGAATTGTCTTAACCTTGGGCAGGTGAAATCACAATGTGAATGACTTTCAATGTGAAGCCTATGTTCCCAATGCTCTTAAGCATCAGAAATCAGGTGTGAACATAGGACACCAGCCCTTTATATTCTGCATTATTCTGCCTCTCTGAAAGATGGCATCTGGGAGCAAAAGAGAAGGGGGCTGTCTTCTAGAGAGAATGAAGGCTCATGGCAGCACAGAGTGTCAGAAAACATTCCGGAAGCCCTCTGCCATGTTCAGCCCATCGTCTGTGGAAGACTTGTAGGATGCTATGAACAAGAAACACTGAGGAGGAAAAGGCTTCTGTAGATTGTTGTCCAGAGCATTTAAAGGCATCCCCACCACAGAGGTCACAGTTCATTGAAATGTGATATTCCTTGTGGGGTGTGAGCACTGAACTTCGTGTACCTTAACCACCAGCCCCCCGTTACTGTTTTGTAAATAGAAGGGACTGGTGTCACTGCCAGATTATTTTGGTGAACCGTAAGCCTAACTCCCCACTGGCTTTCCTCTACCACTATGTAAGCTTCCAGGTTGTTCCATGATCTGCCTGCCTCTTCCTGGAGGAAATTGCCTAATAATGTGAGCACCTCCCATTTAAACGTGAGCTCTTCCTCCTCCAGTTTCTCACTTGTTCTGGACCTCTTGTTTATAGCATATCGCATATAGTAGATACTTAACTAATATTGATTAACTAACTAATTCAATTCAGACTTTTAAAATTTATCTCTTTTGTTTTTATATCACCTACTTAATCCCTTCTTCACTCTTATTATAAAAGAATTAAAAAAGGGAAAAATAGCTCAGTAGCCTACACATCAGTCAGATCAGTGGCTGTCCATTTCCTGCCTCCCTCCATTTTGGAAAAGAAGATGGGCACATTTTCATAGGGGTCTAAGCTTAGCTATTTTAATTTTACAGAATTCAGGTTTATGTGTCCCTTCGTTCTTCCCATTTACCTTATTGTAGTCTTTGTGTAGATTGTTTTCTTGGTTCTGCTTTCTTTACTTTGCATCAACTCACGTCTTTCCATGCTTCTCTGTATTCACCATATTCATCATTTCCTATAGCATAGTAGTTTTCCATCACATTCATGAACCAAAACTTATTTAGCCATTTTCCAGTTGATGGGTATCTACTTGGTATTTGGTTCTTGTGAAATCTAGAGGTCACAGACTATGTATGGACTTTTGAGTCACCTTTTTAGTGTGGCAGGGGCCATCCAGCTACCATAAGCTGAATTTCCTTGGTCTTTGCCCCTTCGGGCTGAGAAGCACATGAAATGCTCTCCCTTTAAGTGAGAGAAGCAGCCCCTCTTCCCTTAGTAGATTGTGGCAAAGCAGCTGGCAGAAGAACTTCATCTCCTCGCCTGCATTTCTCAGAGAGGTACCCTTCCTAGGATGCCTTTCCCAGCAGTACCTTAGTGTGCCTGTCAGTATGGATCATTCTTATCTTTTGCCATCTTTGGTGGTTTGCTGGCTTGGAAGTGAAGTTTTGGAGTTGGTCTGATTGTTATTTCCTCCATTATTAGTGATTTGGAGAACTCTCTAATATGGTTGTAAATAGTTTGCAGCTCTCCTTTTGTGAGCTGTTTGTTCATATCCTTTGACTGAAAGAATGAAAAGGCATTTATTAAATGCTTATTCTGTAGCCAAGTTTGGTGTTAAAACCTAGAGAGACAAATATAAAAGAGAAGACAATGCCAGCTTGTTAGGAGCTTTCGTTTTAACTTTTCATTTTTAATGGTGGTGATACCACATGAAGAAAGTGGTGGCCAAGGAGGGACACTGTGGCCCAGAAAATTTCGGGGATAGTAGAGAGCACATTGACTCACCCCTTTCAGACACTCTGCCAACAAGGGCACCGTTGATTCCCTCGTGGTTTAGAACACTGGGCTTGGAAGAAGGGAAGGAGAAGATAAGGGCATTGAAGGACAAGGCTGCTGGTGTGGCTAGAGAGATGTCAGGAGGGCAGGAGCCAGGAGTCATGGCTGGAGTCTGACGGAAGTCCTGGGCCAGATAAGGAAGTGACCATTCAGGCCAGTGGGCCCCTAGGAGGATGTTCAGGAGTTGAAAGGGCTAAAATATCCAGCACCTAGTTTTGAGTGTTTGCCTCCTTGTCTTGGGGGGGATGGCTTTTGATTCTGTGTGTTTGGGCTCATTCCCTGTGTATCTTGGATATCTTATCCTTATCTGTGATTTTTGATTAAGGGGTTTTGCCTAATCAGTTATTCCCTTATTATCTGCATTAATTTTGTTCATGTAAAAAGTTTTCAATTTCATGTAGTCATGGTTATCTAGTTTTGTCTTTATGATTGCCACTGGCCCTTGTTTGGCTGAAGGATCCCCCTGTCTCTTACCCCATCCATCTCTGTGGAACAGCTTCTTCTGGTTATCCAGTTTCATCCACTTTGGGCTAATTTGGGTAATGAAGGAATGAAAGGTGTTCAACCAGCTGCTTTCCAGTTTTCCCAGCAACTCCTGCTAAATCAGAGTTCTTCTCCAATTGTTGGCCTCCAAGAGCTTACAAAATACAAACAAATAAGGTATGATATAATAGAGGCAAAGGAGAGATATGGACAGATGACTGGGAAAATCGGAGAGGGGAGAGATCATCACTCCTGCATGCAGGAAGGTGGGGGGAGCCACATTGTGGACTGTCTCAAACGCCAGGCTCAGAAACCAAGGTTTGGCCCTGGAGGCATAAATATGGAGCTGGTGAGAAACTTAGGACAGGGACATGCCTCAGTCAAAATTATGCTTCAGAGTAATTTCAGGGTTGTGTGAAGGAGGGATGATAAAGGGGAGCGAGTGAGAGCACAGAGCCCACAGGAACTGCTGCGATGAGGTCTGAACAAGAGGCAACTAGGGCTTCAATTAGGCTGGTAGGGTGTGTGTGTGTGAGAGAGTGTGTGTGTGTGTGTGTGTGTGTGTGTGTGTGTGTGTGAGAGAGAGAGAGAGAGAGAAAGAGAGATAGACAGAGAGAGGAGAAACAGAGAGAGAGAGAGAGAGGAGAGAGACAGGAACAGACAAACACAGAGAGAAAGCTTACATTGTTGGGCACATGAACAAATTGACAGGTTTTTCTATCTGGAGCAGGTAAAATGAATTTGAGAGAAAATAATTGAATGAAGGGAAGTAAGTCAGCAATTGACAACGAATGAATGAAAAAGCATTTGTTAAGTGTTTACTCTGTGCAAAGTACTATGCTGAGCGTAGGGACACAAACGGGACATCAGCATATCCCCGGCTTTAAGGAGCTCCCATTCTAATGGAGGTGACAAGTCATTTGGGAAGTTGCAGCAGCACATCAAAGGGGATAGCAGCAAAGCCAACTGTCGGGCATCTTTTTTTTTTTTGGAGGGGAGAAGGCAGGGCAATTGGGGTTAAGTGACTTTCCTAAGGTCACACAGATAGTGTGTCAAGTGTCTGAGGACAGATGTGAACTCAGGTCCTCCTGATTCCAGGGCTGGTGCTGTATTCACTGTGCCATCTAGATGCCCCTCACTCTATTATCTTACCGAGGAGCATCTGGAGCCCAGGAGAGATTAGTGTTGGGCTCAGGGGTCATTCAGCTTTTTAGCAGCAGAATGGGAATCAGAACCCAGGGCTCATAACTCCCCCCACCCAGTGATCTCGTCCATAACAGCAGAGTGTTATTATGTAGGTGTGTCTTCCTAAGGTTTGGTGTTTATGCAGAATCATGAAAATGCCCGCAGAACAGGCATGTTGTAGATATTAGTTGTCAAATTATGCTCTTTGAGTCTATTAATTATTAAAAAGAAAGCTGTAGAGTATTTCATGTACTGTTTTGTTAAAAAGCAGCTGGATCAATTGTGAAAACTAGTTAAGTAAGAAACAAGCATCCAAAGCAAGGATTTGTAGAAATAAGTATGCAAGAAAATGATAATAAATGGTATTAGAATTTCTGTTGTCAAGGAGACATGGGTAAATTTAAAAATTCTATAGTAGAATTGAATATTTATTAGTAGAATAAGCTGAATGAAGATCCTCTCCCTCAGGGGTTCTTTATGTGGAGACTATGGGAACTTTAAATTCCATAAAAATAATTACATCTTTCTTTTCATTAATCTCTAATTGAAATTTAGCTTTTCCATTAGTTATGAATGTAGGCAGCTATGTGGTTCAGTAGATAGAGCACTGAGTCTGGAGTCAGAAAGACTTAAGTTCATATCTGGCCTCAGACACTTATTAAGTGTGTGACCCTGGGCAAGTCACTTCACTCTGCTTGCCTCAGTTTCCTCATCTGTCAAATGAATTGGAAAAGGGAATGGCCAGTATCTCTGCCAAGAAAACCCCAGATGGGGTCACGAAGAGTCAGATACAACTGACCAACAACAGAAGAACAAAAGACAATGATAGATGATTCTGAGAAGGGGTCCATAGGGTTTCCCAGACTACCAAAGTGCTCCTTGACACAAAAAGGTTAAGGACCCCCACTCTGTTTTGATACCAAATTTGTAAGTTGCTTGATGTTGTGTTTTGAATTTCAGCTTTTGTGGAATAAATTAATTTTAACAAGCATTAAATGCCTCTTGTGTGCTACCAGGGGTAGGGAGCCTACGACCTCGGGGCTGGCCACACATAGCCTTCTAGGTCTTCGGGTATGGCCTTTTGACTGAGTCCAAGTTTTGCAGAACAAATCCTTTTATTCAGGGGATTTTTTTCTATGAAGTTTGGATTTAGTCAAGGATGGCACTTGAGGATCTAGATGTGATTCCCTACCCCTGTATAAGCTAGACGTTATGCTAAGAAAACAATATAAGAAGTGGAACAGGCCCTGTCCTCAAGGAGCTTGTATTTTCATAAGGAAAGGTGACACAGAGAGGGAAGTGGTGGCTAAGGGGAAGGGGTTTGGTGTCTGAGAAATCACAGAGTGATGAGTTGCTGTGCAAAGTGGTCATTTAACATGCTCTTTCCAGATACAATGGAAACAGATTTGATTGGTGTTCAAAGAAAGAGAAGAAAAAAGGGTTGGGGAACTTGAGGTCAAGAGAATACACATCTGGGAGCAGGCAGATGGTCATGTGATCCAAGTGGACTGCTGGATTACTACATGTGAGAGGGAAGCATGATCTGGTGTCCAGGGCCAGCAGGAGATGGAGGAGGGGCTCAATGGGCTAGTTTGCACACAGTCTGCAATCACCTGGGCTTGGCACTAGGCCTAGAGTTGCAAAAATGAATAGATGGATTTCTCTCTGGACTGAAGAAGTGGATTCTGGAAGTCTCAGAGTATGGAGGTCCAGGTCCAGTGGGGAAGTGACTGAGCCAGATGGAGAGAAACTGTGTAGGTAAGTGGTGGCAGGTCAGTGGGATGGCCTGGCTGGATGGCTGCATGACTGATGGAGTGGGGATGTGAAAGTGAAGCCTGATCATGGGATGGATGATGTTCTATAGAATATGTAGATGGTTTAAGGGAGGAAGAAGAATTTCTTTAAAAAAAAGTCACACATTGCCAAAAAAAAAGGAAATCCTAGCAAGTGAATAGATATTTACTATATCTTGTATTTTGCTGTGGCTAATACATGGCTCTTGAGTTTAGGCAGCAAAGAAATACTTTGAATAATCTGACTGCTCAATAAAGGTTTCTCATATTGTTATAACCAAGCCGTGTTATTTTCCAGTGTTCCATTACCTTCAATTATAAGAATCAGTTGTTTGGACAATGATCATATTTATCCTCAAACACAGATAATCTATGAAATTCTTTTTGGGGGTCTGGAGTATGGGCACATGGATACTTCACTGATCTCCAATCATCTATTTCTCTTTCCATTTGACAGTCATTAAAGCTTAATAACAATAGTAAATGTGTCATTTTTAAGGTTTGTAAGACACTTTATAAATATTATTTTATCCTCATTTTGTAGATGAGGAATATGAAGAAAACAGATTATAAGTGACTTATCTAGGGTCACACAGCTAGTGAGTTTCTAGCTAGAGCCAGGTCTTCCTGGCTCCCATGGTCAGTTAATCCACAAGCTACCTTGCTACTTCTAGCTTATTAGAATGTATATAACATATTAAAAATGCCATAGAGATTAGAGTTTTCTATCTAAGTCAATGAGTTTGAAGATTCCTAAAATCTGATAGGAGAATATGTAAGTTTGGAATGGAGAATGCAATATCTGATAATGGATATGTCCTTAAGACTGGGAGGGCCCAGTAAGTTTAGGATTCTAGTACCAGGGCCCGTTCTAAATAGGGAAGTGATTTTCTGTGGACTGATGCTGTATGATTGACTGTATGCAGTGTACTCTGCTAGGCTGAGGGTGCTCCCAAGGACAATAGAACATGTCTTTGTCCTCAAGGAAATTACAGTGCCATAGAGAGAGAAGACATTTACATAAATATAAATCAGAATTTAATGAGTTATATGAGGACCATAAAATGATACAAGAGCAAATGAGGTGGAAATCATTTAGAATTTGGGGAAAGTGGGAATGTGTCATGGGGGAGGGGATGCTTGAATTGGGCCCTGAAGGAAAAGCAGTCAGTATGTATGGCAAAGGTTTAGAGGTAGGAGCTCCTGGGGTTGGTTTACTGCACAGTGAGTCCAATTTGATTGGAACATGAAGTACATGGGGTGGGAAGGAATGTGAAGCAGGATGGGAATATCTCAGGTGTAGGATCCTAAAATTTAAAGCTAAGAATGACTTTAAAGAACAAAAAATTATAGAATTAGGAGGAGCCTCAGCAGCTACTCCATTCAGTTCATATCCAAACAAGAATTCCTTCTTTACGGTAGGTCTTGAGCCAGCTTTTCTGTTTTGGGATTGTCCTAGCTGTTAGGAAACTGTTTTCTTTTCAATAAGAGCAAGCCTAAATTTGCGTCTCTTCAGCCTCTGAGGACATGAAGCTGGTAGGTGGAGGGAGAGACTGTTAACATAAGGATTGTGACAAGCAAGAGCACTGGGATCAATCTAATAAGAAGAAAGTCACCCCTTGGGGACATAATCCACATCACTAGTGTACAATGGCAGGGGCATAGTTATAGAACAGGGTCTGGGGTTTCAGTGGACTCTCAGCTAAGGTGATCTTGGGCTTCAGGAAGAGAGGTATGATTTCCAGGAGCAGAACAGTGATTGTCCCTCTGATCTTTTCCCATCAGTCCTTATCTGGAGTCCTGTGCTCATTTCTGGATGCCATGGTTAAGAGATATATTGATAATCTGGAGAGCTTGCCTTCCTAGGAATCGCTGAGGCCAAGTCATGTGAGGATTGGTTGGAGGAACTAGCCATATTTAGTATGGAGAAGAGAAGACTGGGGTGATGGGTGGGGGGAACAGAGATTAGACTGGTTCTGTTTGGCCCTTGAGGTAGAACTGGGAAGATTGGTGAAAGGTACCAAGAGGGCAGTTCTGGTTTCATGTCAGGCAAAACTTCCTAAAACTGAGATCTGTCTCAATGCGATAACATATTGCATAATTAAAGCCACTGTCATTTTCCCATAAGGTTTTCCTCTTCTCCATTCTGCCCATTACCTAGTTTCTGAGTCTGGACCAATCCCTTTACCATCCTGGTTGCCCTCCTTTCCACATGTGCTCCAGCTTATTGATGTTCTTTCTGAATCTTATATCCAGAACTAATAGAGCATTCCAGAAGGGATCTGATCTGGGGAGAGGATGATGGGACTGCCACTCCCTGAGAGCACTTAATTTCAGCTTTCTCTTAATGTTACTCTCCTGGCTGCCATGGCCCTCTGGTGACTCATGCTGAGCTTGAACCCACCATGCCTCCCAGAGCTGCATGTCTCCTCCATTTTGCACATTGGGAGTTGATCTTGTGGACCCAAAAACAAAACTTTACATTTATTTCCATTAAATGTCTTCTTATTAGAATCTACTCAGTATTCTAGCCTCTGAAGATTATTTTGAATTCAAACTACATCCTCCGTCATGTTAACTCACTCTCCTAGTTTTGTATCATTTGCAACTTTAACAAGTGTGCCATCCATAACTCTGAATCCTTGATTTTAAAAAAAGTCATAGTAAAGGCCCAAGTGCAGATCCCTGAAGGCATTCCACCAGAGACCTCTTTCCAAATTGACATCAAACTGTTAATAACTGTTGGTTGCATTTGACCATTTATCTGGTTTTGAATCCACTCAATTGTGTTCTTGTCTAGCTGACATCCATCTTGCCCAAAGGAATAGCCTGAGAGATTTTATCAGTGCTTGTTAAAATCTAGGTAAGCTGTTTTCTGTAGTGTTCTCCTGATGTAAAGATCTGGCAAGACTGCATGGAAGGGAAATTGTTTTAGTTTGGCAGGAGCTATGCTTGGTAACATCATGCTAGCTAGACTTTTGGTATCCTCACCTCATTTCCTTATGTTCAGTAACTCTGCCTTTAATAAAACCCTCTAGACTCAGGAAGCCTGCCCTTCCTCACCTTCTCTGTGGAGGCAGGGGGCTGTGGGTATGGGATAGTGCATACACTGTTGGTCATGGTGGATATATTGGTTGCTTTTTTCTTCATCTCTTTTTTTATTTTTTGTTACAAGGAGTGCATTGTTAGGTCAGCAAGAGGCTTCATTTGGAAGTAAAGGTAATAGAAAAACGACCAGTAAAAATTTAGATACGTTCTAGAATTTTCTTGGAATTGAAGTAGAGCTCCTTGACTTGTGATCTGCAGATTGTTCTCTTTCCTCCTTTTGTACCACCTGCTCTTTTTCACTTCTGTGATTCCCCACCATTTCTCCACAGTTTTGGGAATCACTGACAGTGACTTAGCCGTCACAGTTGCTAGTCTTTCCAAGAAGCAGTGATGTAGTTCATTTGGACAGCTCCTACCATCTTTCTCTTTATCTTGGATATCAGCTTTCCTTTAGTCCTTTGGGCTCCATCCTTTCTTGCCCAAAGGTCATTCTCCTTGACAGAGAAAACAGAAGAGATTTGAGCAGCTACCCCTTCTTTCCCTCAGTGGTTATCATGGGCCCATCCTTTCTTTTTTGTTACCTTCTTTCCCTCAGTATTTTTTCTAGTAAAAAAACCAAACGAACAAAACCCCTTTTTGTGATTGTAAAAGTCCCATGCTGGCCTCAGCTTACTTTAGGATGGAGCAATCCTGACACTTTGCTCACAGCAGCACTTTTGATTGATCCTTAGTGCTCTGCCCTTTCTTCCATCTTCTGAGTGGGTCAGGGAGTTCAACCTGCATCCACCTAAGTTTCCTCAAACAATTCTTCTTTTCCTTCTCATCAGAATTCTTTCTCTTTGTCATCTGAAAATTTAAAATCCACATCCTTTGGGAACCAACTTCCCTGGTAGATTTCTTTTTTCTACATTCCCTTGTAGAATTTTAATCCATGGAATCTTTTCTATCCTTTCTATGAACCCTTTGAAATATGCTTTCCAAATATCAGGTTGGCATCATTAGACTATGCTCAATTTTCTTTTTTAGTGCAGCCTCCCTCCCTCTTCATTTTACAGATGAGGAAACTGAGACCTGGAGAGGAAACCTGAGACATGCCACAGTCACATGGATGGAAAATTGTAGAGCTGGGATTGGAACAAGGACCCTTTGTTCCAATTTTATAAGAGTGCTTCAGATTGGGTTCTCTTGCTTTTCCATTAAAGCATAGCTGCCTTTTTAGACACAGAGTGCAGTTTTGTGAGGCAGGATTTCTTGATTCAGAGTGTTCCAGAGAAAGAACGACTGCAGAGAGTTTGAAGTTTTGGATTGTCCTCGGGTCAGAATTGGTGCAGAAAAGCCGATTTTTGTCCTTTAAGAACATCAAATGTAGGTCACTCAAGGGAGGTTGAATAACCTCCTTCTCTGACTGTGCATTTTAAAAACAGGATAGAGAAAGGGCTAGATGACTTGAAATCTTCTCCAGCTCCAGGCTTCTCTGGAGAATGTGGAGTAGCAATAGATCTCATTTTTATCAATAAGTAGAAACGGAAAACCATTTTTATGGTCGTCCTCTTGAAAAATGGCCTCGTTCAAATCCATTTTCTTGCTACTTCAGATTCCTAAACAGTTATTGCAAACCTTTCAAAAGGGAGACATAGCTTATGAATTTTTATCCCAGTGAGATAAGGCACATAATTAGTTTATGGTAATTAAAAAGCAAAATGTCAGTGATTAATGAAACATTTCTGCATGACTAAAGGACTGAAATCATGTCAGAAGAATTTCATTGTCTAAGTGGGAATGGGAAGGTTCTGGTAAAAGATTGAAGAGGAAATGGTCATTCCCTTAAAAAATGAACAAGAACACAGCCCTCAGTGCTTCGAGGAGCTGAGTCTTTTGTTCATGGGCTTTGAAGGAAAGAGTCAACTAGGCCTCATTTTTCTGTTTGGTGTTCCAGAGGGCACCATTTTATTTCAAAAAGCATTTATTAGCATCAGTTCTGTGCATTATACATGGACAAGGAAAGCAGAGCCTGCTCCCAAGGAACTTCCTTACATTCTGCAGGGACACGTGTGCAGCATGAAACAAGGCAGATTCAGGGAGAGAACAGTGCTAGCTGGCAAGGGATGGGGGGCAGGGGAAGCTCTAGGAGGAAGGTAGCCCCCATTCTGAGCCTTGAAAGAGACATGGTTCTGAGAAGAAGAGATGGGGAGAAAGGAGAGGACACCCCAGGTGTGGGAGGGCAGCCTGTTGGTATGCCCAGGGCCAGAGGGGAATGGAGGGTTGAGTTTGGTTGGAACCTAGAGTTTATGAAGAGCAGTATTGTGATGTAAACCTGAATGGTGAGTGGCAGAGAGAGTGTGGAGGCCTTGGATGCCAGATTACAGAATGGGTATTTTATTGTATAGGTCAAAGGTTCTTAATCTGAAGTCTATAAAAGTGAATGGGGAAAAATGACATCCGTATTTCCAAAGAATTGTGTTTCTTTTTGATTTTTAGTGTTTGATGCATTGACAAATCTGATTCTCAGCAGGGGTTCATAAGGGAAAAGAAAGTGAATAACTAGGCACATAGGAAGAACTGAAGGTTTCTTAGCAGAGGAGGAAGGTGGCCTGTGCCTTAGATCACTTTGTCAGCTGAGGGGATGATGGATTATAGAGGAGAGAGGCGAGGCAGGAAGACCAGTAAGGCCATTGTTTAGGCCAGAGGTGATGTCTATGAATGGAGAGAAGGGAGTGGATGTGGGAAATATGAAGGGAATATTGACAGGACTTGGCCCGCTCTTGGGATGTGATCAGTGCTAGAGGGAAAAGAGTCCTGGGTGATTCTACTGTTAGAATGGTGCATGGGAGGATGGCTGTGCACTCCAGGAAGGATAAGTGGAGAAGGGACAACTCTCTAAGGGAATGGGGGAGGATAAAGAGTTCTGGTTTTAATAAGTTGTTTGACAAGCTTACTGGGCCTTCAGAGGGACATATTGTGCAGACAGTTGACTCACATTAGGGGAGTGATTAGGGGTGTATATGTGGATTTGGGAGCCGTCTCTGTAACAACAATACCCGAACCCCTGGAAGCTGAGGAGATCTCCAGTGGAGCACATGGAGAGAAAGAAGAGACCAGAACTGTAAGACACTCATTCTAAGGGGACAAGAGATAGAGGATTATTCAGAAAAAAAGAGACAGAGAAGTCCCACTCAGGCAGGTAGAAAGAAAATCAAGAGAGAACGTTGTCATGGAAACCAAGGGAGGAAAGTGTCTGTAGGAGAAGGATGCAGCCAGCCATGTAAAAAGCTGCAGAGTGCTTATGGAGAATGACGGCAGAGAATGAGCCATTGGGGTCAGCACTTCAGACATCATTGGTAACCCTGGAGAGCAGTGGGGTCAGAGGTGATCCACATGGTCAAAATGTTTGTTATATTTAAAATCATGATTGTCATCCTGCAGGGTTCAATTTGAGTCAGATTCTGGCTTGGAAGTCTCTTGGCACTAGATAAGTGTATATTACGTGTCAGTTTAGATAATATTTCTTTACCTATATTCAATCAGTTATCTCGTCTGTGTTTGAAGGTACAGCTCTCTTAAAACACTGGCAAATTCATCTAAGAAATTGGTTCATATATGTGATTTAAATAAAATTCAAGCAGTTGAGAAATTCTCCTCCAGTGCCTCATTGTAGCATGGAGATGACTCCGCATTCTGGCAGGCTCTGTCAATAGAAGGGAGGGCCAACTGAGGTGAAAAGCTTCACAGTGAACTCTAGATGTTCATCATCTAAGGCAGTGGTTCTCAACCTTCCTAATGCCACGACCCTTTAATACTTGTATGTGGGTGTATCTGCATGTAGGCGGACCCACCTGGAGACGGATAGAGGAGCGGTGTCTCGGTTCCTAAGACCATCAGAAATAAGTGTTTTCCGATGGTCTTAGGAGACCCCTGTGACCCCTGTGAAAGGGTCGTTCGACCCCCAAAGGGGTCATGACCCAGAGGTTGAGAACCGCTGATCTAAGGACATCTGGCTGAATTCATTAGAAGGATGACTTCTAGTTTAGCACTTCTCTTGCGCTTAAAAATGTGCAAAACCATCTAGTAATGTTTAGAGAGTGTGTTTGTGGAAAGATTGCCCATGCTGATTAAATCAGATTTTTTTTTTTTGAAAAGTGCTGTTAAAATCCAGTTCCTGCAGCCCCTTCATCTCCAGCCTCCTTGGGTGAGAAGAGGAGCCAGTTCTTCCCCTGACTCCAGTGCTGCCTATGATTTCCAGGACCAAATATAAAATGTTTTTTTTGGCATTCAAAGCCCTTAATAATACCCGAGCCCCCTCCTACCTTTCCCGTCTTCTTGTACCTTTCTCCCTGCCGTGTACTCTTCAATCCAGTGACTCTGGTCTCCTGACTATTCTGTGAACTAGATATTCCACCTCTTCACCATGGACATTTATCTGGCTGGCCTGACTGCTGACCACCCCAGCTTCCTTCAAGCACCATCTAAAATCCTATCTTCTGCAAGAAAGAAGCCTTTCCCAGCCTCTCCTGATTCTTCCTAGTGCCTTCCCTCTTTAATTATTTCCTATGTATCCTAGATGTAGCTTGCTGTCTCTGCAATTAAATTTTGAGCTCCTTGAGGCTTGAGGGTAGGGACTGTCTTTTGCCACTTTTTGTATCACTAGGGCTTAGCACAATGCCTGGCACCTAGTGGGCTATAGATGTTTATCAGTAAATCAATAAATGTTTATTGATTGAAAATTCTAGAACTTATCTTTATTCTTGTGAGAAGCGATCTTTGGCATCTTTTGTTACCATGTTGCTAAACTGAATTCACATGGAGACTGCTGAAGTTATGAGTCCTTCCCTCCCTTACTGTTCTTGATCCTTATTTTATTACAAAAATTTAAAGAAGTTCAGGTGAGTAGAATCTGTCTAAGACCCATACTTACAATTCACCTCAGAATTTTCTGTGTGCTACAGTCAGTTATACAGAATTGAAACATTCTTTCTGAAAAGATAGTCTAATAATCAAAATTAAAATTGACATTTATATTGCAGGCCAACCCTCCAATATCAAGACAACATAAAACACTGCCAGTTGAGAGCCCTAAGCAAACGTTAGCTAGGAAATGAATGTAATGCAATTTATGTCCTGCTTTATTGCTTTAATTTTTAAATTGGGAAATCGTCTTGAACTTGGATAACTATGGAAAAGATTTATCTAAGCCATCTTCCCTTGATTAGAATATTCGGGTTTCTGTGGGATATCTATATGATTAGCGGTGGTGTAGCTGGTCTGTCATCTAGGAGCAGAGTGTGGTCAGCCTGGGATTTGGGTAAGATCATTATCCTGTTTCCGCTCCAGTGGTTCTACTAAGAGGGCAGAGTGTGCTGGAGCCAACTCAGGCCACATTTTCAGAGCTAGCATGTACACCTTGGAAATCAGTTGGATCCCATGAAGTAGAAGTGAGCCCTGTGAGAGGTATTCACTCCAGTAGGCAACCACCAAGCCATATTCTTTGCATAATCACCATATATCTTCTAGTTGGATAGACAATAATGACCATGGCAATAGCTTTTCATCTTGCAAATCATATCACTAACCCATCAGCTTTTCATGGTTTTGTGAAAAAAGACTGAGGGTTATGACTAAAAACCAATACTGAATAAAGAATTAGTCAAAGGATATAAGCAAACTATGACAGTATGATAGAGTGTTCCAGATCTCTAGCAGTAAGAGAAATGCAAATTAGAATATGAAGTGGCCACTCTTCCTCCTTGACAGGCAGGGTGGTGTTCTAGGAAGGTAGTGTACTTGACTTGAGGGAAAGAAGACCTAGGTTGGAATTGTGCCCCAGATGTTTCCTAGATTTGTGACTTGAGGTAAGTCACTTAGCATCTCCAAGCTTCCTTCTTTCCTTCTGTCAAAGGAGGGTAGATGTAGCTCCTGTCTCAGGAGCTATTTCTGTGAGGGTTAGAAGAGTACACTCTGCATATAAAGTGCCTTACTAATCTAATGGCCAGTCAGTGGTAGAAAGAATTATGCCAGGACCAGCCACCTTCAGAAAGGTAGAGAAGGTTTTATTAGTGCATAAGACTCAAGAGATCACACTGATTTGCTTCTCATCTGACCTCAGTTTCATTAATAATACTGATAGTTCTATTTTCTTTAAAGTATTTTAAATCACATCTTCCTATATATAATTTTTTTTGTATTATTCTTGGGTTAGCCACATCAAATCCCAGAAGTCGTCTAAGCAGCTTTAAGAGAAACATCCTTACACGGTTATACTTAATTGATATTGGTGGTTTTTGCCCGAATAATAAAGAGCTCAGTAGAGCAAGTTATACCAGGTATGAAAGGTACCTTTGGGTGTCCACCATGATTGTTATACCAACAAAAATGTTTCAACCTTTGTGCGAGGAGGCTGCTGCCAACTGAACCTCTGTCATTAGGGATAAAGGGATGTTGGGGCAGAGTGTCTGCTTTGCTTAGCCAGAGCCCCTTATGAAGAAATCATCACTCATTCTTCTTTAGTCCTTCTGAGGGCCCAGTTCGGTGGGTATGTTTTAGGGAATTTGTGGTCTACCCATTCTTTTTCCTTGTTTCATAGGTAGGCCTTCCTGCTTCCCAGAACTCGTTTGCCTGAATTGAGCCCAGCAAAGGCAATGGTATAAGCCACTAAATCTCCATCAATCCTCCACAAATCGCAAGGGCTGTCATAGATTGACCCTCCACTCAGGTCCAGCTTGGGGTGGGGGCAGGAAAACCCCAACTACCCATTTACCAGAATAGGTCTTTGTTTCATCAGCAAATATTTGAGTACCTCATGCAGCACTCTGAGAAGGAAAATCAGCAAATGGAAGGTGCCTCTTTTCCTTTCAGGAGCTCATAATTGAATTGGAGGAACAGGAAGCATAAAAATGAAATAACGTATGATTTAATAAATAAGAGGGCAAGACAAGGATAGAAGAAAAGTCATCATGTACTCCAATACATGATGCATTGGCTGGTGCAGACAGTAAATTGTAGAAGATTTAGGTTTAGGGAGTTACCAATTCAGATCTGGTTTGGGGCAGGGGAGGGGGAATGTTTGAGTTAAATCTTTGAATTTAGAGGGATGGGATTTGAGATGAGTCTTGACAGAGTAGTTAGACTTGGATAGACAGTAGGGGGTGGTACTGTAGTTGAGCAGAGGTGGGGAAAGTACAAGGCCTGTTTAGGGCTAGTGAACTAACCAATTTATCTAGGGTGAAAGATCTGAGTACGGTTAATATATATGGAAAGGGAAGTAGGTTGGGATCAGGTTGCAGAGGGTTTTTAATGCCAGGTTAAAACATTTGTGCTTTATCCTGCAAGTATTTGGGAGCAACATGGTTAGTGTGACATTTTAGGAAAATTAATCTAAGACCACGTAAGGATAGGTTGTAGAATCTCCTTCCCCCGCCATCATGGAAATATGGAGGACAGAAACGTCTTGCATTTCTTTCATCCCCAGGAACAGAGTAATTCTACACATAAGGTAGCCAGATTTCTTTTTCTCTCTGAGATACAGATCAGTTGTAAGAATTTGAGTGGGTGGGTTTTTTTTTTTTGAGAAAAATAGTATTTCTTCATGTGAATTTTCAGGTGAGCCTAGGGCAGCTCACCAAATAAGCCCTTATCAGAAGCTGAGTGGTTTTCCATGGGACCAGCACTGAACATTTACTGGAAACATGTATTTCTTAATCTAAATAAACGTGAATTTGAGCTTTGAAGTTGTCCCCAGGTGTGGCTGCTGAGAACTTCTTCATACAATCAATCATTGAGCTTCCTATAACCATAAGCCCTGCAAATGAGCTCCTGGGGACCCTGGGGTCTTCAGCTAGTGGTTTGTTCTAGCAGCCTCTTGTTGCTGGCATCACTAATCTATGAGACACCCTTGGCACTTTTGGGTCCTTTGGCCAAGCTGTTTGTCTCATTCAATGCTGAGTAACTCTAAAGAAATGCTAATACCACAGCTGGGAGTTGGAACAAAGTATATGTCATGAAATGAGGAAGATTTTTTTTTTCGAAACATTTAAGAGCTACACGGTAAGAATTAGCTGATAGAGTATAAAAACTTCTCAGTGCCATCATGGTAGGTAGGAAACGTCCTTTTGGTTTTTCACTAAGTTTGCTCTTTACTTTTCATTTTGAGTTTGACTTACCTGGGAAAATTTTGCTATTCTCTTTCAAAACCTCAGTTAATTTAATTTTTACTTCTTTGCATCTATTAATTGTAATAGCTGTTGTGTCTGTGTTTCTGATTTTGTTAATCCAGAAAGGAAGAAATAGTGGATGTACAGATTAATGTACCTAGTGGGTTTTTTAAAATCACATACACACACACATACACATATAAATCACACACATACATATATATATATATATATATATATATATATATATATATATTTTCATTTTAATTGGGGAGTAATAATGATATTTTGGTAAAATTCTAGTCGTCAAATTACAATTTTTACAGAAGCATTACAGCTGATCATTGGCAATCTCTCATTGTAAATTCCGTACAAAGAAAGTTGCAGCTGGCAGATATTCTGGAGTTTAATAGCACATGGTTTTTTGCATTTGCATTGATGCATTCTCTATCTCATAGAACACTGAGAGCACATTACCCCGAGACAGTCCCCAGAGTACATTAAGAGGAACTTGAGGCTGTCCTACCCTGCATTTCTGTGACAGATCCAAATGCTCTCTTTGCTTCCAGTGGAAGTCTTCCTAGAGAATTCTGGTATTTATGTGGAGACTACAGGGAGCCCTCAGTAAGTCCAGGGCTATACTTTGGCTTCTCATGAAAGTCCAGTATCTGCTTAGGAGTTGGTGGCACTTGTTATATTTGTTCATAGTCTGACATGGTTCCTCCATATGGTGATTATTCCAAGGCCATGGAGAATGGTTCTTGGGCTCATTTGTGCTCTTATGACCAATGTGGAAAGGGTATGGACTGGAGCTGTGATTTTATTGCTACAGGGATCCCCCAGTACAGAAACTCCCTTCACCCATGACAAAGGGCACTTCTTCTGCAACTTGTAATGTTTGAGAGTTGTCCAGAGCACTGAGGAGTTAGGTGACTGGCCCAGGGTCACATATCCAGTGTGTGTCCATGGCGGGACTCCTCAAACTCAAGTTATTCACTATGTCATACAGCCTTTCTTACCTAGAATTCATTTCAAATTGTTCATTTCAGAAAGCAACCTTAGAAAACCAAAAATTTTTAAATAGTTTACTGCCAGTGAAATAGTCTTTATACAAATAGAAAGTGGATTGGATGAAAAGTTAAAATATAGAAATCAAGTGAGTTTTACCAGAACAATACATTTGACTGAAAAGCTATTGTTATCATTCAGTAGTTTCAGTCATGTCTTACTCTTCGTCTCCCCATTTGGGTTTTTCTTGGCAAAGATACTAGAGCGGTTTGCCATTTCCTTCTCCAGCTCATTTTACAGATAAGAAAACTGAGGCAAATGGGGTTAAGTGACTTTCCCAAGGTCTGCCAGCTAGTAAGTATTGCTATTTCCTTCTCCAGCTCATTTGATAGAAGAGGAAACTGAGGCAAACAGGGTGAAGTGACTTGCCCAGGGTCACACAGCTAGTAAGGGTCTGAGGCCGAATTTGATCTCAGGAAGATGAATCTTCTTGACCTGAAGTCGGGCCCTCCAGGCCCAGCACTCTATCCACTATGCCACCTAGCTGCTCCACCTGAAAAGCACTAAATTTCTAAGGCAATTTAAGGCCTGCAATTTAAGTGACAATCTCAGGAGCTAAGGAGAGAGTCCAAATAAGAACAAACAATATTTTGTTTAGCCATTTGTGGGTCTTCATTATTTAACTTGGTTAATACTCAGAAGTTTCCATTTTTAGGTATGCATTTGTTCCTTTGCTTATTTTCATGTAAACTTTTTGCTGTGAAGCAACCTTTGTGGAACTCTTGGAAAGCGTTCCCATAATCCCAGAGTTGCAGGTGACCAATGATGGCATCTAGCTTAGTCCTTCTCCAAGACACGGGACCCTTTTAGGCTGATACGAACGAATTCCAGACAATAAAGCCTTGAGCACCTGTGGATACAAAGACCCAAATGAAACAGCTCCTACCCTCAAATCATCGACATGCGGTCAGCATTTACACACCTAAGTAAATAAAAAACGAAGACAAGTAGAGGGGCCCTGGCAGCTGGGTGAGCCTTAGGAACATAGATGTAGAAGTGGGAGAAGAGGGGATTGGGCCCAGCTGGTTCAGGCTCCTCGGAGCCACTTGTGAAATTGGCTACAACCAAGACTTCAATGATCATTCTGTTGATCATCTCTACTTCAGAAAGTGATGGGGGAAAACATGAATGGTGTGGATTAAATCAAAAAGAGTATCATGCGCACGTTGGTAGGGGTAGAGCTGGCTTAAATATGTACCAGCACACTCCTAGTTTGAAGGAGCCCTAGAGGTTATTGAGTCCAGCTCCTTGTTTTACAAATGAAGGAATGGAGGCCAAGGGAGCTTATGTCATTGAGGGTCTCACGGTCTATGTCCTGGGCAAGATTCAAAGATAGGTCTCCTGAGCCTGTGCTCAGCATCTGAGCACTTCACAGAGGGAATGGCATCGAGCCGAGCTAGGAAGGGAGCTGGGGAGTCAAGGAGCACAGAGGCAGCCTAGGCAAGGGCAGGATGGAATGATGCCACCTTGGGCCAGTCAGGGATTCTCACTGGGTTGCCATTTCCTCATCTATAAAATGGAGATGATGCATGTGAAGAGCTTTGCACACCTAAAAGTGTTATGTACATGTTATCTCTTGTTAGCATTAAAAAGACTAGCAGATGGGTCCATGTAGCTGGACCATTGGATTGGTGATGGATGGACTGGGAACAGGAGACTAGAGGCAGGCTGAAAATGACTTCAAAGATACAGAAGAGGTTCTGTCTTATCCTGGGGCTTCTCAAACAGAGATGTGGCCTGGTAACTCTGTGCTTTAGCACAATTACTTTTGACACTTACATGGAGCATAGATTAGAGAGGGGAGAGGCTTGAGGGAAATCAGCCGGGAGGCTATAGTCTGGATGAGAGGGGATGAGGGCCTGGAGTAGGATGGAGGGTGGCCATGTAAGTGGAGAAAAGCAGATGGATGTAAGATGTTATGGATGTTGAATTGACAAGTCTTGGCAGCTGGCTGAATGTTGGGGTGAAGCAGAGTGAAGAATCAAGGAAGACATCTGAGGCTGTGGCCCAGGAGGCCTGGAGAAGATGGCCAAACCCCCAGTAGAAACAGAGTGGTCCAGCTTGTGCTTATGCCCCTCCAATGACTGAGAAATCACCACCACTTACAGGATCACATTCATTTTTCAGAAGGCCCCAGTCATCAGGAAGGCCTTCCTCATTGGGCTAAAATGTACCCTGCTGTTGCTCGTTCATATTTTCCCTTGTAACTTTCTCATATTTGTGGGAAAAATGCTTCTTTAATCATCTTAAGTGAGTGCTAATGAATTTTGTGTTTACTAAATGAGACATGATGAGGGAATTGTGAAGCTACATTTAGTTTAAGACCTAGTAATTATCATTTCAGTTTTGAAAGTATCATAATGCTCTAAACTGCTTTATTTTGGGTGTGTTGGCACAAAAAGAGATTGACTTTCGCTGTTTTAAGGGGAAAAAATGGAAAATTTCAAGGGAGGTCATATTGTTGCTGTTTCTGTACTTTTCAGTTTTCCATGGATTAAAAACTCCAAGATTCTTACTTCCCCATTTAAGCAAATTAGTGTTATTAAAGTTGATTCCTTGCCAGTACTTTGCTGGGCATTTGGCCACATAGATAGACTAGTCAAGTTTTGAACAGATCTCCTGGCATCCTGCTGCTTACCTTTGGGCATGTGGGCCTCCATTCTTGCATGTAGCCCAATTGGAGTCTTTGAAAGAGCCTGTGAGAAGCTAATGACCAGCATCTAGGCCCTGGAAGTCACTGTTACTTGTCTGTCAGGCACACATAATAGTTCAGGAACCATTCAATATAATTCAATTCAGTCAAAAAAATATATCTTTATATTGCATTAAATATATTCTCCCCCTGTCCCTCACCACGTGAAGGCCCCGTAATCTTTCTGGGGTTAGCACCTAAACATGGTGCTTCCTCATAAGTGCCTTGGGATGCCACTGGGATGGTCCTTCTGGGTGCAGGGTCTGCCTCGGACTTTCTCTCGGCCTGTGAATGTTGGCGGCAGTGCCACTGCTGTCTGTGCCCCACATCCAACTGCGAACCTCACTCAGTCTCCCACTGAACCTTTGTATGGCACTTCTTGGGACCCTTATTTCCCCAAGAATCCAGGAGGACTCAGTTGTATTCCCAGCTGTAGGCAGAGATGATTTTTCCAGGTGCTTCCAAAACTACAGGTTCATGCTTATCCACACTCTCACCTTACAGCTAACAGCACAACAGCATGCATAGACAAATGCACTGACTACATTTTAGAGCTGTTCCCCCCTGTCTCTTGTTTAGAAGTAGGCTAATATAAGTAGATTGACACCCATTTTGGGTCATGCTTTGTTTTCTGGTTTGTGCCCGGAGAAAATGACTGCTTAAGGAACGTCTTCCATCAGTGAGTACCATGAAGCAGCAGGTAGCTGCAGCGGTCTTGCCTTCCCTTTTCTACCACTGACAGTACAAGAGTTTGGGCCAGTTCCATTCCTATTTTGGCCTGGTCTAACCTTCAGAGATTTTTTTTCTTTAGGCAGTATTCCCTTTTGCCTCCTGTTAGATT
>CM053581.1:418886384-418905969 GCA_028627135.1 Pseudochirops cupreus
AAAGACGGGGAGAAAAGATGTAACTCAAAAAAATTTAATAAAGAATTTAATAAAAAAAAAATTAAAAAAGAAAAAAAAAATAAAAAAAAATAAAAAAATATATATATGTATATAAAAACTTTGATAGACTAACTTATCTCTTCTTAGAAATACAAGAGTCTAAGACAACTCCAAAAGTCTAAGACAACTCCAAAAGATCCACAAAAAGAACTAAGATATCTGAATGCAAATTGAAGCATATTATTTGTTCTCTCTCCTTTTTTTTTTTATTTCTTCTTTCTCGTGGTTTCTCCCACTGGTTCTAATTCTTCTTTACATATTATATGCTGTCTTGGGGTGGGGGCAGAAGAGAGATGGGGAGAAAATTTGGGACTCATAATCTTGGTGAATGTTGAAAGCTAAAAGTAAATTTTTTAAAAATAAGTAAAAGCTTATTGATTGTCACCTGTCTTCCACTTATCCTGGCATATCTTCACTGACCTCCCTGGATCCTTTGGGTTCAGAGTGCTTCAATCTTCAGGGCCTTCTGGGAAAGTTCGAGTCAAAGTAAAGTGAACTTCTGACACTGCTGCGGTTGTGTGAGGCTGCATGTGGGGGTGCCCTGGGTTTCTGATCATGTGGGAGTTCTGTCATCAAAGCCCTCTGGTCTTCTTGTCCCTGGTCCAGAGAGATGCTTCAGGCTTCTGGGGCCTGCTAGAGACGCTCTAGTCTCTATTGATAAGCTTCCAGATTATTTAACTTGGCTCAGGAAGGTTTGTCTTGTAGGACTCCTCTTTTAGGGCCTGTAGGCTTCTTCCTGTTATTTGTTGGGCAGCCCTCGGTGAGATAATAGAGTCTACTGTAACTTCTCTGTAGATATTATTGTGATTATTATTCAGTTTGGTGTTTTTTAAGATCATTGCTTGAGGATATATTCAAGATCTTGGCTCCTTGAAAGTCAATCCATGCTGCTGTCTTAACCAGAAGACCTGATCATTCTTTTTATGCACAAATAGAAATCATATATCCTGTGGCATGTGAAATTCAATATAAATTTTTAATGATGTTATCTAGTATATTTCCTTAGGTAATTCCTTTAGCATCTCAAAGCCTATAAAATGAAAATGGCTGTTGGAATTTTTTTAAAAGTTAGCACTGTTCTTTCTTGCCTCGAGTTTAATATAAAGCCTTTACTTTTAAATTTCCCATCACCTTCCTCCAATTTCAATCACCTTTAGGAAAAACCTTATAAAAGTAAACACTAAAACCAAAACAATTTAATTCTTACCCCCTTTAAAAAAAAAAAGAGCTAAGGAACCAAAGCCATAACAAGTTACCAAAGGTGCAGTTAAATTTTTTTTTAAGTTTTATTGTTGCCTTTCCTTTTTTATATGTCAGTCATTAGTCCTTAGGCACCCTTCCCCATTTAACTCTACCTTGTAACAAAGGAACACATTTAAACAAACCCAACTAATACCAAAGCTATGCATGATAGCATACACTGCATCTGCATCCACAGTCCTGGACCCTACTGACCAAGAGGAGGGAGACATTTTCATTCTCAGTTCTCCAATACAGAGATTATTCATTATAATCTATCACAAGTGACTGAATTTTAAAGCATTTGATAGTTTGATGATACGGTGGAAAGAGTGTTAGTCCTGGAGTTCATCTTCCTGAGTTCAAATCCTATCTCAGACACTTACTAGCCATGTGACCCTGGGCAAGTCACTTAACCCTGTTTGCCTCAGTTTCCTCATATGTCAAATTAGCTGAAGAAGGAATGGCAAACCACTCCAGTATCTTTGCCAAGAAAAGCCCAAATGGGGTCACAAAAAGGCAGACAAGACTGAAAAGTGACTGAGCAACATCAACAAATTGCTGTCATTAAAATGTACACATTTTTTTGTAATAATGATCATCAACATTAAATAATGTCAAATCTCCTTGTAACCTGGCTACCTACTCCCAATTTCACTTAATCAGCACATTTCATCTTGAGTCCCAGATGTCCCAAGTAGTTTTCTGGTCCCTGGAAACATCTTCCTTTGGAAACTGTTGAATAAGCCTCATGCATAGAGCAGCTATGAAGGAATCATCTCCTAGAAGATCTGCTTCTCTGCTTCTAAGTTACTCACAGAGATTCCTAGGTAATTCTGCTACACTATGCCAATAACAAGACTCCAATACAATTTAGTACAACCTCCCAAATTTGCTTTCCCACTAACTAGTTCATGTGTTAAGAACTAACTCAAACCTTATGCATCTAGTCTTATTAACAAAAGAGCTCTAAGAACAATAAATTAGGAACCTATAATTCACCTGAAACTTTAGAGAATTTCAGTTTTTACATACCACTTGCTCTTTTTATCTTTACTCAAACCTTGTATCTGATAAATACAATTTCACCCACAGGCTGAAGGAAGAAGGCCTGACTTGGAAAACGAGCCCTCTTGTCCCTTAATATTATCAGACAGGGGCTTTGAAATAGGGGGGAAGGACATGATTTAAAATTCTTTACAATTCCACATGTTTCCTAGAGGCAAAACTGAATAGGTGGAAGCTACAAAGTGGCAAATTTAGGCTGAACATAAAGGAAACTTCCTAATATTCAAAGCATCCAAAAAGGCAAAGGGGCTGGCTGCCACAGGCAGAAGATTTCCCACGGGGGCTGGCTAAGCACTGGTCAGGACTCCAGAGGGAATGTCCATCCACTCAGGGTCAGCTCCGCCTAAAGGATCTCCCAGCTCCCTTCTAACTAACTCTAAGATGCAAGATACTGCCCATTGCCAGCAGTCCTTTGATCGGTCCTGTGATAACTGTGATCCAGAAGTTAGGAAATGACTTACTGCAGTTGACAGTCTGGATGCCAATGTCATTTCCAAGTTTCCTTTGAGACCAAGAAGTGCAGGGACTAAAATAAAAACTTCAGTCACGTTTTTGAACACCTCCCAATGCTGTAAGGAAAAGAACAGTTCAGATTAAAGTTTCCAAAAAGTCGTATTTTACAGTCTACCCACCCTCCTTTAATGTGCTACAGAATGAAAATTAAATTCTATTTTTAAATGGTTTTCAGCTCCATCGTGGCTAGCTGTGCATTTTGTGTAACCAGTAGACTTCAAACCTTCTGCTCTGTTCTCTCCACAAGCCTGGGTTTACTTTAGCAAGCCAGCTGACAGAATGAATAGGCCCTACAAGGTGAAAATGGAACTCAGTGATGCTCATTTCATCCAATCTCAGTGGGAGGCGCTACAAATCCTCAGTACTGGACTATTGCTTTATCTCTTAATGGCTTAATTTAATCAACTGTAAAATGAAAAAAAGCATTTTTTCCTTCTTCCTGTTAGGATGTGAGGCTTATCAAAGAAACATTTTCACTTTCACATTGAGTGTGAAATTTTATCAAACCAAAAAGCAAAGGTTAAAATGATTGTAACCCATTCTGCATCAATAATTTGCTATCACCAGCACAGTGTTGCTGCAGATAATTGTGAATATGAAATGTGAAAGCTGTAGAGAGGCATAATTGCCATTGTGCAGAATATAAGGAAGTTAGAATTTAATCTAAAAATCATGCAAAGTGATCAAAGAAAAAGAAGACTAAACATGCTTTGTAATTACCAGGACAATGTTGTGCTTTCATCAAACGAAATCTTTAAGTGACGAAGCCAATGTATCACAGAGAAGAGAGCTACAAACATGTAACTAATGACCTCTTTAGAAGTCAACATGATCTCAAACTAGACTACTAAGAAATTTTGTTCTGCTTTAATGGCCAAGACAAGTCGATAGAGGTAGAGATAGTTAAACAACTATGAAACAACTGGCAAAGATGATCCAAAAAAAAAAAAAAGGAAAATGACAGTTGTTGGAGGGACTGGGAAAAGAGAGACGCCACTGGGGGCACTGGGGGAACTGTGACTCCATGCAACTATTCTGGAAAACAATTTGGAACTTGACCCCAAAGTCATGAAGCTGCACATGCACTGATCTAGAAACACCACTATCTGGCACCTATTCCCCAAGAGGTCAAGGCAGAGGGAGAGCACCCACATTACAAAAGTATCTACAGCAGCATTATTTGTTGTAGCAGAGAACAGGAAACAAATTAAGAGATGATAAGTGAACAAATTATGGTATATGAATGTAATGGAATATTATCGAACCATAAGAAGTAATAAAAGAGACATGGTCTGAGCACCCTGGAAAGAAATGTATGAACCACAATACCGAGTAAAGTGAGTAGAACCAAAAGAACTACTCAGGCATATGTGTTCAGCCATGCCCAATGCAGAAATTAGCTTTGCTTGACTATATTTATCTGTTACAAGGGAAGACTTTTTACGGGGAGCCTGGAGGGAGGCAGATGAAGTCTCGTAGTGTTAATTGCAGGGCAAGGAGGCAGGATATGATATATATAAGAACAGAAAGAAATCAACACCAATGAAACATCTTTTTTTTTTCGGAGGTCACACAGCTAGTAAGTGTTAAGTATTTGAGGTCAAATTTGAACTCAGGTCCTCCTGACTCCAGGGCCAATGCTCTATTCATTGCACCACCTGGCCGCACCCACCAATGAAACATCTTAAACACAGAAGAAAGGAAGTTCTGAAGTGAGCACAGTAATGAACCTGGGAAACCCAAGGAAATCTCTACAGCTACACAGCATAGAGAGGGTGTGAGCCTGTATCAGTGTGGGACATGTCTCCATCAAAGAGTTCCCTATATCAAAGAAATAATTGTTCCAGTTCCCATCCTTACCAAAAAACAACCAAGAAAAGCTACCAATCACAGAGTTTTCCTCCGATGAAAAATCTTACTGAGGACAGGTGCTTCCTCCCTTAGTGAGCAGAGGAGTCTCCAGAAGGAAGGCCAGTCTAATAATTGTGTGAATGGCTAAGAGGGCTGAGGAAGCAGAGAGCCAACAAGACAAATAGGAGCTCCTCAAGCTACGCCATGAGAGTGTCTTCCACAGAGACTACATAATACTAAAGCAGAATATAACAAAACTGAACTGGCCTCCATCCAAAAAGGCAGATACAGATTAGGAGCCAGCATCTGACCTCACCTCAAAAGCACAGGCTTCCGGCTCTAGGACTGCCAGTATAGTATCCACCAAACCCAGAACTTCAAGATAAACTTCAAGGGGCTGCTATGACCTCTTAAGATGTTCTTCACCTAAAACTCCAAAGGGAGGCCTGCAGGGAGGAGGAACAGCTCCCCCTCACCACCATCTCCTGGTCATCAGTGTAAGCAATGCCTCCAGCCTGAGGCCTCACCAGACCACCCCACTCCCACCACTGCTCCAAGGCCAGTGCCTCTTCTCCTCCCTGACAGGATAACTTTGATTCCCTTGTCCAAGTCTGTGCACACCTACAAGATACTCACATATCAGTCTCCCCCATAATAATATAAACTCCTTCAGGGAAGAGGCTATTTTGATTTTGTCTGTGTATATTCAGTGCCTGGAACATAGTAGACATTCATTAAATGTTTACTGATTGATGTCTGGAGTTTTGATTTTTTAAAATGAAGAAAAACATTTTTAAAAATTAATATTTGGATTAAAGAGGTGCCTTGAATGTTGAAATGCAAAAGGGCAGGGGGAGAGACAATGACTTTGATGATCTTCCTGGTTGGTAGTTGGTGCCTTCCCTGACAAGATAAGTTTTCCACGTGTTTTGTATATCCCTACCACAAATATACACACATGCATGCTGTCTCCCTGGTTAGAATGTAAGCTCCTTGAGGGCAGGGATTGTTTCTACTTTGTCTTTGTATCCTCATACCTAGCACAATGCCTGGCACATAATAATATATGCTTAATAAATGCTGATTTATTGATTTACTAAAAACAAAAAGCAAAACAAAACCAGAGTGTAACTGTTTACTCAGTTGAAGGGATAATATACATACATATATATATATATATATATATATGTCAGAAACAGAAAATATTACTTTGAAGAAAAATGTGCCATTTTTCCTCCATCTTACTCTGAAAAGTGAAACAAGGACTGGAGGATAGCAAGCTGGAAGGCACCCTGGATAGGAACCAGTCCCCCTGGTTTGAAAAATGTAAAGTGATATCCCCAAGGCTACAGAGTCAGCAGAAGAACCAGGATTGGTCCCAGGTCCTCTGACACTTACCCCCTGGCTTTCTCCACTAAATATGATCACTCTTGATCAAGAGCTGAAATGCCAAAACCGCAGTAGAAGAAACCAGGTACTGTTGTCTTGATATACTGTGTTTAGAAGACTACAGGCAAAACTCCCCTAGCCTCCATGCTCTTTGCTTCTGCCTACTCTTTGAAAACATTGTTGCCTTGACCTTAAAAAGCTCAAGCAAAACATTTCCCTCAGCACCTCCTCCTTTAGTTTCCACATCAGAAGAATAGCCCTATTCAGAGTTGTAGTCTGAGAAACATAACCCTGATACTAAATCATTCAAACGGGATTCCAACGATGACAATGAGGACTTTACAGTTTCTCTTCATAGAGAGAAGGGAATTAAAGTCAACAGTGGAAGCTCAAGAGCCAGCAAATTAAATGAACATGACTCCAGAGCATTCGTGTCCCTTTGCTTCCTTTCTAGAAAAGGAGAGAATCTAATTTAACAAACAAACACACACTCTGTTCCAAAGCCCTATGCAAGGTGCTGGGGATACAAAGACAAAGGTAAAACACCCTGACTGCAAGGAGTTTAGAATCTAAGAAAGGAAACATCAACTATACTCAATGTTATGCTATAAGGGTAAGTGAGATAACAAAAGAGGAGAGTCCTTCAAAGACGGGGGGGGGGTCAAAAAATGGGAAGAAGTTACAATTCTTTTCATCTATGAAGGTCACAGACAGAAAGGTAGTGAGTCGGCTCTAACATGGACTTTAAAGGAAGGAAGGTACTCATAAAGAAGAGAGAAGTAGGGATCTGAGCAGTTTTAGGGATAGAGGAAAAAGATGCAAAGCTCAATTTTAGGCATGCTAAGCATGAAGTGTTGGAACATTTAGGCAGAAGCTCAAGCTCTGGAAATACTGGACAGAAGGCTTTAAAAAGATACTGGATGGTCAGTCTAGATTTGGGAATGACTTTTACAGAAGTGGTAACTGAAGCCTTAAAAAGAATAAGATCACAAAGAGTGTGAATGTAGAGAGAGAAGAAAAGAGGCCCTAAGTTAGAACACTGGGGGACACACCCACTTAAGGAGCAAGAAGATCAGATGGCCTCAGTTTCCTCAACTGTAGAGTAGGGATAATAACAGCATCTACCTCTTAGGGTTATTGTGAGAATCAAATGAGTTACTATTGGTATAGCACCTGTAAACCTTAAAGAGCTATATTTATGCTAGCTAGCTATTACCAAGAGGAAATAACCAAGTGCAAATATCAGAAAATATAAAATAGATACAAAATCAATAAAAAGGTATTTTGTCAGAGAAAGAACACTAAATAGCCATGAGGGAAGGCATCACAAAAGGTTGCAGTAAGAAGAAACACGTGAGCTTTGAGCCTTGAATGGAGCTAGAGAACCTAGGAAGGTTCTGAAGCATGGGAAGCAATCTGTAGAAAAGCAGGGAGGTAGGAGACAGAATACCGTGCATGGGAAACAGTCAATAATCCAGTCTGTCCAGAACATAGAGCAGGAACTAAGGTTGGAGACAGATCGTGAAGGGCTTTCAACACCAAACAAAGAGAACCTGTATTTGACCCTCGAAACCAAAGGAAGCCAATGAAGTTTCTTGGTCAGAGGGGAAATGACCTAGAGATGTGGGGTTATGTTTGGCAATTCTGTAGTAAACAGAGTAGAGAAGAGAAGGACTGATGCAAGGAGACCCTGGGGTCATGGATCCATTGTTCTAAAGGCTGTCTAGTCCAGATGAGTCAACTGAGACCCAGGGAAGTCAAGCATCTTCTTCAGACCTCACAAGGAGTAATAAGTATAAGAGGTAAGTGACCTTGATGATGGTAAGTGTGGAGGACTTGATGCTCAGGGGGTGGAGGTGCGAGAAGCAAGACTGGGCAATTAACAACTGCTTGTCAATGGTGTGAACCTGCCCCTGACATGGGAAGTCAAGAAGGAAGGTTTGTGGGCTTACACAGGTTCTGTTTTCAACATGTTGGTTTTGAGATGCCTATGAGACATCCAAATAGAAATGCAGAGCAGATAACTGGTGAAGCAAGATTGCAGCCAGGAGAAGAATCTGTTTGTTGTTCTGCTCTGTTGTTCATCCTCAGTTTTCAAAGAAGACCAATGACATCATGTGGGTTATGTCTTAACTTGCACATGAATTGGATTTAAGTGAGGTAGAGCTACACAAGGTCTTCCAGTCATGGAAGTCTAGTGGCAAGACAAAAGTCAGGACGAGGATGATGACCTGGGATGCAGTGGATGACCCCAACCTTTCTAAATTAAGGTGTTTCCCAAGTCCGTTGGTCTGAGTCAGTGCCTTTTCAGTGACTAAGGACTAGACAAAAATTGAGAATTGGCCTAATTTACCATCACAAAAATATCAATCTGGGAGAGTCTTCAGGAGAAAAAACATATTCAAAGAAAGAAGAGGGCCAGGACAGAGCCTTAGGGTAGTGATGACAAACTGAAATAGAAATGAAGTAACTAACTCATACATAAGGATCCTTGTAAGGACACACTTAGAAAACCACACATGCTTACACATATATATTTTTAATTAATATATCTAAAATCAGAGAAGAATCAGACTTCACTCGTCCAGGCCACACTTGGGAATGCTGTGGCCACATGTCTCAGCCCTCTCCCTTAAGGCAGAGTCATGCACATGGGATGTGGAGAAGGATACAGAGCAGTTACATGGCAGAGATGACAACCAAGAAAAAGTTAGGTTAAAAAAACCCAGGAGGAAAGACTATACCAGAGGAAGGGTGAGTCAACGGGATTAACTGCTGCAGACAGATCACCAAGAAAGATAAGAACTGAGAAAATTTAGTAACTAACAAACTGTTAGGAACCTTGGAGAGAAGAGTTTCATTTGAATGGTAGCATCAGAAACCAAATTGCAAAGGGGTGAGGACATAGAAACAATTTTGGGATGATCCTTTAAGTGTGTAGCCAGATCAAGTAGAGGTCTATTTAAGTAGCCAGGAAAAAAAAAAGATAGCTCAGCACCAAATGTCAAAACTGGTCCAAAAAAGCTGAAGACAGAGAAAAGGCCCCAAAATGTATTTGGTGACATGTGACCATGAAAAAAGCTGTTTCAGTAAAGTGGTGATGATGAAAGCCTCTCTACTCCATGACAGCACATGGCAGGAGGAGTGAGCAAGGGATGAGTTGGCAGAGGCAGAATGTGTCAATCACTCTGAGAATGGGAGTGAAGAATGCAGATGGGATGGCAAGACTTAAAGGAAGGTTTCTTACTTTCTTTTTAGGAAGGAAAATGTTAGTAGGCTTAGGGGAAAACTTACCAGAAAGGAAAAGACTGAAACTTCATAAAAGGGAAGATGATTGATGAAACAAAAGTGATTAGAAGGGATGCAAAAGATTTTGAAACTAGTAACCTGCTACCTCTTTATTAAGAGAAAGCAATTTTCATATTAGTATCCACATGAGTAACATCTAGTTAGTGGAACGGATAGTCTGAAGAAACAGGAATAGAACAAAAGGCAAAAAAGTAGAGTCTGATGAAGCAACAGGTTCTCATTTTTATTTCATAAACTGATCTTCTAAAAGGCATTTACTTATATCATACCAAATAATTGCTAAAGGTTTAACTTTTGACTAATATGAAAGGTGACAGTATCAAACTTGAAAAAAAAAATAATCACCAGCAAAAAAAACTCAGCGCTGGTGGGACTGTGGAGAAAAAGGTTGACACTGTTAACAAGCATATTTATAGAAATGTCTATCTTTCCAGTTTATCCATTTCTAAAACTTTGTTACTTATTGTTGGGTGCTACATTACTATTTATTATTGGGTGCTACATAACTGTTTTCATGGCCAGAACCATGCTTGTCTTTCAGGAGTTCTAAAATTTAAAAGTTCCATTATTTTCCCAGAGTATAATATTCTGTTCATTTTGCAAGGTGATAATTATAATTTATAATAAACCTTTCAGAACATCACTAGCCAACAATACAAACCCCAAATGTCTTAGTCTTCTGCGATAATGAAAATATAAAAAGGTGAACACTCACCTGTACTATGTCTAAAACCATGCCAGCTGAAACTGTTCCAAAACCTGCCAGCAGAAATGGCACCAGGATTTGTAAGGCCATCGTGCCACTGGACTCCTTTGGCAATCGATGATTCCCTTCCCCAATGAGGTCTTCATCACCATCACTAGACATGTCTTCATTTTTTAACATGGCAGCCGTTTCTGAAGTCTCCCTCCCATCACAGTAATTATAGTTAGCATAGTCATCATACTTTGGGCTACAGCTTGATGGAACATGTCCATTATTGCCATGAAAAGATTGCTCTGAGAAATGATGGTACTCCATGTGCTGATCTGTTCTTATGTTAAATGTCTGTGCTGAGGCTGGCAGGCCATCTTGCCAAATGCCATCTTGACTTTTATGGTAAATGACAGGTACCATACTCAAGAGAAGGCTTAAAAATGTGTCAGGCTGAAATGTATTCAAATGGAGAGTCCAACTGACTGATCTTCCTCTACTACTGACTGTGCCGCTGGGTCTGTTTGTGATAGCTCTTCCTTTACTATTAGTCATATTGTTGTCACAATGCCCTTGTCCTTGCGCTCCCTGGGTCTCCGCGCGCATGAGAAAACAGCAGGTGACTCAAATACAAACAGGGCTTTAAAGCAAAGAGCAGACAAAAACCAGTGGCTTCAGTGATCCAGAATGTTCCATAGTTTCACAGAAAGGATTTGACCTGGAAAAGAAAAAGAAAAAAGCAGATGCACCATCTTGCTACACGACCTTTTACATTAAAGAAATGGAATATGGGCTACTTTATGCACACACACACACACACACACACACACACACACACACACACACACACCCCAGTACTTAGAAAATCAACTGATGGGCTTAAGCAAATTTTTCAGAGTTCAAATATAATTCAATCCTTCATTCTACAAGGTATAAAAAAAAAAGAAAAAAACAACCCAAAACAAAACAAAAAAACAACTTTGTTTTGATTAGCAAATGAGCCTTTCACTAGAAATCTTCATTTGTCAAGTTCAGAATAACAAAAACATTAAAATCCTGGGAAGTAGGGAGCAGGGGGGGGGCCTCAGAATCAGAGTATCCTCTAATTGCAACCCTCCCTCAAATGTGAAGCCACTCTAAAAACATTCCTAACAAGTGCTCATTCACCCTCAACACGAAGACAAAAAAGCAAAAGCCCCCTCTCACCCAAAGAGCTAAATTCACAAAACCCCCTGAACTCACTTGTATTTGGATGATCCAGTGTGAAGGAAGGACAGGTCAAGAACACTATGACAGCATCCAGGGGCATTTTATGACCTACACATCACCTTACATGGAATAAAAAACCAAGGAAATGCCTTTATTCTCCCAGCACCTCCCCTAGTTAATAATGGTAAGGGGAGACATTCTAATATGGTGTCTCAGATTAGCAAAGGAGCAATAATATTTTTTGAATCCTTGACTAACCAGGGACTTCACACCCTTTTTCCCTCCTCCTATCATTTGCTATGTTGAAAGTTCCTTGAATTCCTTTTTTTTTCTTTTGCAAAGGTAAGTCACATATAGAAAGTCTGCTCCTGCTGTAATTTTCACCAACTATAGCTTGCCAAAGAGAACAGATTCCAATCCTCAAATCAGGTGGTCAATAGAATCTAAGGCATTTACATGCCAGATTATGTCACACAAAAGCAGGACCACAATGACATCAGTGTTCAGGGTACAATATCAAAGTGATGCACTATTTCTGCACCATAAGAAACAATATGAAAGACTGAGAGGAATTTGGAAGACTGCTAGGAACTGATGGGAAGTAAAAAGGGCCAAGAAACAATATGCACAATGACAACAATGTAAATGGAAACACGAAGAAAATGAACTCTCAGTGGTCCCAAAGCAAAAACGCACTTCCCTCCTCGCTAAACACACTGAGCGTGTGGGACGCTGCACGCGCTCAAATAATGTCCGTGAGCTGCTTTTGCTGAACTCTTTTTGTTTTTCTTTTATTTCTTTCCTTTGTCATAAAGAATGACTCGCTGGGTAGTGTGTGAGAGTGTGTGTGTGTGTGTGTGTGTGTGTGTGTGTGTGTGTGTGTGTGCGCGCGTGCGCGCGCGCCGCGCGCGCGTGCCACAAAGATTCTTTATTTGATCCTAACAACATTAGGGAACCACTGGAATTTATTGAATAGGACAGTGATGGGGTAAGACCAGAAATCTAGGAAAACCCTTCGGCAACTATGTGGGGGCCTGACTGGGGAAGGCAGCCACGGAGATCAGAGGCAGGGAGACCAAAGAGGAAACAACTGAAGTAGCCCACGTGAGAGGTGAGGAGAGTCTGCGCTGGGGTGGAAGAAGAAATGGAGAGAAGGAATCTGAATGAGGGATATCAAGATAAAAATTACAAGATTTAGCAGATGACTGGATACTGGGGTAAAGGTAAAATGAGGAATCAAAGATAACCAAGGTTACAAACCTGGGAAACTGGAAGGATGGTGGGTGAACTTGACAGAAATAGCACAGTTTAGAAAAGGGATGTGTTTAGGATGAGGGAAAAATAATTAGTTCTATTTTGGATATGTTGGGTTTAATATTCGATAACAAACAATTAGACCTGAGGGAATAGAGCTAGAGGCATGGATCTAGGATTCATTTGCATAACAGCAACTGATGAGATCACCAAGTGAAAGCATATGCAGAGAAAAGAGGAGCAAAGGAGATGAGGAAGAAGCAGTCAGACTGGCAGGAGTCAGGAGAGAGCAGTGTTAAGAAAACTCAGAGAAGGGGGTACTCAGGAAGACAGGGTAGTAAACGGTGTCAAACACTGCAAAACGATCAAGAAGGATGAGGACTATGAGAAGGCCACCATATTTAATAACTAAGAGATCAAGATTGGCAACTTTGGAGATAGTGACTCTGGATGAATGATAAGATCAGAAGCCAATCTATAAAGACAGGAGAAATGAGTGAGAGGAGAGGAAACTGCAGAAAGAAATGTAGACAACTTTCTTCTAGGAGTTTTTGGATGTGAATGGGAAGAGAGATTATAGCAAAATGAAGAGTTTAGAAGGATGGAGACTTGGCCATTTTTGTAGGTAGCAGAGAAGGAATCATTAGAGAGACTCAAGATTGGAGGGGGAATGGGGGGCAAGTGGAGATGATTGTGGAAGAAATGTTGTGGAGAAGGTGGTATTAGAATACATGTTCAAGGGAGCATCAGTTCATATTAAAAAAAAACAAAAACCAGAGCTTTAATTGAATAGACTGCCTCCATTAGTCCACCACCACTAAAGGTCTTCAAGTAGAGGCTGGATGAGAATGTTATAGAAGGACCTGAATCCTCTTGATATAGTGTTGTAAGCCAAAATATTTGATTCTTGGGAGTCAGTTCCTATGTAGATGTCCTTGATGATCATGGCTTTGGCCCCTGGGATCCTTTGTCATGTGAATGCATTTTGATAAGAATTAACTGACTTTTCCCATGACTTTCTGGCACCTTGATAACAAAGCCTTATCTTATCTGAGCTACTTCCAGGGTATGTGTAATGGTAATGGCATTGGAAGATCTTCTATGCCCCTTGAACTTGCTGATATAGCAGGAAGGGGTAGAGCAAGAAAAAGCCAGAGACAAGCTAGAGTCCCTGTGGTAGTAACTGGAAGCAGTGGCAGAATCTCTGCTAAGGACTCCTGCTGAGGACTACTGGGGTGGGGGGGGGAGAGAAGAGGAGGGAGCTGCTTGGATGCTGAGCCATGAGTGAGGAGAGGAGAATCTTTGTCTGAGGTAGCAAGCCTGTTTTGAAGGCTTGAGAGTGTGGGTGTTTACTACATTAACTACATGTGCCAACTTCATAAGTACTGTGATGGCTTTGACTTTCTGGTTTTTCTGGTTTGGAGACTCAGTTTTCTGGTATTTGAATAAATGTTCTAACTATATTTCCCATGAAGAGAGCCTGTTACATTTTGTGATTAATAACCATATCAGCATATTTATAGTTACTGCAGGCATTGTGAATATTGCATTACTGATACAGTATGACAGGCTATGATAATGACAATAATATTCCAAGATATGACAAACTAAGCTTATTGATAAGAGTACTTGAATCTCTTTCTGCTTGTTCTATAAAAACCTTGTTCAAAGAATCATTAAAATGGAGTTCATGGTTCTTCCTTGAACTACCCACATGGTCTGGTCATTTCTTATTCCCATCTCCGATCATGCTTAAGTGCCAGCCACTGAGCAGCCTACCACAATATAGCCTGGAGCCCTTAAGTCCCTTCTATGATTCTATAAATGAATGACTCTATAAATGGCTGAAAATCTCTCTGAAGCACGACCAACACTAAAGAGCCACCCTTAGGCACCTAAAGGAATGTTAATAAGAGTAAAGGAATTAACACCTTACAGTTCCCCCTAACTCCCAGGTAGGCCTGGGCAGTGGGTAAAGTATTAGGCTGAGTTCAAATCAGACTCAGACACTCACTAGCTGTGTGACCCTCAGCAAGTTACTTAACCTGTCTGCCTCAGTTTCCTCATCTTTAAAATGGAGATAATAAAAGTACCTGCCTCTCAGGACTGTTGTGAAGATCAAATAAGACAATAATTGTAAAGGGTTTAGCACAGTGCCTGGCACATAGTATTGTAACTAATAATTTACCTTGGATTATATTCGAAAGTGTAAAAAATATTAATGCCACATTTGTTACTTAAAATGAAGAACAACACATTGTTTTTTATAGATTCACTAGACCAGAATATCAGGGAAATGTGACCACTCTGCCAAAGGGGAAAAAAAAGTGTTCTGACCCTGTTCAGTGTAAATAATATTATCACCAAGGTCTTTCTTCTTAGAAAATGGGGCACAGAACAACAAATTAACAGATAAGTATACATCACGACTAATAAAAATAGCATTATGAGAGGTTTAATCCTAAATTAACCCCTAAACTACTGGACCTAAGCTCTCACATATCAAGCATATTGTGTAATGTGATAAAGTCAAGTTTCCATTGACTTAGTCTGGTAAATCTATAATACACTGGAGGAAAGAGGAGTTCCAGAGAAAAGATGCTCTGGAGTGGATGGGACAATGATTAATAAACAATGGAAGGAAGGCAGAACTATTCATCCCTTCTTTTATTTCTCTTTTCTCTAAGAATGCTATTAGGATTATTCAAAGGTTGTTGTCCTTCATTCTCGAAGGACATCAGGAAGGTGATGCCATGACTTGAAAGCGAATTGGATTTAATTGAGGAGAGCTTTGCAAAGTCACCAGCCACACTTTCGCCTCTGGTGCTTACCTGTGTCCAGGGGCAAGATATAAATCAGGACAACTGGAGATGGCCCCTAGATTGTTCAAAAGCAAGATAAAGTAAGAAGATAGCATCTGACCGTGCTTAAGGAGTATAGTCACTGTACAGTGGGGTTAACTACACAACAGAGTCTTGTAAAAACTGGTAGATGTGACTGTCAGTGATGATCAAAAGATCACAGAGCCTAGGTAAGGTACTGAAAAGCCTATATGCCAAAAGAAGAATGCAGATTAGGCAACCAGAATTCCAGAATGAATTATTTAAATGGGATAGTTATTTCCAATAACAAGTTATGCCAGATAACCTTATTTCCTTTTTTGAAAGGGTGATCAGAGATATGATCTAGATAACATTTACCTAGATTTTGTCAAAGTATTTGACAGTCTCTCAATTAATTCTTGAGGACAAGTTGGAGAGATATGGTCTAGCTAACAGTTAGGTGAATTAGTAACTGGTTTAACAGCTGGACCCAAAAAGTAGTCATTGATAAATAACTCAATGTCAATGTCCAGGGAAGTCTATAGTGGCATTCCACGAGGATGTATCTTTGGTTCTGAGCTATTTAACGTTTTTACTAATGATTTCAGTGAAGTCATACTTATAAATTTACAGCTTACAAAAAGCCAGGAAGAATAATAGCTAATGTGTTGAAGTCAAACTACAAAAATATCTGGGTCAACTCTAATAAGAGGAAATTTAATAGGGACTCATTAAGTAATAAAGTCTCACCTAAGAGTTCAAGAAACTAAATTCTCAAGTATAAATGGGAGAAGTATATGGCTAGGGAACAGTTCATCTGAAAATCATCTGGGGATTTCAATAGACCACAAGCTCCACATTGGTCAACAACGTAATATAGAGCTAAAAAAATATACGATGGTCCTACTGAAACAACTCTGTACTCTGTCCAACCCAGATTCTACCTAGAACATCATGTTCAGCTCTGGATACCACATATTAAGGGCACTGATAAAAGAATGTCTAGAAGAGGGAAACAAGGATAAGCTATTGAGAAGACAACATACAAGAAGAGACATCGAACCCCTCTGAAAAAAAGAGAGTAGGTTCAGTATTTGAAGGAATGTTACTTTGACCCCAAAGGTCAAAACTAGGAGTAATGGGTGAATGTTTCAGAGGCAGATTCGGGTTTGATGTAAAGAAAAAAATCCTAATAATTATTAGAGTAGAACAGGCTGCTTTGGAGAACATGGGTTGCCTCTCTCTGGAGGTCTTCAACCAGAAGCTAAAAGACCACTTGTTAGCCATACTAGAGAGAGGACATTTGTTCTGTTGTCCCTTCCAATTGCCTGATTCTATGTTCAACCTCAAAACACCCAACAATTCCAGAGTATGGTCCTTAACAAATATATACCCATGGGCCTCTTGAAACATTACAGCTTTTAAAGCATTTTGACTCTGCAGGTAAATGAAAGTCTTTTCATTTTTGATTTAATTGCATTTTCTTACGAGTTTCTGTTTGCAGTTAAAAATATATAACAAGGAAACAGAGTACTTCATGTGCAATTAGATAGCTTTCAGAGATGCCATGCTTGGCAAAATGATATATTGAGTTGTCTTAGCCTATAATAAATTCATTTATCTCTTTCTTGGTGCCCTGCTTTAAATAATATTAAGAATTTCATTTCACATTTTCCCCCTAAATTACAAGTCTCTAAATTCAGGGCAGATGTCAAATAACTTAGTTCCTCCCAAGAACCCAAATGGTACCACAAGGATAAGAGTGCTCAGCTTAATTGGTGTCCATGAATCTAGCTGTTCTTCTCTGCACTCTACCTTCCACAGTGAGCTGATAAAATGATATTCCTAAAACAAAGCTCCGACCCTGTCACTTCCCTGCCCATGAAGCTTTGGGGGCTTCCTTTTCAATCAATTCCAAACTCCTGTGGCCCTTCACAACCTAGCTCCAAGCCCTTCCACTTTCTGTACTTTATTTGTTATTCCCCATGTGTACATGATACCTCATCTCTTGGATCAGATCCATTACACTGGTTGTCTCTCTGCCCCCTCCAAAGCTGGCCTCAAAGGTTGCCTTCTCTAGGAGGCCTTTCTTGATTTACCTAGTAGTTAGCTATCACTCCGTCTCCCCTAAAAAATCTGTCTATATTTTGAATTGATTCATCTATGTAGAGATGTGCTGCTTCCCCTCAATAGAACACAAACCCTTTTGAGAGCATAGACTGTTTCATTTTTTGCCTTTGTATCTCCAATATCTAGTATAGCACCTAGAACATAGCAAGCCCTTCATAAATGCTTGTTGAACTTAATTAATTAATATCCTTTGATAATTTTCAGTTCAGAATACTGAGGTCCAGTTTCTAACCTCATCAATTTTCTTCAACAACTAAGTATTTCCACTGGAGTTTTCCAATATTAAAGTTCCATACAATGAATTTGTTGGATTTTTTTTTCTATTGTTCTCTATTTGCCAAGCCTCCCTTTAGTAGAGGGAAGACTGCCAGCTGGTCAGTGCCTCAATACAGATCTTAAAATCATCTTCAACTTCTTTCTCTTTGATTCTCCAAGATTTAATCTCTCACCATATTATGCTGCCTTTTCCATACCACTACTGCTAAGATACGACACACTGGTCCCTCTACTCTAATGATCTTAGGTTGTAAACTACTATAGCGCTCTAAACAGCCTCTCGTTTCAGTAAATTTGAACTCTCCACCACTACTGCTATTAATACTATCTACCAACCTCACTCTTCAATCACTGATTTCCTCCTCTGGCTCCCGATTATACGTGGTGTGAGCCTCATTGTCTCATACTGGTCCAAGATCCTCTACTATTTGGACCCTAAAGTAGCTCAGTATCACAGACCTAGAGCTGGCAGAGCCCTGGAGACCATCTTGTCCAACCGCCTCATTTTACTAATGAGAAAGCTGTAAGCAGACAGCTTGAGTGACCTGCCAAATTTACAGAGAGGGTAAATATCAGAGGCAGGACCTCAGACCCAGGGCCAGGGCTGCTTATTATTGCAGGCACTCAAATGCCTGCTGGATACATCTGGGCAAATAAGAAGGTACTATTAAATTAAATGAAATGGAAATAATCTATTAAACATGTATGCATTTGCATACCATAGAATTATTTCATCTATCACTATGGTCAAATAATTCATCAAGTGGTCAAATTTCTGATGAAGAAGCTGTAACGCCATGCATCAGCAGATTCCCAAAAGAATGCTACTGTGAACAGCTTTTAAGGTTTGGATTACATAGTAAAGTGAACACTCTGTTTATTCCATTACAAATCAAGGCAAACATTCACAATATATCACAATATAATATTTATAACATTACATCTTATCACAGAAAATCACAACATAGTGTTAATAACAGCTTAACATTAGAATAGCCACACAGTTTTCACTACATAGGCCACAATATTTAGAACAAAGCATTCAATCAATTCACAATACAGTAATCAATACTCAATCATTCAATCAATTCACAATACAATAATCAATCTTCCACTCATGGGGCAATCATACATCAACTCAATCAGTCATTAAATACAATCATTAGAAAACCACACAAACCCTCTACCCCTTGGTGTCCAGCAAACCTCAGTTTCATCCAAGGGGAGGCCTTTTCTTCATCTTGACTCGAGATGGTCTCTCTGATTCCCTGGACCCCCTTCCATGGTCCCAGCTCCCTCATGAATCCACCAAACAGTCACCTGGATTCAGAAGCAGACAGCTCCCAGGTCTTTGTCTAGTCCTCCAGGCAGTTCCTGGTAAACAATGAAGTTCACAGGGTCCAGCACATCTCAAAACCTTCACAACTTCTGTTGCCGGGTACTCAAGGATCAACCAAGCCACAAAGTCCTATTCCAGTCATGCTTCTTCAGTCCTCCAGCATTTTGGCAGGCCTTAGGACCCAGAAGAAACCTCAGCCTTCCAGGCAACCTTCTGGGCAAGAAACCTCAGCCTTCCAAGAGGCCTTCTCTCAGCAACTTCAGCCTTCTCCAGATTCTGGTCTCATAGTAAACTCCAACTCAGTTCTGAGTCCACTTCCAGATGCTGGGAGAGAAACTCACTCACTCTCACACTCTCACACTCTCACTCACTCTCTCAATTCTCTCTCTCCCTCTTACTTCTCTCTCTCTCTCTCTCACTTCTCTCTCTCTC
>CM053581.1:418906469-418929644 GCA_028627135.1 Pseudochirops cupreus
CATGTATTTTATACATACTGCTCTGTGTAAATATACTGGAGGCAGCTAGGTGGCGCCATAGTGCTTATAGTGCCAGACCTGGAGTCAGAAGACTCATCATCCTGAGTTCAAATGTGTCCTCAGACTGGGCAAGTCACTTCACCCTGTTTGTCTTAACCCACTGGAAAAGGAAAAGGCAAACCATTCCAGTGTCTTTGCCAAGAATTCCCCATGGACAGTATTGGCATCCTGTGGTCCACAGAGGTCATGAAGAGTTGGACGTGACTGAATGACTGAACAACAACAATTTATACTACATGCTGTATAAATATTTACTTATGCTGCTACTGTTGGTAGTAATGATAATAACAAAATCCTATATTGTCACAATTTCATATAATCATTGGTAGTTGGAAGTAACATCTTATGGGGGAAAAGAGAGTATTACATTAGTCTTGAGGAAGAAAAACAAATGAGCAGTCATACTTTTCAAAATTTGTCTCGTGAACTCCACACTGTCATTATATCCTTTATACAAACATTCCCCTGCTGCCTCATGGCATGGGGAGAGGCCTGGACCCGAAATTCTAAAAGGCTGGATTGGTGGTGGGCCAGCTCCATCAGGGCCCTGTCAGTTTGGAAGGACTTTGAATGTGGGCCTAAGGTCAGGGAGGCTCCTCGCCAGAAAATCTGTCTCTGAGTTGGTTAAATTTTTGAAATCATGGTGGTAGGGGGTGCAGTTGGGAGGCTGGAGTGTGTGTGTGTATAGTAAGGAGGATCTCCCCCCACCTCCACTGATGAAATCACAAAGGTCTTCCAAAGAAGAGTCTTTATGAGACGGAAAAGATTTTCAAATTTATTTGTTTCTACAAGCAATAAGAAATGAAGCAAACAGAGACACCCAGGAAGGCTTAGGGGAGCCAGAGCCAGGGGGACAGTGTACTCTGTGACCACAGCAGTATGAATGGGAAGGACCCAAGGAGGAAGAAGAAGCCCTTGTGTCCCCTCTCCGGGCCCGGAACGTTCCCTAGATGGTCATTGATCGCTTTGGCCAACTTTTATTCTTTAAGCAAGGGATACCTCCGGGAAGGGAAAGAGAGAAGAGGGGACCTATTAGATATAAGACCAAAAGAAATGACTAAAAATGGTTTTTAAAGAAAAGAAAAATCAATTACGGTTCTGAGGAGCAGATGAAGCATCATGGAAATAGAGATGCAGAGATTGTTTTTCTTTATCGAAAGGAGAGTTCCATCCAGTGGTAGGCTTATAAGTTAGCATTTGTAAAGTAAGCACTTTCTAAATACTATCTCATTCCATTCTCACAATAGTCCTGTAAGGTAAGTACATACACACACGTATACATGTATTATATCTATACATATTATAGATTATAATATGAGGAAACTGAGGCTAACAGAGCAAGTGTCTGAGGCTGGATTTGAACTCAGGTCTTCCAGACTCCAGCTGGGGTGAGGCTGCATGTGGCCTCAAGGCTGCAGGTTCCCCACCCCTGTGCTGTGATGTAAAGACAAAAGGTGTCAGCAAAACACATTTTTTTTAAGCAGGTACTTTGTAGCTATATAATGTGTGTGTGTGTACACATGTGCACATACCCACACGTATGTAGTTATTGTCAGCATTATTAGGAACTTCCAAATAATCTGTTTCTGCCATGCTCTCAGTCGCTGTCGTCTTTTGATGCACTGAGCAGTGTGACCAGTAACAGCCAGGGAGCACTGCCTCTCGTCTTCCTTGACGTGCCGCCAGACCTAGAGTCTTCTTTGCCCTTGCCTTCACGCCATTGATCAGTTAATTCAGTATGACCATTTCCTCTATAAATCAGTCCACTCCCTGTCTATAGGGCCTCCAAGTATTCTCAGTTCTCTATTGAGTCAGTGACTTGAGGATCCTTCAGATCCAAAGGAGGCCTAGATCCCAGGTCTCTCTTTGATGCCACCTTGATCCATCTCCTCAGCTCCTTCCCTCTAAAAAGGAGCTCATTAAAGCATTTTCTTGGCTTATCTGTTATTAACTCATTTGGTTGTGTCTCGTGCAAAGCTAAAGGTTTGTGTCAGATTTGGCCTCTTTTTAAACTATTTGATTTGTTTTGTTACCATCTGATCTGTTTTTGGTCCCCCCTCTGTGATTTCACTGGTATAGGGAACTCCTAATGAAACTAGCTCTACAAATATAGACTAGCCCTGTTCTGCACCTTCGAGTGTTGTGGGAATTACTTCAGACCCTGTGAAAGAATTGCATTTATTAATGAAGAATAAACCCGACAACTTTCTGTCTGCAGTACTCCCTTATTTTGCTTGTCAAACACATGATTTGACATCTGAATTCTGACACCTTTCCTTTAATTCTCCATCACTTTTATCATCTTGATTTTGAAGAAACAGTATGTTTTTTAAAGTCTAGTCTAATTTCTAGAATATCAGTTTTCAGTGACATTTAAATCAGATTGGTTCTTAGGCCACTGAAACATGTCTATCCCCATCTTTATGATACAGTTCTTCATCTCTCTTGACTTGTGGTGTGGTGCAAGGTCATGTTGTGGTATTCTTTCCCTACTTGGGAATTTCTGTAATTCCTGACTAATTTTGCTTCAGTTCTCCCCCTCCCCCAGAATTTATCATTCCATCAATTGGGATAAGACCCATTAAAAGTAAAGCATTTGTGGGGGGTGGGGGTGGGGGTGGCTGCTTTACAGTATGATGAAGAAGTTTCCTTTTTATACACTCAGATTTCAGACAGCAGTTTTAAGTAGAGTTTTGAATGAAATAATGAATTTCATCAGTAAAAATGTCCTTTTTCTAATCTTTGGCACTCTAGTCTTTGTACTACCCTATCCATAACAAGCACATTTTAACTTTTACTAGTCTTCTTGCCATTCTTCCAGTTTTAAGGTGCCAACCCCACACCGTAGAATGAATTAATAACAATTCCTCCAACTTTCAGGGCCCTTTGAAGGTCTTTGCTTCTTACGTGTGACAACACATTGTTTTGTGCTTCATTGTGACCAGTCTTGTTTTCCTGTTGGCTCAAAGGGTACTAGCACAGCTTCCTCATGCCAACAGCCATCTCCATATTTCTAAAAGTCATTGAAGTGTACTTTTAAGAGCTACAATTTTTGTATATTTCCTTGAAGGAATAACCGTTTTTTTAGGTCATGAACTAAACACACAACAAAAGACTGTAAAGTGAAACACACATGTGTGGTATGAAATCTAGCACTCAGCTGACAGAGAACTAATTAACAGTGGAGAAACCAGCTCAATGTGGTCAGACATTCCGTGTCAACGTAACGTCAGTAGAAGGATACACATAGATGACAATTTGTACCATATCAAAATTATCGCTTGTCCCAGATAATTCAAATGCCACTTATAGTTAAGTATAAGTATAGGTGTATTAAGTAACTTGCTCAGGGTTATGCAGTTTTAATAAAGATAATTTTAATTTTTTAAATGTGATTTATCTTTTTCCAAGTTTGATTTTACATTCCCATACCAAGCAGGTATTCAGACCTCTGCTTCTGGTCCTTTCTTTTAAAAACTATTTTTCATCACCTATTTTTGTTAATGTCACATTAACTTCCCATTATATTTCCCTGGGTCCTCCAAAAGCCATCCTTTATAGCAAAGAATTAAAGAAAGAGGGAGGAAAAGGCCATTTAGAAAAATTAATCAGCCTTTCAACCAAGTAGGATTATTTGTGTTCCAGACCCCAGTTCATCCACCTCTGTAAAGGCGGAAGGGAATTGTATTGTCTTAAGGACTGGGTGTGATCATAACTACAGAGCTTTGGGGTTCTGTCGTTTTATTATTCTTTCCATTTACATTGTTGTCACATCTATTATTTTGTTCTGTTTACTGTATTTTATATAAGTTTATTTATGCTTCTGATTATTCCTTGAATTCATTATATTCTTTCATAAGACAGAGTAATATTCCATTACATTCTTCTCCTCAACATCTGTAATCATTCTATAGTTGGTGGGGTCTACTTTGCTTCCATTTTTTTTTTTTTTGCTAATACCACAAAAAGTGCTGCTATGAGTTTTTTTTTGGTGTATCTGAGAACTAATCTTTCCTTCTAGAAGGTCCTTATTCTGTCACTTTTAAAGATTTTTCAGGTGACTTCATTTTCATTTTCCTAGAAGTATCCAACACATCTCCATATTCTCTTTGAGAATTTTACTGTTTGGAGAGGGATAACTCATGGGGTGCTGAAAAGAGCCCTTGGAGACATTCTTTAATAGATAAATGGTCAAAGGAAATGGATAGCCAGCTTTCAAAGGAAGAAATCTGAGCTATCAGTAGCTATATAAAGCGTGCTCCGAGTCAGTAATAATAAGAGAGATGAGAATTAAAATAACTAACAGATTGGCAAAGATAACAAAAAAGGAGAATGACCGTTGAAGGGACTGAGGGAAGTCAGGTCTACCACGGAACTCTCGTGGTTGTGAAATGACCCAGCAGTTTGGAGCTGGGCCCCAGGACTCACTGAAGTGTGCATAGCCTTGGATCCAGCAATGGCATTGAGAAGGCCTGTTCCCAAAGAGATCAGAGAAAGAGGAAAAGGAGTCACATGTATAAAAATGTTCTTAGCAGCTCTTTTTTGGTGGTGGTGGTGGGGAAGAATTGGATGTCCATGGTTTCAGAGAGACCTGAGAAGACTTATGTGAACTAATACAGAATGAAACAAGCAGAACCAGGAGAGCAACTCATACATTAACAACACCACTGTAAAGTCAAACAATTTTGAAAGACTTAAGAACTCTGATCAGTGCAATAGCCAACAGGATCCCAGAGGACAAATATGAAAACGTGCTGCCCCCCTCCCAACGGAGAGGAGATGGACCCAGGAGTCAGAACCAGAGAGACATTTTCAGACATGACCACTATTTTACTTAACCATACATATATGCTACCAGGGCTTCCTTCCTTCCTTTCTTCCTTCCTTTCTTCCTTCCTTCCTTCCTTTCCTTCTTTCCTTTTTGTTCCAAATTAGGTAGATGGAGGGCAAAGGGCTGGGGTAGGGATAGAGTAGAAGGAAGGAGGAAAAGAAGGAAGGAGGAAGAAAGAGCCATGAAGCTTTTCTAATGTATGGAAGAGAAGAGGAGGATGTATAAGAAGAATCCTAGAGAAGCAGGACTACTTTGAAAATTACTTGTTGGATTCATTTTACATTTTTAAAGAAAAGTGAATCGTACCTAATAGAGCGTCTCAGTTTCATGTTCAATCCTCTTTCCTCACTCTATTATGTATATGGAGATGCCTTCTTTATTTGGTGTTAAGTTCAGTCTGAGGGTTTGGTTTGAATCCCAACCTATGTAGACTTGAGCATTTTGTCCTTTTTGAGCCTGTTTCTTTTTCTTTCTTTAAAAAGAGAAGACTGGATTAAATCAGTAAAGCCTATCCAACTCTAAATCTCATGGTCCTCTTCAGAAGAGGTTGACTGTTCTCGGCACTGAGCACAGAGAGGAAGGTCTGAGTTTGTGAGGAACGACCTCTCAGAGGGAGGGAGGAGAGGAAGTGGTTGAACCCTGTCTGTGAAGATGCTTTGTTCTTGATAATTAAACTCATTTCCTGGAGCATTCATTAAGCACTTACTGTATGACTAGCATACAGTGCTCAGCCCTGAGCACACAAACGTGAAGCAATTGTTGTTGTTAAGGGCCTTATGTTTTTTTACATCTTTGTCACTTCCCAGTGCTGCCCATCCCCCAGCACTTTGGAACTAGGCCCTAGAACTCACTGAAGTGTGCATACCCTTTGATCCAGCAATGGCATTAAGAAGGCCTGTTCCCAAAGAGATCAGAGAAAGAGGAAAAGGACTCATATGTATAAAAATATTTTTAGCAGCTCTTTTTGTGGGGGTAAAGAATTAGGTGCGTAATTTGGTGAGTACCTGAACAAATTATGCCATGTGACTATAATGCACTACTCTTGTGCCATAAGAAATTATGTAAAAAAATCTCACTTGTTGTATAAAAGAGCTCAGCATATTGACCACCCCTGACAATGAGTACCTCACTTCACCCCTCAATTCTGCCACTTCTCTAATGAGAGGAAGAAAATGTGCTTCTTTCTCAGGCTTCTAAAGCTGTGATTGGTTGTTCAATGTTCTGACGTCTTCTGTCGTCCGCAAGTTCTCCCGCTATTTTACTAGAGGACAAAGTGAGTGCAAAGAAGCCAATAAAATATCTAAGCAGCTATTCTCAACCTGTGGGTCACGACCCCTTTGGGGTCGCCTAAGACCATCAGAAAACACATATTTACAATGGTCTTAGGAACTGAGACACTGCTCCTCTATCCATCTCCAAGTAGGTCTGCCCACATGCAGGTACACCCACATACAAGTATTAAAGGGTCACAGCATTAGGAAGGTTGAGAACCACTGATCTAAAGAGTCACAGAGCACCTGGGAGAGGGGACAACTGGAATATGGGGAAAGACTTGTAAGAGGGAGCAGGGGCACAGAACCAGACCAGGGTGAGGAGGGAACGCATGTTGGCTAGGTGGATGCTTATTATAGTATAAGCCTGTCCCTAAAGGGTGCTCAGCCTGTGAAAAAGGACCAGAAACAGGGTTCTTACTGGGGCAGAGGCAGGACAGATCCCATGGCACCTGCACCTACGGTTCAAAAGTAAACATCGAGGGCTCTGTTAATAGGGTCAAAAGGGAAGCCTTTGGAGAGTTACTGGGCAAGTGTATTCAAGTGTCTGTGAGGGTTTTTTCTTTCCTTTCTTTTTTTAAACCAGCAGCTGGTTAAGCACCACCCCCCTTCCTGAGTGCTGCCTGTGCCCCTGAGAGAGGCTCCCACGTCTCTGATTTGCCATATTCTAGGCATTGCTCGAGTCTAACCAAAAGAATAAGCAGTTGCAGGTGCTGAGATGTAGCATTTAAGAACCCTTCAATTTAGACCAGGGATATACTTATTCCTTCCGTGTTTCAAGTGAGTTGCCCCAATTGTTATTTGGGAAAGTGTGTGCTATAAATATCAGAGGGTGAGTGGGATGCATGCTTGGCTGTTAGGGGCTGAGGTTCTCCTAACAGATAGTTGGGAATGGGAGATTGTGCACAAGTACAGCCTTTGTCCTGAAGTCAAATCAGGATGCTTTTGTTGGTTTGTTTTCTGTTGTTGTTGTTGTGTAAGTTGGGGATAGGAGAGTTTTATACTTAGTATGGAGGAAAAACACCAAGTTGTTACTCCAAAAGCCTTTCTGTGTCACATTTATAAGACAGGATCTCCAAAAGTAACCTTCCGTACCACAGGATGCGTATGTTGTTTATCCGGACATAAGCCCTGGAGTCCTTTAAAGGACTGTTCACGTGTGGAAGTGCTGGCCTATGCTAATTCATGGAAGACGCTGCTGCTGAATCTCTATCTTCCAAAGCAAACACACACTCTTTTACTGTATTATTTGTTTGAATTCCAAGCAACATACCTGGAGCATGGAAATTAAATTAGCCAAGACTACAGAGTTGCCTTTTCAGAAGATGTATTTACTTAAAGAAGTTATGCATATTTCATAAAGAACAAACAGGGAATATTTATTAACTTGAAAAAATTACAATCCAACCTTGGTTTGATTTGAGATGTGCTTTTTTCAGTACAAATTCCACAGAATTTAAGGTCTGGAATAGAGTCTTTAGTGGGCCGCTACTTCAGCCTTTCACCAGGAATCTCTTCTTTTTATAGATGAAGAAACCAAGACCCTCAGAGGATAATGATCCCAGGGCTACTTAATCAAAGTGGCAAGATCAGAAATTCAGGTCTTCTCTCTCCTTTCATCACAACATTTAATTTTTGCCTTATTTAGTTCTTTTGAGAGAAATACTTGAAAGCAGATTTATTGTTGTAAGCCTCAAGAGCCATATATGGCCAAACTTATTGTAGTTCCTACTATCCTCGTACTTTCAAGATAATAAATACTAAACCTATAATTCAATGAGCATTTATTAGAGTATGCCCCAAACCACATGAATTAGTATAGAGCAGTGTCATAGGAATTGGGGGTGGGTCGGGGATGAATGGAGGTAAGGCTTGAGGTGAGCTTTAATAAATGAAGAGGATGCCGGGGGCAGGAAGCCAGCAGAGGTGATGAGTTGGGTGTTTGGTGCTGTATATGGAGAGCAGGTGGCTTGTGTAGGAGAGTGGGAGAGAATTGGGCTGAGATGAGGGTTCTGGGATATATTTCAAGGGGCCTCAAAGGGACGGGTCTAAGGACTTGGGGCTTTAAGCATGGGGGTAATGATTTTATAAAGAGGGCATGGCAGGATGAATCAGAGAGGAGAGAAACTAGGGGCCAGAGATGTTAGTTAGGAGCTTATTGCCATAATCTAAATGAGCAGCAGCTAAGAGTGGGCTTATAAAATGTGAAATTACCTTATGAGAGAGATTGCAGATTGACTGTAGGAGTGTGACGTCAGCAAATCCAGCTGTCACTTATTAAATGCCAAGCACTCAGAGGAGCTGTGGGTGTTGGGATAGGACCTGGGCTGAAGCCCCGCCTCTGCCATAGCCTCTGTGACCTGGGCAGCTATCCATCTATTCTTTAGGGCTCTTAAGCTGCAGAAAATGTCCAGATCGGCACTGGTAGAGAGAGGTTGTTCATGGGGAATCCCCTGTCCCAGTGACATCACAGGTTTGGCCCCAAAGAGTGTACGCAGGGGCATGTGAGATGCCTACCAAGATACAAAGAGATGATGCCTTCCCTCTTGGAGCTTCTGGCCTGATAGAGGAAAGAGGCACATGTAAATAATGGACTTAGAAAATGGAAGACGCAAAAGCATGTTAGAGCCCAAAACACCCTGGGGAGAATTCTGAAGAGATTAAGAAAGCGCGGGAGTCTCAGACCACTTTCTGAAGCAGGTGATGTCACGTCAACCTGAGAGTGAAAGGTTTGGGGGAAGATTTAAGGAGAGGAGAGAAAGTCAGGAATTTTCTATAGACTGTGTAATTAGGGAGCCAATGAGAGATGAATGAGAGGACAGATGAATAAGAGGATCAGGATAAGGTTGAATAACATGAAATTGTAATGTGGTTCAGTCAGTGTTAAAAAGAAAATCTCCCTAGCAATAATGCTCTGCAACCCATGACCAAGTGAAAACAAGGGGCAAGGGGCTTAGCTGAGAACAGCACTGTGTATTGGTCATAGAAGGATTTGGGATGGGGACAGTGTCTTGTTGCCAGGAGGCTTTATGGCCTAGAGGAGCTATTGAAGACCCAGCTTTGGGCAGACAGAAGGTCTGTGGAGGTATCATAGGACACTGAGAAAGCAAGCAAATGGGGAGATCGAGAAGAAGTTCCAGGGGGTGCCCTTTACTGTTACTAAACATCAGCCTGGCTGGTGGGGTTGAGGCAACAAGGGTGTTAAAGCTTGGGCCCAGAGCAGGTCAGATAAAAGGGAAAAATAAAACCCTGGGGCAGAAGCCAAATGGAAGGCCCCTGCTATAGCCCTGGAATGGCAAAATACAGTTGCTGATAGGAATGAGGGAGCCAAGGAGGGATTGCCCAGGCTCTGAGTGGGGAAGAGAGTCAGAGCACAGACACCAACTGGTCTCTAGGGCGTTTCTGGTCCTGCCTGGGGAGTGGTTGGAGAAATGCATCATTGTTGGTCTTGTTCAAGGAGACTGGGCAGCCTCTGCTGTGTGGAGCTGGAAGATCAGGCCAGCATGTCTTCTAAGTCCATAAATCATATCAGGCCACAGGAGAACAAGTTCTCTCCTCTTTATAGATGCCCTTTTATTGTAACTTTATACAGTTATTACAGATTGTTGTTGCTGTGTCTTTCCCAGGGCTGGTTAGAAAGCCCCGTGGAAAATCTTTCTAAGTCTATGTAACATGTTAGATGCAGCGGGGAGCAGCCCAGGCTGATGGCCAGAGGGCAGGGAGCTGGCCTTGCCTTCTTTTGACTTCCTGCCTTTGGGCAAACTTTCACCTTTGGTTGCTCATTTGGAAAAAGCTCTGGCTTTTTGTTGTTGGGAGATAGGGTAGAAATGAGGTGATAACCTGTGAAAGATCTTTTAAAAATGTCCAAAGGGTTAGACAATGCAAGATGATTTTCTTTTTTATTACTTTACAAGTATTTCACAAGAGAGAATGTCAGTCAGTCATCCATTTGTATCCTTAATACAGAACAAGCACATATTAGGCACTTAATAAATGCTTCCTGAACCGAATTGAGTCACAGGTTGTCTAGCCCAGACCTGAGCAGAAGAGCTCCCCAGCCATATCCTCGGCATCTTACTCTTACATGACTCGTATTCACTGGACAGTTCTTTACTCTTAGTCGTCTTGGGCTCCCAGGTGAAAGCCAGGAGAAATCAGGGCTTTGTCTAGGAGTTGTCTGGACCAGCTAAAGATGATCTTTGATTTATTGTTCTAGGTATTCACCTTGCTATGGATTGCTGACTGGATGGTGCATCACTTCTGGAGAAAAGGAAAAGATCCTGATAGCTTTTCCATCCCATACCTTACAGCTTTGGGAGATCTGCTTGGAACAGCCTTATTAGCCTTGAGCTTTCATTTTCTGTGGCTCATTGGTGATCGAGATGGTGATGTTGGAGACTAGTGAAATATGGAACTGCTGACTGTTCTCAGACCATATAAAAGAAAAACAGAAGATGGCGGCTTATGACTCCTTTTCAAGGCCTTTAATACAATACAGTGATCTCACTTTGGCTGGGTTAATTTTAAGTTGAAACTGATAGGATTAAATGGCCTTAACTTTTTTAAAAACTGCATTTGAATAGAAAATAAAAATGAAGGGTATTTGCCTTTCATATGAGAGAATGAAGGATGATTTGACATTGAAATAGATCTGAGTTTTATCTCTGGAGTTAATTAAATCAGAAAATATGGAGGGAGTTAAATATGAGTAATTTTGTAAGTAGACATACCCTAGGAATGCACTTGGTTGGTGTTTGACTTATAATGGAAAGTTGGGGTGGGGAGGAGATTGGCCTCTTTTCTAACGAATTTGGTCACAATGAAAATTCTAATTTAAACGAAAAAATACCCTTTTGGAGTTTAAAAAGTTTTAACTACTTCCACCTCTACACTAGCTGAGTTTGAATTTACAAATTACCAGCCCCCAAAAGATGTCGTGTCAGAGATGGGGACTTTGTCCCATGAAACCCTGTGAGCTCCCCAGAGTCGCCTATGATTTGGTTCCAACTCCACATTGTTGATGGACACCTGGTGTAGAGCAGGGTGGTTGGGGGTAGGGTTAAGAGGAGAACAATTAGGTCATTTGGGGTCATTGATTCTATTTTTCAAAAGCCAGAGGTAGAACCAAACTAGAGGAAAGAACTCTGTTGTGTTTGTTAGATGCAACATGGTATGAAAAACTACTCTCTTCTTTGCTGGAAAGTTGGGCTAGTCATGATCCCAGTGCTGTTCAAGGCATCAGCATGACAGTAGATTTAGAAGCGTGTTGTTGCAATGCGTTGTGTTTGTCCACAAGGTTTGCTAAGGGTCCACATTTCTTATTGGGGTTGTAAATGTTTCCCCATGTGAAATTATTCCAGCTAAGAAGAAAACACTTGGTCTAGTTCATTTATGCTGTAGGAAAAAAATGAGTAAGATTTACAGATGGGGAACGGAAGGATTTGGGTATTCGGAAGAAATCAATTGAAAAGCTTAAGCTTATCCTTTAGGAGGTAAAAAAAAAAACAACCCAAAAAAAGGCTGTGACACTTCTGCCCATTCCTTACTGATGCTGCCCATCTGCAAACAGGCTGATGTTCACCAAGGGGCCAAAACACATGCTTAGGGTGTAGTTTTTTTTACTTGTTTTTCCAAGAATCTCCCATGTCTATTGGGAATGCCTGGACCAATTTGATTATTTATTGGAAAAGAGCAGCATTTTTCTATAAAAAAGAGTGAATCAGTAAACTTCAGTGGAATGGCTACTAATTCTACTTCAAGTGCAAATTAAGGGTGTTCCACTTTAACTCAGAATGCGGTGACTCACATCTTGGTTAGCTTTATTTAAGTAATAGGTTCTATATAACTTCATTGTTGAAATTATTCCTGTTGAGCGCTTTAAAATGAGGATGACTAAATCAGTCATAGGTTTGTTTTTGTTTTTCACGTTAATTATGCCATTCTTCTGCCTTATAATGCAGGTGTCATAGACGGTAAGAGAAGTAATTACAGTTTGTCCTTGGCAGAGTTATGGTGTCACACAGTGAACATTCTCACAAAAGAAAGACTGAGGAAGTCACAAATATTTAACTGTGAGGTTTTATAAAAATCCATTAAGACTTAGTTTGATCTTATTTAAAGAGTTTGAAAAATACTTGTTTACACTTGGATTATATGTTCTGTAATCATTTCTAGAATTTGTGTATAGACTGAAATTTCTAGTAAATTTTATTTTGGCTGCTTTTAGCAGGAAAAAAAAAATAATGCCACACCACAGTATTTGCCAAGCAGCTCTTTTTTTTATTCACTCACCAAGCTGCTTGTTTAATCTTTATTTCCCCATAGAATTAGCATAAACTTGCTTATATATATACTGACAGTATACATTGACTTATCCCCTCATAATTCACAAAGTCCTTCACATAGACTATCTCACATTGTGATCCTCACAACAACCCCATGAGGCAGCTAATTAATTCAAGTATTGTTGGCCCTTATTTCATAGATGAGAAAATTGAAATTCGCAAGGGTCAGCTGGTTCTGGACAGAGCATAGACACCAATCCAAAACTTCTCATCTGGTGCTCTTTCCATGATGTCAGGTTGCCTGTATGTGCTTCCGGGTGATGGCCATCCTTTTAGGTTCAAAGACAGAATTACATATGTCCCCTCCCCCCAACACACACACACTCCCCTCCAGGGAATCTTCCTTTTTCTGCTCAACATGGGCCAATCTTAATTACTGGTGTACATAAGGGCCACAGACAAGTGACATTGATGAAAACCTTAGGTCAACTCAAAACCTGGGGTTCTATCTCATTTGGACCCTTTGCTTGAGTCAGCCTAAAAGTAGCTGAGTTGGCTTGAGGTTCACCTCCATTCTTTTCTCCTGCTCAGTAGAACAGGTTGGTAACATAAAGGGGGAAAAGAAGGGAGCCCGGCCACACAGGATCATTCATTTGGACCTAACAACAGACCGCAGAGATCATCTGCTCCAACCAGATGAAGAAACTGAGGGGCGGAGTGGGCCAGTAAACCCCAGAGCTGGGATTAAAGCTTCGATGCTCTAAGCCCACATCCACTCCTCCTTCTGCTCTGCCATGGAGCCAGAGGCCCAGAACTCACCTTTTATAGCACCTTATGGTTTACAAAGGCCTGTCCTCCCAAACATTATTTACAGCTCATGAACTATTAGACAATCATCTACTGGTGGAGCTGATTATAAAATGGAAGTACATTGTTTAAAAAATAAAAACACCACTATGTTGTGCTTATCATTAATAAACTTGTCTACAGATTTGAACATACTGTGACCATTTTTTTAATTTGCAAAATTTACCAGTATGTCCTTATCAGCAACACACTGCAGTATCTAGTCCAGAAATCTCCCAGTAATTTTATTATGTATGGTGCTTAGTTTACCACAATATTAAAAATTCCCACACACTTAACCTTTAATTACTTATTATTAGACACTTCACTTTGGTGGGGGGGGGATGCTTATGTTGTTGAGTCATCTTCATTGTTCATATATGTGATAAAAAAAATTTTCCTTTAGAATAAAGTTTCTTGAAAAGAGCTTACAGTGGAAACTCATTTGGAATGTTATCATCACTGGAGTTGTGTGTCTTGTTCTTTTAGTGAATTGGACTTCCCTCTCAGCCCTGTCAGCCATCTATGGTCTGGTGAACTCAGTCAAAACAGGTGCCTTCTGTGGTGGGAGTCTGTTGTCTAGTCAATTCAATGAAAATGCCATGCACTCAGTATTTAGAGGCCGGATGTTAGCTTTTGGAGAGACCATCAGAAGAGGCCATGTTTGGCTTTCTCTGTCTGGGTATACCTGGATAGATTCTTATGCTTGGATTCATGATGTTATGAGTTGTGCCAAAACATTTGTCACTGGCATCCAGCCTTCAGGTGAGGGTCTTCTCTGTGTTTTGCTAAACTGGTCCTCAGGTAACAATCACAGACTGTTGCTGGTCAAATACTGGAAGCCTTTTCAGGCTGGCAAGTCCAGTCCGTGCTTAGGTTCTGTTGGCAAAGCTTTCCAGTTGCCTAAAGTCACCTCCACACTTTGAAGACGCATCAGAGGAGGCCCTGAGTGTCTAACTAACTGTAAGCCTTGTGTCAGAAGCTCCTCTTTCCCACAAGGAGCCTGGAAATACCTTAGGAACAACTCATTGATGTGGCTTGGCTCCATCCCAGGGGAAACTTGGAAACTTGAGAGTATGTAGGGTCCTTGAAGAAGTGACCATCAGCTGCTTCACCAGCATCCAGCCAAGGGAGGCTTCCAAACATAGTTCTATTTGCACAGCAAATGGCAGAAGACATCAAAAGGCCACTTTCCCCTACCCGGGCGTCCGTCCAGTCTATGACTTAGAGCACCACCCTGGGTGGGACCCCGGGGTTCATTCTTCCACCTTAGGCCACTGCTGTTGCTCTTTCATCACCAGCAGGTCTCCTCCCTCACTCCCAACAGGTGCTTTAGGCCCTCTTCTCTGCTCCTGACTCTTGGCACTAATTGTTTTCAGGTTGCCTCTTACAAAGCTAGCCTCGGGGTGATTCCACGGGAGCTTCAGCTGAGCCTCCTAGAGCTCATCTACATCCCTGGGGGGATGGATTACCTGTGGCCCATTTAAATCTTATGTAATTTTGTACTAGAGTTCTATAAGCCCACCTCCCACATGAAAGTTCTGTGGAATGACTGGAAAAATCAGTTTCTGCTTCTTCCCAGGTTGTCTCTTGGTGAGTTCCAGCCTTTTATTTCTTTACCTAGAGGTAGAACCTTGGGGTTGGAAGGGACACCTGTCTCTGCTTGCCTTTTCACTTTTTCCCGTGTTATGCAAATTGTGTATAGGTGCCCCAGAGGGAGAGTGAGGGGAAGGAGGGGGAGGGGGAGATTTTTGTAGAATTTAGCACAATCTTTAAAATGGGCTTTGACAGCCAGAATGCTTCATCCAGAATTGGGGGGAAAATGAGTTGTGGAGCCCATAAATGAATTTTCCAAGTAACTTTATTTTTTTTCCCCCATTCATCATGAAAAGCTTTTAGATAGTAGCTATTTTTGATGAAAACTGTTCTGTTAATGAATTTTAACATGTCTAAGCCTCCTTAAATGAGATATGAAACCTAATTCAATCTCTCTCTCTCTTTTTTTTTTTTTGGTAATGCAATCATGCTTAGAATATCAATTATTTCTGGGATGGCCTTTCAGGGACCCTTGAGGTGTGTGGAGTGGTTTCTAGTTGTGTTAACTGTTTCCATACTGCTGAACTAGTTGAGATCTGACCTTCAGTCTGCTTCTAGAGCTATCCTGCTGCCACCATCATGGTCACACAGCCAGGACTGTCTCTAGTTCCATTTCCTCCCCTAACTCTCTTGCTTTCTGATTTTCTGCATCAAATCTGCAACATGCTAGAAAACCAGGTGACAAAAAGTTGATTACAATTGTGTCTAAAGGAACAGTGAGTGATTTCTAGAAGAGGTTTTGAGGGAGCTGTTATGAGTAATCGTGCCTACGCTTGGATTTTATAACATCTATTTTGGCTTCTCAGAAACATTTTTTCTTTCCTGAGTTCAAGATAGTGAAGTTCTATGGAGAAGTAACCTTCCTAAGGTCAAGTTTAGTATTACTCTATTTAGATTAAGGTGATAACCAGATTTTAAATGAATTTGTAACTTAAACTGAGTGCCCGATTTCATAAAAAGCTTGCATATGCATTATTATGCAAATCTCGATGGGGAAGACCCTAATAGAAAGGGTTACTAACCCTAGCAGAAAGGGTTACTAAGACTAGCTAGCATTTCTATTTACCACTTTAAGCACTTTATGTATGTTATCGCATTTTAACCTCACAACAGCCCTGGAAGGTAGGTGCTTTTTATTATTTCCATTTTACAAATGAGGAAACTGAGGCACATAGAGGTTAAGTGACTTGCCCAGGGTCACACAGTAAGTGCCTGAGGCTGGATTCGAACTGAAGTCTTCCTGACTCTGCAATCATCTAGTTGGCATTCTGTAAAAGAGGATGAGTGATTAAAAGCTTAAACGAAATGTTCATCTTATGTAAATATTTTAAAGAAGTTAAGAATTGGTTTAAAAAAAAGTGATTTTCCAAATTTACATTCCCCTTTTTGGCATTTTTGAATTTCACTGATGAAAGTAGTACTTTTAAAACTATTGAAAGTGAAAACTGGTCTAGTTCAATGCAGCATCTTCTTTGTATTTGCGAACAAACCAGTGTGAAACATTTGCCTGACACCTTTGGTGCTGTGTAGGCACCAGCTGATCAATGGTTCCTTTGGAGGATTTTTAGGTGGCCACAGGGGAAGAGGAGAGGTGTGATTGTTTCTTAAAACAAATCAATTGATCAGTGTCTCTTCCAAAGCACTAACTGGCAATGGGGTTTATTGGCTGAAAACACACCTTGGTTGTCGGTGAAAATTGCCAGGAGACCATGCTGGGTCTCCTGCCACCCAGGGCAGAAATGGGAAATGATCTCCTTGAATACTTACATTCAAAATAAATCTTTCAGGTTGATGAGCAAGGACAACAAATTGCAACGTGCCTGAGAGAAGAGGCGGTTTTGTGGGCCTCTCACTTTATTTCTCAGGGCTAGGTATTTTCATTCTCCTAATGGAGTAGGTTCATTTTGAAACACAAACCTTGTTACTACTGTGAGATGATGAGCTATAATTCTTAGGTGCGAAGGGTGGATTGGAATGGCCTGACATTTATGGCCTTTGAAATGGCAGGTTAAATGCCCTAGTCCCCCAAAGTGCTCTGCACTCCCAGGCTTGATTGTCCTTAGGTCATCCCTGCCATACAGTCCTCAACTTAGGTGGCCCTCCTTCCATAGTTCCCAAGGCCCCAGAGTCTATTGCTGACAACACAGAATTAGTCAAACCTGACCTACCATAAACGTATTCATCCAAGTTCTCCTGGGCTAGCACCACTCCCTGGCAATCCTTTTTTATTAACCTTTTGTTGATATTACAGGGAACTACCCCTCTTCCCCCCAGGGCTCTCTTGATTCTCTCCAACACCCCTCATTATCAGCAAAGAACCTTGATTCCTAGGTCAAAAAGAATAATAAGCCATTTGGCATATGGCTCTTGCCAGTCAACAAGAATTTATTAAGTGTTTGTTGTGGCTGTGTAGTTTTGTCCTTTGTTTTCGAAGAGGACCATGACATCGGGGAGATGATGACATGATATGCAATTGAACTAGATTTAAGTGAGGCAGGCTGTGCAAGGTCACCAACCTCACTTTCTCCTGCAGAGCCATCTGAATCCAGTGGCCAGATACGGATCAGGATGAGTGGAGACAGCTCAGCTAAGTGCTCACTACACGCCCACCTTGATAGGTCTCTCACCAGACTCGGAAGGACAAGGTCTCCTCTTTCCCATCCAAGGCCAATTGTTCACTTCCTCCCCATAGCTCCAGGCCTGGTACATCTGTCTCTCTTTTCTCCAGCCCTTCCAGGCTACTGGCCTTTTGCTTTCTGCCTACAAACATACACGGCTCTCTCCTACTGTAAAACAAACCTTCCTCCAGCCTCTGTGGGTTCCCTCTGCTACTGCTGCTGTTGTCTTTGAATATGCCACCGGACTTTTCGCCATTCTTATTTTTGTTGTCCTTTCACATAATAAAAACAATAACTAGCATTTTCATGGCACTCTAAGGTTTGTAGAGCACTTTACAAATATGATCTCATTTTATCCCAAGAACCCTGGAAGGTAGTTACTGTTATGATCCCCATTTTACAGGTGAGGAAACTGAGGCAGGCAGGTTCAGTAACTTGCCTGTGATCTGAGGCCGGATCTGAGCATGGGTCTTCCTGATTCCAGGCCCAGTTCAGTTTGAGGTCTTTTCCTTCAGCCCTACCCAGCCTTGCTCATTCACCTAAAGAAAGGGAAATAAGTAGATAGTGGCCTCTGTGTGCCAGGCACCGTGCCAAGGGCTTTTACACGTCATATCTCCTTTGATTAAATATGGCCTCCTTCTCCTCTGAGGTTCCCCTTCTCCAAATTCAGTCTCTGGCCTTCTGCACAGTCCTCCAAATCACTTTCCTAATTGCTGCTCCCTTCTTCAGCTGAAGTTCTCTTGACATTCTCTTACAGAAGCTAGAAACCTGACATCCCTATGAGTGGTCATAAGGCCTTGCTTTTCTCTGCCTTTCTGCTTCCCCCTTTGACTACAAAAGTCATACCCAGCTTTCAAGACTTGGTTCTTCCATAAAGGCATCACATATCACCTAGTTATTATCGAATCCAATGACCTTCATTTCACAGATGAAAACATAGATGAAGGAGATTAATGACTTACCCAAGGTCACTATTCCCTTAGCTGAGTCTGGATTTGAACCCAAGTCCTTTCATTCCAAATCCTGAGCTTTTCCCATTGTACCATGCTGTTTCCACCACATTAATTTTACAAATGAGAAATCTGAGGCCTAGAGACAGAAAGTGATTTAAGGTGAATGTTTCAAATTAGTGACAAGAGCTAAGACCAGATCCTAGGGCTCCTGTCTCCCAGTTGACTATTCTTTCTTTTTTTTTAATTCAACAAACCTTTTTATTTTTAAATAATTTGTTTTTAGTTTCTAGCATTCACTTACATAAGATTTTGAGTTTGAAATTTTCTCCCCTTCCCTTTCTTCCCCCTTTCCAAGACAGCATGCAATCTGATATGGGTTCTACATATACATTCATATTAAATATATTTTCACATTAGTCATGTTGTAAAGTATTATTACCAATGGATTGAACCACGAGAGAGAAGAAACAAAACCAAAAAAGAGAGAGACCAAATAGTATGCTTCAATCTGCATTCAAACTCTGTAATTCTTTCTCTGGTTGTGGATAGTATTTTCCATCATGAGCCTTTTGGAGTTGTCTTATAACTTTGCATTGCTGAGATGAGCCAAGTTTATTGAAATTAGTCATCACATAATATGGCTGTAATTGTGTACAGTGTTCTCCTGGTTCTGCTCTTCTCACCCAGCAACAGTTCATATATGTCTTTCCAGGTTTTTCTGAAATCTACCTGCCCATCATTTCTTATAGTACGCTAGTATTCCATTACATTCATATACCACAACTTGTTCAGCCATTCTCCAATTGATGGATATCTCCTCAATTTCCAATTCCCTGCTGCCACAAAAAGAGCTGCTATAAATATATTTTTTTTACATGTAGGTCCTTTTCCCATTTTTATGAGCTCTTTGGGATACAGACGTAGAAGTGGTACTGCTGGGTCAAAGGGTACGCACAGTTCAATAGCCCTTTGTTCATAGTTCCAAATTGCTCTCCAGAATGGTTGGATCAGTTCACAGCTCCACCAACAGTGAGTTAGTATTCCAACTTTTCCACATCTTCTCCAACATTTATCATTTTCCTGTTTTGTCATGTTGGCCAATCTGATAGGTGTGATGTAGTACCTAAGAGTTGTTCGGATTTGCATTTCTTTAATCATTAGAGCATTTTTTTTTATATGACTATAGATAGCTTTAGTTTCTTCCTCTGAAAACTGCCTGTTCATATCCTTTGATCATTTACCAATTGGGGAATGACTTGTATTCTTTTAAATTTGACTTGGTTCTCTATATATTTTAGAAATGAGACCTTTATCAGAGACACTGGCTGTATAAATTGTTTCCCAGCTTTTGCTTCCCTTCTAATCTTGGTTGCATTGACTTTGTGCAAAACCTTTTCAATTTAATGTAATCAAAAACATCCATTTTGCATTTCATGATGTTCTCTATTTCTTGTTTGCTCATAAATTCTTCCCTTCTCCATAGATCTGACAGGTAAACTATTCCCTGCTCTCCTAGTTTGCTTATAGTGTCAGCCTTTATATCTAAATCATGTACCCATTTTGACTTTATCCTGGTAAAGGGCATAAGATGTTGGTGTATGCCTAGTTTCTGCCATATTATTTTCCAGTTTTCCTAGCAGTTTTTGTTAAATAGTGAGTTCTTATCCCAGAAGCTGGAGGCTTTGGGTTTATCAAACAGTAGATTACTATAGTCATTGACTATATTGTGCACCTAATCTGTTCCACTGATCCACTACTCTCTTCCTCAACCAGTACCAAGCAGTTTTGATGACTGCTGCTTTCTAATACACTTTAAAATCTGGTATGGCTAGGCCACCTTCCCTTGCATTTATTTTAATTAATTTCCTTGATATTCTGGACCTTTAGTTCTTCCAGATGAATTTTGTTACTGTTTTGTCTAGCTTTATAAAATGATTTTTTGGTATTTTGATCGGTATGGTACTGAATAAGTAATTTACATTAGGTATAATTGTCATTTTTATTATATTATCTTAGCCTACCCATGAACAACTGATATTTTTCCGAGTATTTAGATATGACTTTATTTGTGTGAAAAGTGTTTTGTAATTGTGCTCATATAGTTCCTGGGTTTGTTTGGCAGGTAGACTCCCAAATATTTTATGATGTCCTATAGGGATCAGTGTGAGTCTAAAAGCACCTGTGGTGCTGAGGGTCACAGCCCAGTTGCTAAAGCTCATGGAGAAGTCGTGCAAGACCACTCGCCTGATGAGCGGCAGCTGAGATTGGCTGGCTCGGCCTGTCCTCCCATTGGTCCATCCCTCCAGGGCACGTGGAGATCATGCTTTAATCATGTTACCTCTAGGGTATATAAGGAGGACACTACAAAACAATAAAAGACAGCTGCTGTACACTTCTCTCTCACCTCTAGTCTCTTCAGTCCCTCCTGAGAATACAGCCTAAAGCTGGCCCTTAGGCTACTGAGTTAAGAAGCAGCCACATCATGTCCGCAGTAACTTTAAATGGAATTTCTCTTTCTAAGTCTTGCTGTTGGACTTTGTTAGAAATATATAGAAATGCCAATGATTTATGCGAGTTTGTTTGATATCCTGCAATGTTGCTAAATTTGTTTATTATTTCAAATAAGTTTATTCCCTAGAATTCTCTAAGTATACCATCATATCATCTGCAAAGTGATAGCTTTGTTTCTTCTTTGCTTATTCTAATTCCTTTAATTTCTTTTTCTTCTCTTACCATTTATTCTTTTAATATCTCTAGCATAATATTGAATAACAGTGGTGATAATGGAAATCCTTGTTCCCCCCCCAATCTTTTTAGAAATGCTTCTAGCTGATCCCCATTAAATATAAAGCTTGCTGATGGTTTTAGGTAGATGCTACCTATCATTTTAAGGAAGATTCCATTTATTCCTATGCTGTCTTATGTTTTTAATAGGAATGGGTATTGTATTTTATTAAATGCTTTTTTTTGCATCTCTTGAGATAATCTAGTTTCGTTGTTGATATAGTCAATTATGCTGATAGTTTTCCTAATTGAACCAGCCCTGCATTCCTGGTATAAATCCTACCTGACCATAATGTATTATCCTCGGGAGAAATTGCTGTAATTTCTTTGCTAATATTTTTTAAATTCAATCTTATGTTTATTTTTAGTTCACATCATTCATTTCCACAAGATTTTGAGTTACAAATTTTCTCCCCATCTTTCCCCTACTCACCATCCCAAAACAACAATCCCACCCTCCCCCAGTCCTCTCTCTCCTATATCCTCCCCCACCCCCCACCCCTCTGAATTTCTGGTAGGGCAAGATGGATCTCCATACCCCAGTGGCTGTATATCTTATTTCCCAGTTGCATGTAAAAAATAATAACAATAATAATATTTTTAAAAAACATTTGATTTTACAACTTTGAATTCCAGATCCTTTCCCCTCCTCCCTCGTCACCCACCCTTACTGGAAAGAAAAGCAATTCAATATAGGTTGTGCATGTGTAGTTACACAAAACATTTCTATAGTGTATATATTGTGAAAGACTGACTATATTTCCCTCCATTGTGTCCTGCCCTCAACTTGTTCTATTCTTTACTTTGACCCTGTCCCTTTTCAAAAGTGTGTGCTTCTAACTACCCTCCCCCCCACCTGCCCTTCCCTCCATCATCCCCCCCTTCCATCCTCTTCCCCCCCACTTTCCTATAAGGCAAGATACCCAATTTAGTGTGTATGTCATTCCCCCCCAAGCCAAATTCAATGAGAGGAAGGTTGACCCATTCCCTTTTGCCTTCCTGTTCTTCCCCTCCATTGTAACAGTTATCCCTTGCCTCTTCTATATGAGATAATTTATCCCATTCTATCTCTCCCCATTTCCTCTCATTATATTCCTCTCTCACCTCTCAATTTCACCTTATAAATATCATCCCTTCCTATTCAATTGATCCTGTGCCCTCTGTCTATGTATACCTATACACATATATACACACACTCACATATGTGTTCATATACACATATACCCTCATACACATTTATATTCCCTTCAACTATCCTCACACTGAGAAAAGTTTCGTAAGTTAGACAATTATCATTTTTCCATGTAGGCATGTAAATTCCTTATGATTTCTTTTCCCATGTTTTTCTTGCTTCTTGTATTTGAGTGTCAAATTTTCTATTCAACTCTGTTTTTTCATCAAGAATGATTGAAAGTCCTCTATTTCATTGAATGACCATATTTTCCCCTGAAATATTATACTCAGTTTTGCTGGGTAGATGATTCTTGGTTTTAATCCTAGCTCCTTTGACCTCCGGAATACATATTCCAACCCCTTCAATCCCTTACTGTAGAAGCTGCCATATCCTGTGTTATCCTGATTGTGTTTCCACAATATTCAAATTGTTTCTTCTTGGCTGCTTGTAATATTTTCTCCTTGATATAGGAACTCTGGAACCTGGCTGTAATATTCCTAGGAGTTTTCTTTTGGGGATCTTTTTCAAGAGGCGATAGGTGAATCCTTTCAATTTCTATTTTGCCCTCTTGTTCTAAAATATCAGGGTAATTTTCTTTGAGAATTTCTTGAAGGATGCTTTCTAGGTTCTTTTTTTGATAATGGCTTTCAGGTAGTCTAATAGTTTTTAAATTATCTCTCTTGGATCTATTTTCCAAGTCAGTGGTTTTTCCAGTGAGATATTTCATATTGCCTTCTATTTTTTCATTTGTTTGGATC
>CM053581.1:418930144-418945402 GCA_028627135.1 Pseudochirops cupreus
GCTGTGCTTGCTTTGCTTCCTTTGCTTGCTCATGTTGCCAGTCAATTACTTGACTTTTGAGCTCTTTGCCACAGTAGAACTCTGTTTCCAGAGGGGAAAGCTTTGTCCCAAATCACTGGGGTTTTTGCAGCTGCTGGAGCTATTAGGAGGGTGCCATCGCTGGAGCCCCCACAAACTCTGGCTCACTGGTCACACATCCCAGGACCACCACCTAAGACCGCAATCCAGATCCAAGCAGGTTAAAGTAAGAGTGATTACCCTCTGAATGTTTTCTTGGCCCCCCTACGATCTGCAGGCTGGGTGCACCTTTGCCACTTCTAACTCTGGGGGCAGGGGCTGGACCCGCTCCTCCTTCCCCCCCCCCAGAGTTCTACACCAACCTCTCACTTTTTCTTTGACATTTATGGGTTGATAATACTGGAAACTGCCACTGCTGCTGTTGATCCACTCTCCCTAAGTCTGCTGCAGCTGCTGGTCGGGGCTGGACTCGGCTGCCAGCACACTGTGCTGCGATGAACCCTTCCTGTCTGCCTGCTGGGCTGCCTTCAGTGGGAGATTTGTTTCTCTCTGTCATTTTGTGGGTTCTGTCTCTTTGCTAATATTTTATTTAAAATGTTTACATCTATATTCATTGGGGAAATTGGTCTATCATTTTCTTTCTCTGTTTTGACTCTTTCTGGTTTAGGTATCAGCACCATATTTGTATCATAAAAAGAGTTTAATGGGATTCCTTCTTCATCTATTTCCCCAAATAATCTATATAGTATTGAAGTTAATTGTTCTTTAAATGTTTGATAGAATTCACTTATGAATGCATCCGACCCTGGAGGTTTTTTCTTAGGGAGTTGATTGATGACTTGTTCAATTTCTTTTTCTGAAATAGGGTTAAATATTTTATTTTCTCTTCCATTAATCTGGGCAATTTATATTTTTGTAAATATCCACCTATGTCACTGAGATTGTTGAGTTTATTGGCATATAGTTGGGCAAAATGGCCCCTAATTATTGTTTTTCATTTCCTCTTCATTGGTTGTGAATTCACCCTTTTCATTTTTGATGCTGATAATTTGGTTTTCTTCTATCTATTATCTATTCTACCTTATCTATTTTATTGTTTTTCCCCCATAAAACCAGCTTTTAGTTTAATTTATTAATTCAATAGTTTTTGTAATTTTAATTTTATTATTCTCTCCTTTGGTTTTCAGAATTTCTAATTCGGTATTTAATTGGAGATTTTAAATTTGTTCTTTTTCTAGCTTTTTTAGTTGCATGCCCAATTCATTGATCTCTTCTTTCTCTATTTTATTTATGTAAGCATTTAGAGATATAAAATTTCCCCTAAGAACTGCTTTGGCTGCATCCCATAAGTTTCGGTATGTTGTCTTGCTATTGTCATTCTCTTTGATGAAATTATTGATTGGTTTGACTGCTGGAGAATGCCTGCCCATCATTGCACTTTGTGGTTTTCCAAACTAGTATCTACCTGTTCCCCTACCTGTGCTGAGGCACTCAGGGGTCCTGGTGTTAGCACTTGCCTGCTCCACCATCCTGCAGCTCAGGATCTTCCTCTGTTTTGCTGAGGTGAGGCTTGCCACTGGCTTGCTGGGATGCCTCCAGTCCTGTACTGCTCCCCCTCCCACAGAGCAAGAGGACCCTTTCCCATTAATCTCCTAAGCTTCCTCGGCTACAAGATTGCTGCACCCAGTTTTTCTGCTGACTCAGCTGTTCCAGGGTTTCTCCTGGGGTGCTATTTTCTGAGCTTTCAGAGGTCAATAAGGGAGATTGAGAGAGACTTACTTTTTACTCTGCTGTCTTGGCAGCATTTCTTGGTAGTGCACCATTTATATACTCTCATGTTTTGATTATTAACGTAGCACTAGCAGCCCTCAAAGATACTCCCAGGCTCAAGGCATAGTTCTATTGTTAATTAGCTGCACAACTTTCACCAAATCACATCTCTTCTTTGGACCTCAGTTTCTGTATTTGTAAGAATGAAGCAGAGGGTGAAGTATGGTCTAGTGGAAAGCATCAATCTATCAATACAATCAATCAGTCAATACATCAATTAAAAAAAACACTCATAAGCCCCCATCAGTGTATCTACTTTTAGTCTTCAGAGGATAGACATAATTATTTCAAAATAAAGATATTTAAATAGCGTACAAAGATGTGTATCAATGGTGATTTTCCTTTCACCTTTTCTCTGAGCATACTTTTCACACAAACATGCGTACAGTCAACGGGAAGGGTGAACATACACACACACACACACAAATATATGTTCAGAGACACACACCCCTATACCGTGCATATTGACACACATAGGGATGTGGCTGGGGAGCATGTATGGAGGGGTAACCCATGTGTTTAATGCAGGATTGGTGACGCAGCTTGACGATGTAATTGTGTTGCTCTTTCTGGACCAAGTTACTACCAGTTGCTGTTTTCTGGTAGGTTTGTAGCCAGACTTCATGTCCTGTTGTTGTTGTTCCCCCGAGGAACATCCTGTTTCTCCTGCTCTCTCCTAAGCTTCTACCCCATACTGGGCACAACATTTCACCTGTCTTATGGTTGTCACTACGTAATGCGTACTACTAGCTTCTGCATTTCTTTTGGGACACCTGGTAAGCATCTTGGCTTCATTCTGCAAGCATATAAATCTTTTCACTAATAAGGGCAGGCTCATACCTCTTCAATCAGGGTCATAGGCTGAGCCAAAATACCCAACTAAGAAAAGCCAGAGTGTCCTAAAAGTAAAATCAAGTCTTTTTAATCTTTGTATCTGAGACTGAGGTAAGTCTTTTGTCTCAGACAAATATTTGACTTTGACTTAGAAATTCCCCAAATCCTTTCTGTCTTACAATGCAAATGAGATTGACCCAAAATTTAAAAGTAGGCAAAAGATGTATGATCATTGTTTTCCGCCTACTAGCCCTAATTTCTTTTCTTTTCTTTAAAATTTATCTACTTTTAGTTTACAATATTCAGTTCCACAAGTTTTTGAGTTCCAAATTTTCTTCTCTTCCCTCTCCTCCCCCCACCTCCCATGGTGGCATGAAATCTGATATAGGTTCTACATTAAACATTAAACATTAGTCAAGTTGTAAAGAAGAATTATGACCAATGGAATGAACAGGAAGAAGAAACAAAACAAAAATGAGAGAGAGCAAGTAGTTTGCTTCATTCTGCATTCAGACTGTATAATTCTTTTGCTGGATGTGGATAGCCTTTTCCATCATGAGTTCTTTGGAGTTGTCTATCAAAGTTAGTCATCACAGATATGAGGTGTCTGTAATTGTGTACAATGTTCTCCTGGTTCTGATCCCCTCACTCAGCATCAGTTTATATAAAACTCTACAGGTTATTATGAAGTCTGTCTGCTCCCCATTTCAATAGTATTCCATTACATTCATATACTACAACTTGTTTAGTCATTCCCTCATTGATGGGCATCCCCTTGATTTCCAGTTCTTTGCCACCACAAAAAAAGCTGCTATAAATATTTTTTGTATGTACAGGTCCTTTTCACATTTGTGTGATCTCTTTGGGATACAACCCTAGAAGTGGTATTGCTTGGTCAAAGGGTATGCACATTTTATAGCCCTTTGGGCAGAGTTTCAAATTGCTCTCCAGAATGGTTCCTAGCCCCAATTTCTGCATTTTATCATGTGTATTTGTCAAAAGGAAAATCTTAGTTTTGATGCCATATTTTTGTTAATAAAAAAAGCCTCATTATCTCCCTGCATGGATTTTTTATGTGTATTAATTTTATTCTCCCAACTAAATGATGAACTCCTTGGTGCCAGGTGCCATGTTTCTGTATATTTCACATATTCCAGGTAGATGGAAGGACCTCAGAGATCCATCTTCTCATTTTACAGATTAGGAAAATGAGTCCTAGAGAGATTACATTTTTTGTCTAAGGTCACGTGGCTAATTAGTAACAGACAGAATTTGGGTCAGGTTCTCTTGACTTCATGTTTAGAATTCTTTGCCACAGCATTGTGTTCTGTGGAAAGAAGGTTCTTTAAGATCCCAGGCTAGAAAGGGAATTAACTGTCTTTCAGAGCCTGTATTCAATGCATCTTACGTGTATATTGGTTCCTCTGTCTGGTATTACCATTCACTCTGCCAGCAAGCCTTTACTGAAGGGAAAGCTGAATCCTAGGTATTTAGTATATCTCTGTTTGCTTTAGTAAACTTCAAAGTTCTTTCAATGATCCCCAAATTTTCCCTGAAACAAAGATTCATCTATTTTGATGCCATTATTTTACCAATATTCTGGTATGGCTGGGCATCAAGAAACACTACAGCATGAGGAATTAAGAATGACTGTCACTGAGGGGACAGTGAGAGAGCAGATGGTGGGGATGAGTATCCCACAACATGTCACAAGCAAGGAATTAAGTCGCTGAGCCCAAGTAAACGATTTGATCGGAGAAATATAAGCAAAATCATTAGATGGGCTACCCATAGGGTGGGATCAAGAGATGATTGATGAATTGCCCATGCTTACCATAATTCCCCTGTAGTGTTAAGAAAAAGCAAGGAAAGCCCCAAGCACATTGGCTGGATTTCTGTATACAAACTATGGGAGGATATAGACACAATTCATGTAGGATAGGCAGGCATGGATGGGTTGAAATCTGTATCATTTATGAAAATATCTGTGTCAGTGAGATCACAGAATCACCTAAGTATGGGAACCTCTGAATGCTTAGGGTATCTATTGTCTATTGGGGAATAGTCACAAAGAAGCTTATTATCTAACAAGAGGTTAAAATAGGTCATCCATCATGCAGCCAAGACACAGAGATAGAATATAAAATCAGCACATAACTAGCGCTCCATAAATATCCATTGATTTTTGAAATTGTGCTTAAAAACATTGGGTTCTAAACCAAGAGAAAGTTCCCCATTTCTCATGGTGGTTTTGGACTATTGTTGTAAACTTGACTTTGGCCACATTTGCACATGACTCCAGAATCATTGAATGACAGATCTATTAGGACACTGATATAAACTTAATTTATCAAATCCAAATCCATTTCTGAGAGCAGAGATTATCAGACCAACCATAGTACCATATTGTATTTTAGTCTGCTGTGCAAGGGAAATTATATAGCTGGCACCTAGTAGTTCTCATATTTGAGTTGCCAGTCTAGATTGCAGTAGTCACTTGGCCATGCACAAATGCCAGGAGAAGCATGACATGTCACCATATGCAGCTTCCTCTGAGAGTGAAAGTTCATCTAGTTTTTCCTGTTTCATCTCCACTCAGGGTTGAAATATCTTTAGGTTAGTAAGTCAACAAGAATTTACTAAGTGCTTACTGCAAGCCAGGCTTTGTGCTAAGCACTGAGGATACAAATTTTTAAAAAATGGTCCCTGCCCTCAAGGAGCTTACATTTTACTGGAAGAGTTTCCCTTATTAGGTACGGAAATTTCAGACCTTCTGGGCATCTGTTTTGAGCAAAAGTCAAAGGTAGGAATTTTTAAGTCAAAATGACCAACGGAGCCTCTCAGTTTTGCTAAAGTCAAAACAGAACACCTCCTGCCAAATCAGAGCCAGCTAACTCATTAGAATACTTAAAGTGGTCAGTTTTATCCAAAAATGGAGAAGGAAAAATTCAATTTCTTCTTCAATTAAATGACCAAGAACTGTAGTTTTTGCTCTAGAGTTTGTTGACAGGAAACATAAAAAATATCCCTCCCCTTGTTCTTTCTGTTTATGCAAACTTGAATTCAGAATTCACATTTTAATAAGAAACAAACCAATTCTGGAGATATTTTAAGACAGTTATTAATTAAAACTTCCTGGGATCATTCTAAATGGTGACATGGTGGAATGTAAACATCTTGCACTGTGGGGCTTTTTGTCAGTTATCATCTGGGCCTTAACACATTTTCTAAGATGTTAATAAGATCTATCCATTTTACAACATTCTTTGTGGTAAAGCTGTGTGTAAAAGTCACAGGACCAAGAACTGATATTTTAAATGTGGGGAAGAAAATACTGGGGACTCCCCTTCTCCCAGGATCTATAAAGGAAGGGAACAAGCACTGACTATGTGCCAGACTGCCCTTTTACAAAGAGTCTTTCATTTGATCTTCACAATCCTGTGAAGCTGGTCATCCCCATCGTACAGCTGAAGAAACTGAGGCAGACAGGGCCACACAGCTAGTAATTATAGAAGACTGGATTTAAAATTGGGTCTTTCTGACCCTAGGCCCAGGGCTCTAGCTAGAAACAGTAAATTGGGCAGCCTGCGAGATGCTTTCAAGGTAAAGGATAATAATAAAATAAGTATAATAAATAAAATCATTAGATCCTAGACTGAGAGCTAGAAATCCTTAGAAGTTTGAGTCCAACCCCTGTATTTTACAGATGAGGAAACTGAGGCCCAGAGAGATGAAGGGGACGAAGTTAGGTAGTCAGTGGTAGTGTTGGCATTTGGACCTATGTTCTCTGTCTCCAAACAGCATTTGCCCCACACTGCTGTCTCGAGTGTATTTGGAATCCTAGATCTAGGGCTGGAAGGAATCTGAGAGGTGACTTCAGGTTGAGTTTTTGTCCCCTGGATGTAGAGCTCTCTCTCTCTTCATTTCCATTTCCTGGCTCTTCTGGAAAGTCCTCTTATAATTATATAGGAAGCCTGTCCAAGCCCTCTTCCTTTTAGTGCCTTCTCTCTCTTGATTATCTCTGATTTATCCCATATCTCTTGATCTTAACGAATTATTGTATTAAAGTCAATTCCGAAAGTGTCTGCTTCAAATCAGACTGGATGAGGAAATGTACCATCTTTGCTTTTCCTGATTTCCTCCACCCCTCAAGGTGCTACTACCTCCTCCAAAAAACTAGCTTGTATTAATTTTCTATACATTTTGTCTACTCTTAGAGAAACAAATATTTGTTAACTAATTAGTATATGTCTATGTTGCTTTCCCTGAAAAAAGTCAGCTTCATGAGGGCAAGGAACTCTTTCATTTTTTCTTCATGTTTTCTTTGTGTTTCTTTGTGTACCAGCACAGTACCTGGCCCTTAATGTCAGTTGGTTATTTATGGGCTTGTACTGTCTAGACCCTTGTCCCTCCTCTTATTATGTGTTATAAATTCACTACCTAGTTCTATCCTAACCCCTTTGGACTCCTTGGCCTCCTACTTTCTCACACTATGTCACTTCTATGATCTTTCTCTAAAGTTTACCTTAATCATGAGTGCCGACATAGCATAGAAGAGATTTCTAGGTTCAAATTCTGGCTCTGTCACTTAATTAATACCTACCTAGTGACCCATTTAACCTCCAAATATGGTTAGCCAGATTTAACCTCTCACTTCTCCAATGAGGCAGTTGGACTAGGTGGTGTGTGAGGTCCTTTCCAGGTCCAGATGGGTGATTCGTTAAGTCTGTGTCCCATGAACAGGAGTAGTCATATCTGAAATTACCGCCTTCATCTGCACTTAAATGAATTTGCCTCTTATTCTGGGATTCTAAGATTCTGGAACCTTTACAAAAGATGAAGAGTGACTCATGGGGGATGTTTATCTGTATCACTCTTCTCCACCATAAGTAGAAGTCACAGACTCAGACAATATTAGTGCACTGGGCTGTACTTTGAAGATTCTGTTCTTTGGTGAAAATTAAGAGAAGCTTTGCCCTCTAAAGTTGCAGTTAGACCTCCCCAATTCTTCATGATTTTTCAAAGATCAAGGAAACTGAGAGGTTTGCTGGATCATGAGGTTTCTTCTGGATACCTTGGGACTCTCAGCTTTGGAAGTCCAGCTCTGGGGCCCCTTGCAAATTCATAATGACCCCTCTATCCAACCAGTCCCAGCCCCTCCATGTTGGCCATCTCCTTGTTATTTGCCTTGTCTGATGTGGCCTTTTCCCCTCTCCTCTCCCACTTCTTGCTTGGGGCACTGTAATCAAAGCCAGACTATCTTTGCTTCTGGAATGGATGCATCAATCAACTTTCCATGACTCTATGTATCATCCCTGTAACTTCCCAAGACAGAACATCCTTTCCTATCTACCATTCTCATTTATATGTATTTTCTCTTCCTATTAGAAGAGGAGTTCATAAGCCTTTTTTGTGTGTATTATGTACCTCCTTGGCAGTTCAGTATGATGAAGCCTAAAGACCCCTTCTCAAAACAATGTTTTTACGTTCACAAAACAAAGTATTTAGGATTGTAAAGGAAACTGTAGAAAATGCTTTATTGTTTGGAAAACTTATTATTATACTGTTTAAATCTAACTAAAGATTGAGCCCAGAATGTCATTTTGGTCTTAGTAATTCTCCAAGAATGCAAAAGAGGGATATAAGGAATTTTGGGTCCCCCAGCGTCTTGCCAAGCTGGTGTTTTGGGTTCCCCTTATGTTTTGACTTAACCCAAATTTTATTGAATGTTTACATTTACTCATATTCATCTCAACCTTCCTTGCTTTTCAAGATGCTCTCTCAGAAAAAAAGCTGTGTGCATGTGGGTAGCTTTGTCAAAATCCTAGATAATATAAATCTTCCAGATCTTGGGGAGAGGGAGCCACACCTCCTTTCTGGCTCATTCTCCTCCTCTATCAAATGATGTAATACATTTCTTTTAAAAACAATTTCAGATTTTGAGGTTTGTTCTTGTGATCAACAAAACCAATTATATTGAAATAAGGTCATCAAAAATATTTTTTCAAAGGCTCCCAAATGAGGGCTTTAAGAATTCTTGTTTAGAATGCGAGCTCCTTGAGATCAGGGAGTGTCTTTTAGCATTTGTAACACTATGGCTTCAAATAGTGGCTGGTATACAGTAGGCATTTAGTAAATGCTTTGTATGCCCAGCAGATGGTTTGTCCATCTGTTCTCTCTGTTTCACTGCATGACTGGCCTGCCTCCTTTCCCAACCATCTTGTTACGTACGTCTTGTACCTGGATTCTTGTTGCAAATGTGCCCTTTATCACTGCTGATATGTTGCTGTCCATTTGTGACCAGCTTCTGTCTCTTCATTCCCCCCTGGGTTGCCCACAACTTTTGATCCTTCAGACACGGAGACTGGGATCATTTGTGACTTACGGCTGCATAGGATCACTGAAAGAAAATTGGGATGAAAATGATGGATTTTGTTTCAGGGAGAAGCTTCAGGTTCTTGGTGCGATTTCCCAAATTTTCAAAGAGGGGACAAGGGAGGAGCTTCTCTATTTGTGGTGTCTGTCCAAGATTCATGAACTGACTCATGATTGTCATGTGAAAGCAGAAAATGCAAGCCTATCGGGGGGATTGGGACTTGGCCTGTGATTTAATTGAGTGGGAAACTCCCTTCACCAGGGTACACCTTTTCAGCAGCTTATGGTCGTCATCGACAAGCACCTACTGTATACCAGGCTCTGTACCAAGCACTGGGCTTTGTCTTCAAATAACTCCTGGTCTAAAGGGGGAGACAAGATGTAAACGACTTTGTAAACGACAAGACACATACAGCATTAACGGGAGGTGATTCCAGAATGAAGATCTTGGCATCAAAGGGGGAATTGGGAAGGGCTTCTTGTAAAGGGGGATAAGTTGAATTTTGGAGGATGATGCCGGGCAAAGCCAGGAGGCATAGACAAGGAAGCAGAGTAGTCCAGGCGTGAGGGACAGCAATGGAAAAAGCACCAAGACGGGAGATGGAGTGTCCTGTGTAAGGAACAGCAAAAAGAACTGGATCGGCCATTACACAGAGAGGTCTAAATCATAAAGGGAGTTGGAAGGAACCAAGTTGTGAAAAGCTTTAAAAACCAAATGGAAGATTTTCTATTTGATCCTGGAGGGAATAGGGACTAATGGAGTTTACTGAGTAGGGAAGTGACATGGTCAGACCTGCCGTTTAGGAAATTTTGATCTTAGCTGTATAAAACAAGGAGAGATTCAGTGACTTATCTGGGATTGCCCAGACACAGCAGGTCAGCTGCAGGACTGGAAGCTAGGTCTTCCTGGCTTTGAGATTAGCTCCTGATCTGCCATGCCAAGTTGCCCTTCAAGCATGTCATAGTTCACACAGTAGATAGATTTCAATCACTTAGAATATGCAAGGCACTGTGCTAAATGCTGGGGAGAAAGTCAAGTTAACAAGCATTTATTAAACACCTTTGTTGTTCTTGATGTTCAGTTGTGTCTGACTCTTCATGACTCCCATTTGGGGTTTTCTTGGCAGAGATACTGGAGTGGTTTGCCATTTCTTTCTCAAGCTCATTTTACAGATGAGGAAACTGAGGCAAACAGGGCTAAGTGACTTGCCCAGGGTCACACAGCTAGGAAGTGTTTGAGGCCAAATTTGGACTTGAAAAGATGAGTCTTCCTGACTCCAGGCACTAAATAAATGTTTGTTGAAGTGAACTGAGTGGAGGTTTTAGTCTTAAGAAGTAAGATCCTGGAGGGCAGGAACTGTCTAATGTTTTTGGTCTTTGTATCTTCCTCCAATGTCTTGTATAATGAGTGCCTAGTACATAGTAAACACCAGAAGCTTATTGATATGAACTAGGTAAAGATGACACAAGTGACACTTAAGAATGTAAGCTCCTGGAGGGCAGGACCTGCTCCATTGTTTTGTCTTTGTGTGGCTGCAGGTAGTGGCATCAATCTATTAGTGTCACTAATGTCAGTAAACATTTATTAAGCACCTACTACATGCCAGGCCCTGTGCTAAGAACTGGGGATACAAAAAGAGGCAAAAGACGATCTTGCCCTCAAGGAGCTTACAGTCTAATGGGGAAGAAAGCAAACAAGCTATATAGAGGATAAACAGGAAATAATTATCAGAGGGAAGGAAATAAAGAGTTGGGAAAGACTTCATGTGGAAGATGAGATTAAATGGGCCTTAGAGAAAGCTAGGGAAGCCAGAAGGCAGAGATGAGGAGAGAGAACATCTGAGGCATGGGGTGGGACAGACAGAGAAAATGCCCAGGACTGAGATATGGAGTATCTTCTTCATGCAATAGCAAGGGAGCGGGGGTTGCTGGATTGAAGAGTAGATGCTAGGGAGGAAGGCGGTGGAAGACAGGAAAGATAATGAGGTAGCTAGGTTAAGAAGGGCTTTGAATGCCAAACAGCATTTTATATTTGATGCCAGAGGTGATGAAGGACCACCAGAGTTTGAGTTGGGGGATGACATGATCAGACCTATGTTTTAGGAAAATTACTTTGGTGGCTGAGTGGAGGATGGGCTCGAGTGGAAAAAGACTTGAAGCAGGCAGTCCCACCAGCAGTCTCCTGCAATGATATTGGTATGAGGTGATATGGGTCCCCGCTAGTGTGGTAGCAGTATCAGAAAGAAGGAGGTGTATTGAAGAGACGTTGCAAAGTTGAAATATCAATAGGTCTTGGCAACAATTTGGATATTGGGGTGGTGGTGGGGGAGATAGAGGAGTCAAGGATGACTTCTGAGGGACTGGGAGGATGCCATTGCCCCTGACAGTAATAAGGAAGCTGGAGGGGGGGGGCCAGCAGTTTAAGGGAAAAGATAATGAGTTTCATTTTGGACATGTTGGCTTTAAGATCTGCTGGAGATCCAGTTTAAGATGTATGAAACACAGTTGGAGAAGTGAAATTGGAGGACAGCAAAGAGTTTAGGACAGGATAGGTACATCTGAGAATCATCAGCATAGAGATAGTAATTAATCCATAGGAACTGATGAGATCAGCAAGTGAAGTAGCATAGAGGGAGAAGAAAAGAGGGCCCAAGAGAGAACCCTGTGGGACACCTGTGGCTAGAGAATATGATCTGGAAGATGATCCATCAAAAGAGAAAAATCAGACAGGTCAAAAGAAAACCAGGAGAGTGTGGTGTCCCAAAAACCTAGAGAGAAGGGAGTATCAAAGAGAAGAGTGATCATCGATGTCAAAGGCTACAGAAAAGTCAAGAAGAATGAGGATTGAGAAAAGGCTGTGGGATTTGGTAAATAAGAGACCATGGTTGACTTTGAAGGGAGCCGTTTTGGTGGAATGATAAGATTGGAAGTCAGATTATGAGAAGTTAAGAAGTGAGAGAAAAGAAAGTAGAACCAGCTATTGTAGATGTCTTTCCAAGGAATTTGGCTGCAAAGGGTAGTAGAGATATAGGATGGTAGTTAGCAAGTATAGAAGGACCAAGTGAGGGTTTTTTTTTTCAGGATGGAGAAGTTCTGAGAATGTTTGTGGGCAGCAGGAAAGGAACCAGCAGAGAGAGAGAGATTGAAAATAAATGACAGAGATGATAGAGAGGGCAATCTATTGGAGGAGATGGGATGGAACTGGAGCGCATGAGCAGGTGGATGGGTGGTCTTTGGTGAGGAGTTAGGACACCTTTTCATGTGAGACAGGGATGAAGTAGGAGAGTACAATGCCTTGGCACAAGGTAGGTGTTGAATCAATAAATTCTCATTGACTGAGTTCTATTCTGATAGAGGCAGCAGAGTGCAATTAGTCAATATGGTACTTGATTGGAGTCAGTACAAGCTAGGTCCAAATGTCATCCCTTTGACAATTGCTTGTATAAGAAGGGGTAAGCTCTTTAACCTCTCTGAGGTCTAGGCAACTTTCAAAGGCTGAAAGTTATTGATAAATTGTGGTTTAAATCAGTGGAAAACTGATTTCCACACTCATGAAATCATAAAGGGCAAAGAGATCTCTGCCATGTTGCCTTCTGGTTAACTGATGTCGAATTTTCCTGACAACTTGGCTCAAAACATATTAAGCTCCTACTGCATACAGTGCACTGTACAAATTGTGAGTTGAGTCTTGTCTTTAATTAGAATGAGATTGCAGTTCAGGGGCTGTCTGCTTACCTGTTAGAGGGAAACATGGGAAGTGTTTGGGACTGTTATTTTGCATGTCTGCTAAGAGCACATGTGGTGAGAAATGTGTGACTTCTTATCTCATTTGGCCCTGATCAATTTATCATGAGTGGATTCATGGGGGGAAGCAAAGTGAGGAGTCAGGATAAAACCAAGAAAATGGACTGGGAAGGCTGGCAAGGACAGTTGTGCCTTTGGCAGGAAAAGGGAAGCTGGGAAGTAAATTGGTAGAATTTGGGGAAAAGATGAGTTCAGCTTTAGATGTATTGAGTTTGAAATGTGCAATTGGGCATTGGTGATGTGGGTCTAAAACTCTGAGGAAAGCCTCGGACAGAATCTGGAGGAATACTCACAGTTAAGGAGTGCTATCTGAATGATGAACCAGCAAAGAAAATTGAAAAGGGGAAATCAGACAGATAGGAGGACATCCAGGAGAGAGGAGTGTCATGGAAACCCACAGAGGAGAGAGTGCCCAGGAGATGGTCAGTATGGTCAGAGGAAGCAGATAGGTGGAGAAGTATGAGGACAGAAGAAACGTCTATGAGGTTTGCCAGTGAAGAGATTGCTGTTATCTTTGGGGAGAACAGTTTCAGTCTAGTGATGAGGATGGAAACCAGACTGGAAAGGGTTGGCAAATGAGGGAGAACAGAGGAAGTGGAGGCAGTGAGTGTAAATAGTTTCTTCTAAGAGTTTGGCTGACAAAAGGAGGAGAGAAAAATATAGGATAGCATCCTGATGGTGGGGGATGGAAGACATGAAGATTTTATATTTAACATGGGGGACATTTGGATATATTTGAAGGCAATAGACAAAGAACCAGTGGAGGGGAAAGGCTAAGGATTCAAGGTGAAGTGAGGGGGAATTGAATGAGGATGCAATCTGCTGGAGAAGAGGGGAGAGGATGGGATTAAGGACACATGAAAATGACTTTCCCAAGGTCTTACTGATCATAATGGGAAAGAGCTGAGGTTTGAATCTAACTAAGCCTTTTGGCTCTTTCCACTGCTCTGCAGAATCTTGGCGTTGCATCTCAAACTAGTTGAAGCTTCGAAGATTCCTTTGGGGCAATGCAATAAATATGATAAATATATGCAAATTTGGCTTCTGTATTGCCTTCTCCACCTGAAATGAGTGTTAGATTATACAAGAGTACTCTCGACCCAAACAAGTTGACAGCATCCATTTAAATGTAATTAACTGGAGAAAGTAAATTATTCTCTTCAACTCAACTAGAAATCATTGCACAAAAAGCTATGGGCTAAATTTTCAGAACAGGAAAGACTGCTCTGTATTCTACAACAGAGGAGTAACTGTTTAGACTACATTGCAGAGAGAGGGTGCATTCAAGAGTGTGTGTATGTGTGTGTGTGTGTGTGTGTGTGTGTGTGTGTGTGTGTGTGTGTGCGTGCATGTGTGCTGACAACCTCTTGAGCACAAAATGGGGAGGGTGAAAGGAGGATAGGAAGAGAGAGACAGAAGGCGAAAGTAGCAGGACATCCTACAGACCTAGAAGACACAAAACAAAAGCACTTTCTATTCAGTGATTGAGCTTGCATTAAGTCCTGTCTATGTGCTAGGGAGGCAGCTAGGTGGTGCCACAGCGCATAGAGCACTGGTCTTGGAGTCAGAAAGACTCTTCTTTCTGAGTTCAAATATGGTGTCAGACTCATACTAGATGTGTGACCCTGCTTGCCTCAGTTTCCTTATCTGTAAAAATAAACTGGAGAAGGAAGTGACAAACCACTACAGTATCTTTGACAAGAAAATCCCAAATGGGGCCCCAAAGAATCAGACATGACTGAAACAACTAAACATGTACCAAGCAGTGCTAGGTCCTGGAAGTACAAAATGAAAAACAATCCCTGCCTTCCAAGAGCTTACATTCTACTAAGAAAAATAATATGGGGGTGGAGCCAAGATGGCGGCGTAGGAGCAGCAAGGTTCAGCAGCTCCCACACGGCCACCTCAAATACCCATAAAATAGGGCTCTAAACAAATTCTAGAGCTCTAAAACTCACAAAAATACACTTCCCGCTGAAGGCAGCTCAGCTAGGAGGGACCATCTCAGCGCTGGGAGCCCAAACCAGCCCAGCCTGACACGGCGGCTTGGCTCTGGGGGCGGCCTGATGAGCCAAGCCCAGCCACAGCTGGAGCATCAGGAGAGTGGATCTGCGGCAGCTGTGGCATTATCCAGAATTATCAAGCCATAAGAAACAAGGACTAAGTGAAAGGTGAGTAGATCTCAGCTAAACTTTGGGGAGAAAAGTGGGTCTGGCCAAACTGCCTCCAGGGCAAGGAAGCGGCAGAAGCAGAGGCCCTGCAGCCACCTCCACGTGGCTGCTTCAGAGCTCCCTGCATGCAGACTGCAGGGGGGCCAAGCGATCGTTCAGAGGCCAAGTGCTCTTGCATTGAGTGGCCTGGATCCAGATCCTGGTCTTGGATGGTGGTCCTGGGGTA
>CM053581.1:418945902-418962216 GCA_028627135.1 Pseudochirops cupreus
ACTGGACACTCTGAACTTCAATATGGAACAGGAACTGGACAAAGAACTGGACAAGGAGCTGGACAAGGAACTGGGGGCTGCCTGCCTTTGAACCCAGGTGACAGTTGGAGCTGGGACCATGGAAGAGGAAGCATGGAAGCAGAGAGCCAGCCTTGAGTCAAGCTGAAAGAAGACTTTACTTGGATACTGTGTACTGACTGAGAAGATTATGATTTACTGTGACCTAGGGGTAGAGAACTTTGACTTTTGTATTTTGTGATTGAATTAAGGATTTTGCAATTGACTAAATGATTGTACTTTGTTGAAAACTATGTGACCACTTTGGTGAAAACTATGTGGCCATTTTAGTGATAAGTTGTTGATTTGTGACATGGTGAATGCTGTATTTTGATTTTCTGTGATAAGTTGTAACATAGTGAATGTTGTACCTTAATTTTCTGTGAATGTTTTGCTCTGATTTGTTATTGAATAGAGAGCTTGCTATACTATGTAATCAGAACCTTAAAAGCTGTTCACAGCAGCAGTCCTCTGGAAAGCTGCTTGTGCTTGGCTTTACAAGCACCAGAAATACCTTGGAAGTGGGAGCCAAATCCTATTTATTTCTGTATCCCCAACACTTAGCACAGTACTTCCTTGCTTACAAGTGTTCAGCAAATCTTAACTTAATGAGAGTATGTTGGGTATTTTGTAGTGGGTGTGCCTGTTCAGGAATAGGTTGTACTGGGTGGCCTCGGATACCCCTTTTCACTCTTAGATTCTGTGATTATCAATGAATGAATGCATGTATGTATCCTACATAATTGTTTTTGTGTATCTGCTGTATTAAATTGGTGGTTCCTTGAGGATATGAACTATAATTTGCCTTTCCTTTTGTCTCCAATGCTTAGCATAATGCCTGGCACATAGGTGTTTAAAGAATACTTATGACTTGACTTGGTGTCATGGACCCACTTATGTAATATTAACAACAATACTATCTAACATTTGTACAGGACTTTAAGGTTTGCAACATGGTCTCGTTAGATCCTTATAACAGTGCTGGGGGGGAGGAACTAATATCCCCATTTTACATATGAGGATACTGAGGCAAACAGCTTATGTCACTTGTCCAGCGTCACACAGATAGTTAAGTGTCTGAGGCTGGATTTGAGTTTAGGACTTCCTGACTCCAGATCCAGCTCTCTGTCTACTACCCCCACTTTGCTGCCTCAGACATATCTCAGAGTACAAATTCAATTCAACCTCTCAATCAGCCACGTGAATTAGGGACACACACTCTGATGAGAATATTGTTTGTGGTCATCACTTTTTCATGAATTTGACAAGAATACTCCTAAGCAGGGACCCTTAACCTTTTTTTTTTTAAATCATGGACTCCTTTAGCAGTCTGAGGAGGCCTATGGACCCCTTTACAGAATCATTTAAATGTGCAAAATAAAATACATAGCCTTACAAAGGAAATCAGTTAGATTAAAATAAAGTTTTCTGTCTACCCAATTATTTATATCCATCTGTTCATGGATCCCAGGTTATTCTCATAAAGACTTTGTAAGGAAGAAAGTAGGCTTTTGGGTTAGTAATTAATACTATTATCTGTCACCTTTTTTTTCAATCAGATAAAAGAATCTGTGATTGTTTTCCCAAATCTTTGATGTTTTCCCTTCTTTTAGATATCTTGAAAACTGATCCCAGAAAGCTTTCATAATTATACCACCCTTGGCATGGTTCCTGGTCTGGCCCAGGTTTCATTTCCATTTTTATCTTCTTTACTGACATATTGTAGTACAAAAAAAAAAAAACCATGCCAGATTTGGAGTCACAAGAGCTGGGTTCAAATTCTACCTTTTGTCAGGTCCTGCCTGTTGACCTTGGGCAAATCCCCTAACCTCTTTGGGATATAGTTTCCTTAACTGGAAGATGAATAGGTTGGATGAGATAACTTTGAAAGTCCCTTTCAACTCTGCTTCTATGACTTGCCATAAAATAGGGACCATGGTTCAAAACATCCCCCATGATGAGCAGCATATGGAAGGGACCTAGATCTAGCCTCAAGACTTTTTGAAATGAAAGCTTTGGTGAGAAGAACCTTAACATGGGTCCCTGAGAATCCCAGTCCCCACAGATTCTAGTTGGCCAGCACACACGTTCCACTCTCCAGAAGCAGCCAGATGCGGAGAGAAAGCTAAGATATTGGGTTACCCATAGAGTCAAGCTCTCCTGTGCTGTGTTTGTGTGTGTATGTGTGTGTGATCCAATGGTGCAAAGATAATTATAATAGTTGACTTTTATGGAGCACTTTACAAACCGAATCTTCTTCAGTCCTTGTGGGTGTTCTTTGAGGTAGGTAAATGTGGGCATTATAAGCTCCATTTTGCAGATGAAGGCTCTGAGGTTCAAAGGTGAAGAATTTGCCCAAGGTCACATAACTAGTAACTGTGGTCAAGCCTGGGGATTCAAAGTCCAGCCTGTACTAAACTTGGAGCTGTGAAAGCCTGGGTTCAAATCCTTCACCAGGAAGCCCTGTGTTCCAGTATTACCCCCAGACACTTACTGGTTGTATGACCCTTGAAATTTGACCTCCTCTCTCTGACCCTTTGCTTCCCCAACTGTAAAATGAGGAAGAGTGAATTCTGTGACCCTTCATGTCCCTTCCAGTGCTGACTCTGATCTTATGAATTACAGGGACTGTCATTGTGGCTTTGCTGTTTCTGGAAGGGGCAGCACTGAAGACATTTTCAAAAAACCTAAATAGATGTAAACCACCCACATGTGGGTGTACTCGTTTGTCTGAGAAGAAACTCAGCTGGAAGGAATACTGAACTATTCAAATGTTCTGTCTCTCCTTTCATCTATTTGTGTGGGTGCCGGTATGTGTGCGGTGGTGAAGTGGAAAGAACACTGGCTTTAAATTGTGACTCAGGTCACAGTGTGACCCTTGGCAAATAAATCATGAAGCTCTGTTTGCCTCGGTTTCCTCATCTGTAAAATGGGGGTAATTGCAGCACCAACCTGCCAGGGTTGTTTTGAGGAACAAATGAGATGATATCAGTAAAGAACTTAGCCCAGTGCTTGGTATGTAGTTCTTCGTAGATGTTAGTTATTACCTCTAGTGTGTGTGTGCATGCCTGCTTTCCTTCATTCCTCATGCTGTGTGCTTGGTCTTAACTGGGCTGATTCTCAGTTTACTAGTTGATACCGACATTAACCCTATTTACCTGATCTGGGCTTATTCAGAAGAAGGAGTGACTCATAGCAGTCCCAGGAAGGTGAGATGGCCCCTTCTTCTCTAATGCCAGTACTGGATAATCCAGCTCTGACAAGCCCAGGGACCATTTTCTCTTGTGTTCCTCTGAGCGCAAGTTGATGAGGTTTTGCAGTATTCTGGAGACCAAGTTATCTCTCAGGACTCTTTGCCAGAGTCCCCAACTTGCATCTGTTAGCTTTTGTTCTTCTCCTGGATTTCCCCCTCCTTTCGACTTCGTTCCATGGTTGTAGGTTCTCTTTTTTCCCTTTCTTTCCTTGGCTTCTCTTTATCACTTTGCCCCACCCTCTTAGAGTCATTTTTGGTCTCTGCAGCTTCTCTCTCTTCCTGTTCCCCTCCCTCATATAAACTATATCAGTTTAATTTGATTTCCATCTATTTGACTTTAAAAAAAAGTCTTCAGTTCAGTCCCTTTCAGACACAGCAAAACCAGGGACATGACCTCCAGGTGGGCAGTCAGGAAGACCTGAGCTCAAAACCTAGGCGGTCTCTTTGCTGCTTGAGTATTAAGTCCCTTAGCCTCTCTGTGCCTCAGTTTCCTCATCAGTGAAACATGGTTAGATGAGATGGCTCATAATGAGACCCTTCCCGTGTAAACCTTTAATCCTATGAACATCTCCGGGTCTGATTTTCCTTAACTGTAAAATGAGATCCAACTGGACTAAGTGGCCTCTCTGGTCCCTTCCAACCCTGAAGTTATGATCTATCATGATTAAGAGAGGCAACTAGGTGGTGTTGAGCTGGGGCTTTTAATCTGGAGTCCATGAACTTGTTTTTGTTTTTAAAATGGTAGTTTTTTATAATTCTGTTTTATAATATAATAATATCTATGTAATATTTATATGGTTATTTTGTAATATGATAAGAGCTAGTGTTTATATGGCACTTTGCAAATATTATCTCACAGCAACCCTGGGAGGTGCGTGCTATTTTTTTCCAGATGAGGAACCTGCAGTAAACAGAGGTTAAAGGACTTGTCCAGGGTCACACAGCTAGTCAATGTCTGAGGTTGGACTTCACTGGGCTCTCTCTGACTCCATAGCCAGTGTGGCACCACTCACCTAGCCAGCTCCTTCATCATAATTGTGTTTCATTGTACTTGGTTTCTTTTATCATTCAATGTGTTTTATTTTGTACATTTAAAACCATTATTCTATGTCTTTAGCAGACCATAAGGGTCTGTGACACACAGACATGCAGAAAGATGGAAAATCCTTAGTGTAGTGGACAGAGGGTTGAAGTAGAATCAGGAAAACCTGGCTTTCAATTTGCCTCAGTTCCTTACTAGCCATGCAACCCTGGGCAAGTCCATCAACTTCTCCAACTCAGTCTCCTCATCTGTAAAATGGGAATGATAATAGCACCACGTTCTCAGGGATGTTGGAAGGGCCAAATGAAATTCCATAGTAAAGTGCTTTGCAAATGAAAACCCTGTATAAATGCTAGCTCTTATTAGAAGGATTCTGGCAACTCTACACAACCATATAAAAGTGGAATCATCCTTACCGTTTGAGGGTTGAGTACCCTAGGAACACAACGAGGAGGGAGGGGATGTGGCCAGTAGAAGGCAAGGAATGGGAGAGGCTGGGTGGCCTTTTGATCAGACAACTGGAGTGTTGTTTCCTTGCTTGAAAAGGAAGTCTTATAAACTCTCAGACCTACAGGAAAAGTCAATCAATTGGTAATATTTATTAAGCCCTGCCAGGTGTTGTGCTAAGTGCTGGGGATATGAAAGACAGTTCCTGCGCTCAAGGAGCTATATTCTAATGAGGGAGACAAGAGCAAACTTATGTACAAAGACTACAATTGGAAATACTTAACAGAAAAAAGACACTGGATTGCAGAGAGTTTATGAAAGGCTTCCTGTAGAAGATGGGATTCTAGTTGGGGAATCCAGGAAAGTCAAAAGGTAGAGATGAAGAGGGATTCATGGGTGGCATGCCGGAAAAAGTGCCTGGAGTGGGGAGATGCTGTTTCCTCCAGGAGGCCACTGGATCACAAGTATGTAGGGGAGGGAGTATCGTAAGGTGTAAGAAGAGTGGGGTTGTACACGCCAGACAGGTTGATCTTGGAGGTGATAGGGAACCGTTACAGTTTACTGAGTTGGGGTAATGACATGATCAGACCTGTGCTTTTGGAAAATCACTTCAGTGGCTGAATGGAGGGCACACTGGAGCTGGGGGAGACTTGAGGCAGGCAGACCCACAAGCTATTGCGACGGTCCAAGTGTGAAGTGATCAGCTCCCACCTGCGCCAGGGAAATGACCGTGTTAGGAGAGAAGGGAGCGTACTTTGAGAGACGTGGCAGGGGTGAAGTCAGCTTTGGCAACACATACCTCTCGAATAAGGCTTGTTGTCGTTCTCTGTGCTTGCATTCCCAGTGCTCACTACAGGCTCTGGCACTTCCTATTTGTTGATTGATGGTTTGATTTTTCTTTTCCTAAAGACAAATCACCTACTGCAACTCAGATACCATTAGTTAAGAACTGTGCTCTTGTATGATCTCATGGATATGGTTGCCTGATCCAGTGGTAGAGACGGTATTCCTTCATTCCTATCCTCTGTCTTTTGTCCGTATGCTTCTGTAAATCTTACCTACTGGGGCTGCCCAGTATGCCTGGCATGGGGAACAGCCTGGGCAAAGACATGGAGATGGGAGATGACATAGATCATGGGTAAGGAACAGGAAGACAGTTCCTGTTTGGCTTGACTCTAGAGTGAGTGTAGAAGAGCAGCAAGAACTGAAAGATGGATTCCAGTTGTGATGAGCTCTTAATACAGAAGAGTTTGTATTTGATCCTGGAAGTGATAGTAACTTTACTGGAGTAGGGGAATGACATGGACCTTAGAAAAATCGCTTTGGCAAGTGAGTGGAGATGAGAGAGACTGGACATAGACCAATTAAAAGGCTATTGCAATAGTCCAAGTCAGAGGTTACGGGGGGTGGCTATGTAAGTGAGAGAAGGGAATGGATACAAGGTGATGTGGAGGTAGAAGTACCATAATCTAGCAAGACTCTGGAGACTACCAAGTCATTGAGAAGTTGTAATCTTTGTTAATGAAGGGTGAACCACCCATGCTCCTTATAGGCTCTCACTTACAGGAATAGAATTGGAATTGAATCAAATGGCCAATTCAGGAACATCATCTACTTAAAAAATATTCAGAAAGTGGGTCGTGGTCTTCCTCAATGTAAAATATCGACCATGGCATATTTGTTCGACATGTTCAACAGTTCAAAATGATTGGTTCAAGAAATGCCAGATCATGGGGGTCACAGGGAAATGGAAGGGATCCAAGAATTGAGTGAACCAGGAAACTGGAAAAAAATGGTGCCCACTTGATAGCAGTGACTTGAATACCCTAAGGGGGTGGGCTCAGTATCTTGGTTTCTCTCTTGCTTCGCTGATTTAAATGTAAAGAAGCTTACACATACATACATATGTGTGTGTATGTGTGTGTGTGTGTATTCTGATTCAGCTCAGCTTAAATATTTATTAAAGCACCTCCTCATTTTGGACCAACCTCTAAGGGCCCTTCCATTTCTAAATCTAGGTTTCTGTGTGCCAGGAACTAGGGATAAAAATGGAACAATTCTGGGGGATTCAGCCCATTTCAAGATGGGTAAATACAAAAATATAGAGAAGTTATTTTCCAAAACTTGAGAAACATTAGCAACTGGGGTGGGTAGGTAAGTGGAAGGATTAGTAGATGCTCTGTAGGGGGCAGTACCTGAGTGATCCTTTGAAGACAGGGATAGGTAGTGTCCTTTATCATGGGTCTCCTGGATTCCTGGTTGACTGAAGCTAGGGGGTGCCACAGTGGATAGAGCACTGGGCTTGGAGTCAGGAAGATCCTAGTTCTAATCCAGCCACAGACATTTACTAGCTATGTGCCCCTGCTCAAGTCATTTAACCTCTGTGTGCCTCAGTTTCCCCATCTATGAAATGGGGATAATAATAGCATCTATAGTTGTTGTAAGGATCAAATGAGACAATCTATGTATAGCATTCGCTAAACCTTAAAACACTACGTAAATGCTACTATTATTGTTATTCATTGCAAAAATTTTTTTTTAAAAAAGGAAAGCTAGGGGGCTCTCTAAGGCAGAGGCAAGGAAACAACTTAGAGCCTACAAGGGCCCAGAGTGAGATGAATTATTAGGGATGGGAAATGGACATAAAGGGGGTGTACTAGGAAGTGAATGAAAGGTAAACAAGTTTAGATTGGGGCAGGCTTTCAATGTCAGCCTCAAGATTTTGAATGTTATTCTCTTTCCAAGAAGAAAGGCTTCCTCCCCCTCCTCCCCTCTCTCTCTTCTCCTCCCTCTTTTCCCCTCCCTTCTCCTCCCTTTCTCCTCCTTCCCTCCCCATCTAGCATTTTATTATTGAGACAGAAAGCAACCATATACAGAAAGGAGACATCTTTCTTTCTTCAATTTAATTGAAGTTACTTAGAAAAATAATCAGGCTTGAATGGCTTTTCTTTGTTTTGTTTTCTGAGGAAGGTTCATGAACATTTCACGCGTCTGTTGGCAATGGAAAATTCAGCTTCTTTCTTGAACAGTACAGTAAGATACAGAGGAGAATTCTCTACAAGCCTTCTACTGCATACAAATAGGTAAAAAAAAATCCTACCCCACATAGATGTTAAATTATATGAACATAGTCTTCTATCTTGTGCATGCACATAAGAAAATAACACTCTCTGGAACAAGAGTAGGGGTACCAACAGTCCCTTTTGTACCTGAAAAGAGCGCAGCAGACGCTAAATTTGCCCAGTGATGGCAGCAGTCTGGGTTACTCGGATGAGCTCCTGCTCCCTGGGGATAACCTCACTTTGGGTCAGAGTGGGTAAGACTTGGGTAAATACTTTCTGAAATGGACCAGAGGACAAATATACTGTGCAAATAGTGGATGGGCTGTTAGGGCCAACTATTTTCAGTTACTTGGGTTGCCTTGGAATGGGTGGCTTAGGGTCTGATGGAAAATTCATGGATGAGAATTGCAGGGGAAGGGGAGAAAAGAGGCAGAGCTGCAGGCTTCCACTGTACATGTGGATCAGACTGTAGCTGGGTCACTGTTTCCACCGGGATTTTTCTACTTTGTGATTATTGCATAAGATCTGTCTTCCACCATCTTCCGATGAGGATATTAAGGGTCCTCTCTTGTGGCATTAAGTTTCGGGACCCTAGAACTCTTCAGTTGGGTTGTGTGGTCAAGGAAACATATACTTCCTATATGGCCCTGTTGTCTGGTTGGTGAATGGTGGAACAGACTTGAAGTCAAGGAGGTCTGGGTTCAAATCCAACTTAGACACTTACTAGCTATGTGCTCCCGGCAAGTCATGTCCCCTCTCTGTGCCTCAGTTTCCTCCTCTGTAAAAAAAGGGGGTCAGACTCAGTGATTTTGGAGGTCCCTTCTATTTCTAAAATTCATGATATGGTCCTATGATTTGTTCATAACTGTGTGCCATCTTGGTTCCAATGTCCCCGTGTACATGCTAGCATCCAGGTTCAGATTATGGGAAACCAACCCTTAGCTAAACTCTGATGGGAGAGCCGAAAGCAAGGCATTGATTTGCCCCACTCAGCCCTTTCAGAAGCTGTGGTTTGGTTGGCTTTACCTTTTTCTGAAACTCATTGGGATGGCTAAGAGGTAGTGGTGGGCTATCCCCTGCAGGAATTCAAATAACTTAGATAACAGGAAGAATAATTTTTTGAATGCTGGTGAGTTGGAATGGCAAATATTCACCATGAGCTATCCTTTTGAATTCCCTCCATCAAGGCTTTTGCAGTGTAACTATGGGACGGAAGGCTTGTCTGTCCTTGTCTCAGAAATATGAACATACTTGAAAAGCCTCAAAATCAAACCCCCAAAGCCCACTTTAGTCATTTTTCTTCAAAATGATCATCTGATTTCAATCATAATTCTCACCAATGACTTTTTTAACCACAAGCATGGAAACATTTTTTTCCATGTCACAATAGAATCAGATCAATACACACACAAATTAAACCATTAGGAAAAAAAAGAAAGAAGGTGTTAAAAGTAAAACAGAACACTAGCAGAAAGACTCTCGTCAAAAATGTGCTGGGGGCGTTCTCTCCTTGCAAAGGGGCTCCTGACTCAGGGAGACAGAGAGCAGACGGATGAGCCAGGGAGCAGGTTGAACACTGAGCAGTCACAGAAAACCAATCAGGAGTGTCTTGGGGAAGTTGGAAACTCATGAATAGACATGGACTTCATTCTCAATGCCAAACAAAAACAGCAAGTCTCTACCCACTACACAGTGAGGGTACTGAAGCAGCCTGGGGGTGGGGGGTTGTCATGCTGGGATCTTGCCCAGGATTTCGATAACTCTCACAAGATCAATGACTTTCAAGTAAGACTTGGGTGAGCAGTCAAGCCACTGGGACATCCACAAAAGCTAGACACTCCTAGACACTTGGACAGCCCACCAGCAGCCTCTTGACTTGAGCCCAGACCTGTACTCTGGCTATTTCCCTGCTATCCTGATGCTTACACAAGTTCCATATGTTATAGGAGGGGGGAAATGGTTGTGTGTAGAGGTAGTGAGACTCTGGGACCATTGCACTTTTTAAAGTTTAAATCCACTTAAATTGTGGGGGCCTGAATTGAAACTATTTTAAAAAATAATCATAATTCCTGCTTTCTTCTCCTCTGAAAAGTCCCCTCCCCCCCAATTTAGGGAGAGATTCTCAGATTTTCCAATCTTAGCTGACATTTGAGGCTATGCTATGGGAGCATGAGAAGCTGGGAAGCATTTGTTCCCCTTTCTCTATTCAATAGAATCTAAACTCCTTGAGGTTAAAAGGCTGCTTTTACATTTTTGTCTTTGTATGCCCAGTACTTTGTACTGAACTGATGCTTATGAAATTCAGATTGATTCTGGAGCATAGGTTTGTCTATTTAATCAGCTTATAGCTCAAGGCTAACGTGCCTAGGAAATGCATACTTTTTCTCATGTTCTCTCCCATCCCTTGCCTCTTCTCTTTTTCTAGAATTTATTCACTGGGCCATCTCTCTACAAGTTGAAAGCTTGGGAGAAGATCCATAATGTTTTATAAATAGCATTTTAACCTCCACCTCAGGTAGATCGCTCCCTCAACTTTAAATAAAAAAGAAGTCCAACATTTTGAGGTGTTGCTACTCCTGTTCACTGAGCTGGCTGGGAGTTTTATAATACATTTTTTAAATAGTTTCTGTGAATAAATTAACCTTTCTTAATTAGAACAATCTTCTCATCCCTTGACTATATACTCTCTCAAAACAATACAAACAACAGAAAAATGCACCAAACCCACAATCAATCCCAAACTCTTAGTATATTATTATATACAGGATAATCAACATGGGTTACCAAAATCAATCACCCAGATATGGAAAGGGACGTGTTTTACACATCATCAAGTGTCATGTGAACTGGTAAAAATTAGGAGTATGTGAATAAGAAGGAAGTGATCATGCCCCAGGAGAAAAAGGGTCATGAAGTACTTCAACATGAGTTAAGATTCGGGAATGCTTTGTTGTCTCAAGTGTGGAGGCCATGGTGATTTGGACTATGTCTTAATCTTTTGAGTGTGTATCTACAAGAATACTGTTGTAGCTGGGGCTATTTATACCACTGATCCACATCAAGCAGAAGGCAGAGATACCCATAAGAGGTCAGCCTCTTCCATAGCTTGGATATAAACCCAAGTTCTAGTCTATCCTGTTATATCCAGGTGAGCTGATGCCGTGATCACCCTCTCCTAGGGTCACAAATATTATTCACATTTCATTCAAGCCAAGGGACCTCCATGCTGCTTAAAGCTTGTTCCAAATCTGTCCTTTGCAGAGCTGGGAGGGTAATTGCCTCTTTCCCGAGTACGCTAGTAACACTTTAATTTCTACTGAAATTTGCACAATTGTGTTACCAATAAAAGTCATAATTGCTGGTACATATCAACTCTGCTAATGGTTAATACAGAGAATGCTTAGTGCCCAGAGCTGAGCCCTTAGGATCAAAGGAACTATGAAGAACAGACATATTTTGTCAAAACATATGAAGATTCTGCTGCCTCTAAAGTGAAATCTATCCAGAGACCATGTTTAAATAACTATAAATAACCCTAATTAGAATTTATGTAATGCACGATTAAATGAAATTCACCAGGACACAATTAGACCTTGGAAAACAGTGTTTGGAGTACTCATTTCTAGAACAAGGACACTGCCATCTTGTTACCCCGCAAAGAGAGCTGTCCTTCCCTATAGGAGGATTTTTAAATAATTCAGACTGTGCTGCTCGCAGCACTATCCCAAAGAAATATTAATTTACAAAATAACTCAATATCCATATATTTATCTTGACAAATAAAAATCTTAAATAAAAACAGGCATGACTCTCTTTTTCCTCTTCATTCCAGTTTCAGGTAGCTTGGCACTGAGTAGTTGAACATTAAAAAATCCAGTTTGTAGACATCATAGAGCTGCGTTTGGTGCTCCATGCTGATGTTCTGAAAGAACTCTGTGGTCATTTCATCAGTAGTCTTCGTAGACTTTGCATAGGTGGGGAACTTCAGGTAGCTGCTGACTCCCGCCAACTGGAGGACATAATTGGAGTCATCCTCTAGAGTCTCGTACTTGCCGATGAGGTCGTAATGGATGTGGCAGGGGTGGCAGAGGGAGTAGACGGTTTGCCAGTGTTCGTTGAAAGGTTCCTCTCTCTGGGTGAGCGGGTCAATGAGGTACGCGACAAACTCCTCAAACTTCACGTCATCGCCCTTCCTTAGGGCCTCCTGGGTTGCATTCTTCCTCTGGCGCTTGACAATCTTGGTCCCATATCGCTTGTGAAAGGAGGTGTTGTACTTCTGGGTAAATTTGTTCCTGTAGGCAGACACTAGCCTCTCAAAGGGCTCACGGACAAAGAGGAACTTCATGTAGTTTTTCAAGCGGTGGTTGATTTCTGGGATGCTGTATTGGTTGAGGGTCTTCAGGTTGGCTGAGACGTGGGCTTCATTGGCAGGGATCTCCATGGGGTCACTGTATTTCCCCCTCCCAGTCAGGACCATCATGACCCTCTTCCAGTTTGTACAAGCGACTTTGGGCACGTAGCAATAGATCAGCTCGTGGTCCTCATCAACCACCAAGTGCTTGAGGTCGTTGGGAGTCAGGACACGCCTTTTCCTGCTGGTCACACTGTTGGCCCGACATGTATCTGTGACTTGGTCCCGCCTCATCTGGTGCAGGATGGCGGTGTTGGAGAGCTCTAGCTACAGGGAAGAGAAAGGGAGGATTTAAGTTTAGAAAGTTCACAATAGGGCATTGTCACTTAGCAAAATACTCAATAACCAGAATTAAAAGGCTAGACAACAAGTAGCATTTAGAGAGTTTGAATCCAGAGTCACTCTCAAATTTTCTCTCCTCCCCCACCCTAATTAGTTGACCTGCTTTGTTAATTTAAATTCCACCACATTGTTTATCCATCCCTCCTTCCATTCCGCTAGTAACCTCCCCTCCCCCATTCAAACTTTGCCCCTCCATGGACTATCATAATAGCTTCCTGATGGGTGCCTGTGCCTTCAAGCCCTCTCCTCTATCATCCATTCTGCATGTGGTTCCCCAAATGACAGTCTTTAAAAACGAAAACTTTTAAATTATGGTTAATCATGATTTTGATTACCAATCCTGATCTTATTAATTATAAACAATCACCAACAAACCAAATTGATGTTTTAGTGGCCCCCTAACGCCTGCAGAATGAAATACCAATTCCTCTGTTTTGGCATTTTAAAAAATCCTTCATAGTCTGGTTCTAACTCATCTTAACAGATTCATTTCGTGATTAGCCCCATGCAGTCTGCATTGCAGCCGAACAGCCCTTCTCAGGGTTCCCCTGACATGATACTGCATCTGCACACATACACCGTCTGTCCTCAAGGCCCAGAATGCCCTTCCTCATTTCTACCTTTTGGAATTCCTAACTCCTTTGAAGCTTCATCTCATTGTGAGTATCTCTCCTGCAATAGATAATAGTGTGTGTGTGTGTGTGTGTGTATTTAGACACACACATATATTACATATACATGCACATACACACGCAGATATACTGTCTTCCACCAGCAGGATGTAAACTCCTTAAGGTCAGGGATGGATTTATCTTTCTTTGTCTTTTCAGTGCCTAATGTAGTACCTGATAAATAACTGATGTTTAATGAACGCCTGTTGAATTGAATCTCCTTTGTCAAGCACACGTTTAGTTAAGACAGAGAGCACCAGATCCAGACTCAGGAGACCAAGGTTCTAATCTCTTTACCAGTGTGGCTTTGGATAAATTGCTTCCCTTTGTGCATCAATAATGGCAGGGGGAGTGTTTGAACCAGATGACCCTTCCCGTCCAAATCTGTTACGCTCTCTATTCTCTAGGTTCTGATTGGGGTTTTTGGATTTGGACCAACTTCTAGGGAAAGAGGTTACATTTTTCTACATAACTTGTATGTCTGAGATTTAAGTCTTGAAGTGGTATTCTGCTCATACTTATTCAGATAATCTAAACCAGGGGTGGGGAACCTCAGCCTTGAGGTCACATGTAGCCCTCTAGGTCCTCAAGTGCAGCCCTTTGACTTAATCCTTAATAAAAGGATTTGTTCTATAAAATTTGGGACTCAGTCAAAAGGCCAAACCCAAGGGCCTAGAAGGCCATATGTGACCTCAAGGCCACAGGTTCCCCACCCCAGATATAAACAGTCCTGCCCCTGACACATACCAGCTGTGTGATTCTGGGAAGTCTCTAGGACTATACAGCATAGAGAAAGTGCCAATCTGCATTGGCAGGGGGAGTTTACTTATCAAATGCCGCTGAATTAATAGGTCCAGTTTCTATCTCTTTATCTTCAGAGCTAGGTACTGGGGATTCAGAGACAAAATAATGAACCATCCCTTTTCTCAAAAAGTCTCTACTGAGGAGACACAAAATATTTACAAACAAATCAGTAAAACATTTATCTTCAAAGTAATTTTGAGAGGAAGGTAGTGATAGTAAGTGGGAGGCATGGGAAAGGTTATATTTTGTGGGGTTTTGTGTGGTAGAAGTGAGGGTGGACCATTTATAAAAAGGTCTAGCATGGAGTATCCTATACAGGGAACAACAAGCAGGCCATGGTGACTGGAAGGGAGAGTTGATAAAAAGTAGTAATAATTTACATTAAAAAGCCAGGAAAGGCTGGTGGGAGCCATGGTGGATATTTGAGGAGGGCAATGACATGGTCAGATCTGACTTGATCCAATCAATGTCTGTAGAGTTGGAAAGCACTGGGTCTGACTGGTGTGTTCCCAATCCCACATGTGTTTCCAATCACCTTCTCTCTGGCCTCATAGGTAAAACTAAGTTTGTAGTCCATTGGAATGTTTCACTAAGGAGCGTAATTGGTCACATTTCATTTCTGGAGAGTGGGGAGGATGGTTACCAGAAAGTCTTCCTGGCTGTTCAGAGACCAGCCTATATTGATGTGAGGATGTATAATCCCCCAGTACTCAGCTGCCTTTGATTTTTAATCCAAATTCGTTTGCTGATGATTCAGATGTTGCGTGTGAGGCTGTGCTAGGTCTATTGCTGGTCCTGCTCTCATGGGGCTTACATTCTAATTCAGAGAAGGGCAAGAAAACAGGATGAGTGTAAAAGTAAACATGTAGGGAAGATGCTAAGACTTCAGGGAGCCAAGTGTAAGCTCCTTCGGGTAAGGGACTGTGCCACTCTTGTCTGGGTATCTCTAGTGGCATATAGTAGGTGTTTAATGTTTGTTTATTAAACTGAATGGAAGAGGGGGGCATTTGATTTGGAGCTTGAAGGAAGGGAGGGACTCAGTAGATGAGGGAGGGGAAAGAAGTATCGGTGCCACAGTAGAGAGGGGGCTGTACCTGGGGTTAGGAAGACCTGAATTCAAATCTTCCTCAGACACTAGTTGTGTGACCCTGACCAAGTCACTTAGCTTCTCTGAGGCTTCGTTTTCACATCAGTAAATTCAAGTTGATTCGTAGTACCCACCTCCCTGGGCAATGGTGAGGCTAAGGAGGGACATTGCTTGCTGTTATCATTGATTATTGTTATTAGCAGGGAGGGCCTTCATTCTAGGCAGGGGAAAAGAGCAGGTTCAGAGACAGAGACAGATGTTGGGACAAGAAGAGGGAAAGGAGAGTCATAGTTACCCTATGGCACAAGGGGAGGAGAGATGACTGGTGAGGATCCTTGGAACCAGAGAGTGGAAAGTCTTGGAATCGATAGGCAGAAATGAATGCCTTGTTTTGATATGGAGAGCCATTGAATGTATCAGAGGAAAGGAGCAGCACAGAGAGGGAGGGGGGAGAGGAAATTCATATTGGAGGACGTTAAGTGGTGTGGGAAGAGTCCTGGATTTGAGTTCTGGCCTTGATCTGTCTCTCTCTCTCTTCCTTTCCTCTCCTTTCTTCTCTTTTTGCCCCTTTCCATCTCTCCCTCTCTGCCTTTCTTCTTGTATCTTCCTCCTCCTCCTTCCTCTCTCTTACTCTTCTGTCTCTTCTCTCCTCTCTTATCTCTTCCTCCTCTTGTATCTCTCTCCCTATCTTCTCTGCTTTTCTGTCTCTCTTCTCTCCCACCTCTCACCTTCCCCTTCTCTCTCCTCTTGTATTTCTCTCCCTCCCTTCTTTCTTCTTTTTTCTCTCTCTCCTCTTCTCTCTTCTTTCCATCCCCTCTCTTCTCTTCTTTCTCTCTGTCCTCTTCTCCCATTTTCTCTCTCCTCTTGTATTTCTCTCCTTCCTCTCTGATCCCTCCTCTCTTCTCTTCTTTCTTCTCCTCTTCTCTCTCCTCTTTTCCTCTTGTTTTTCCTTTCTCTTCCGTCTGTCTCTCTGCCCCTTCTCTCTCTTTCCTCTTCTCTCTTTCCTTCTCTATTTCTTCCCCCTCCTGGTAAAACATTTATCTTCAAAGTAATTTTGAGAGGAAGGTAATGATTGTAAGTGGGAGGCACAGGAAATGTGTTTTGCAGGGTTTTGTGTGATAGAGGTGAGGGGGGGGGG
>CM053581.1:418962316-419057200 GCA_028627135.1 Pseudochirops cupreus
TCTTTGGCCCTTACAGCAAGTTTGTGAGATACAGGTATTATACATTCCATCTTAGAGATGAGGAAAAGAGATTTGCTAATGAACGTACAGTAGGTAGATGTGAGAGGAAGGATGTTAACTTAGGTCTTCCTGACTCTGGATCCAAAGCTCTACCCAGGATGCTATGACTGGGTAGTGTCTATGCATAGAGTGAGGCTAGCGGGCACTCCGTAAGGAGTGTGTATAATCATAGCTACTGCAGGCCATACTACAGTGGGCAGAAAATTGCCAAAACTGTCTGAGCTCTTCTGAAATACTCTGGTAAACAAGTCACGAAATTCATTCCCTTCCCAGAGAGCAAAGCCTCGTTAATTTTGGCCCTGCTCAAAACTGGTAATAATTCATTGACAGGATGTGTGGTTTTTACTGAGTCAAAAAGTTAGAAATGAGTGGTGAGCCACATTATGCTCTGATTCAGGGAAGGGCAAGAAAATAGGGCTGGAGACTGGATTAGAATTCAGCCTCTGACACACATTAGCTGTGTGGCCCTGGGTGGGTCATCTCACCTTCATAAGCCTGGTTTTTTATCTGTAAAGTGGAGATTACTCAGTCAGTCAACAAACATCCAAGTGTCTACTAGCCATTGTGGGATAAATCTGCTCATCCCACACGATTGGCCAAGCACGGCTTCCGAATTTGTTAGAGCCCTGTCAAATGACCTAAACCCCAGCCTGTTCCCTGGCAGCTCATTCTTTCTGGTGCAGGGTGGAACCTCCCCATCTCTTTGTTCTCTTGTCTGTCTGGTGCTAGCTGAGCAGCCAAAGGCCTGAGCTGCTGCCCATCCCCAACCCGATCCAGGCCCTCCCAACCCAAGAGAAAGGCAGCCAAAAGGAAGGGTGGGAGGGGTGTGAATGGGCCGTCTGGGCAGCTGGACCATCCTCAGGGTTGCTAAATGCAGGGGAAGAGTCTTTAAATATTCTTGCCCTGCTTCCTGATTTGGTCCGTGATCCAGGCCTGATTTATCACAAAATATAGGCATGGAAGATAGGCCAGAAGGGAAGTGGCCTCTGGGATGGTTCTAGAATGCAGACTGGAGTCAGGGCGTTCCAGGCCTGCAACGGGAAAGGACGCTGGCATTTCAGCTCCATGGCTGAGTAGTAATTCTTAGTCATAACAACAGTAATAATTAAAGTCACTAACTTCGCATAGAGCTTTAAAGGTTGTGGAATATAAGTGATCTCATCAGACACACTAACATTTTCTAGAGAATTACTATAGGTATTATCATTCATTCCCCCTTTGCAGAGGAGGAAACTGAGGCAAACAGGGTCAAGTGACTTGTGCAGGGTCACAGAGTTAGTAAGTATCTGAGGCTGGATTTAAGTCAGGAAGATGAATCTTCTTGACTCCAGGCCCGGTGCTCTATCTACTTTGCCACCAAGAGAAATGCTCAGTGAGGAGTTATCGATCAATAGGTATACTAACTGGCAGGTATTTGTGGTGAGAACTATGTTTCCATAAGTAGAGTGCTATTAGAAATCTTCCCCCTGCCTTCAAACTTGATTTTGTACACATAGAATGGTATAGTTGGGAAGGCACTGGGCTTGGCATCAGGAAGACCTGAGTTCATATCTTGCCTTAGACCCTTACTGACTGTGTGACTGTGTGACCCTGGGCAAGTCCCTTTACCTCCCCAAGGCTCAGTTTCCCTATGAGGATGATAATGGCACCAGCCTCACAGAGTTGTTGTAAAATTCAAATGAGGTCACGTACAAAATACATCTTTATCAGTCAACCAACAGTTTGATAATTCCAGTACGTACCAAGAGCTATCATAGGCATTGAGGCTACAAGACAAATCTTCTCGAGGAGTTTGCATTGTACATAACTACCAGCTCAACCTGTCTCCTTGGTCACTTCCACAGATTCCTCACCAGTTCTGGTCTCCAGGACTTTGCTCATGCTGTGCTCCCTGCCTGGGTCTTGCATATATAGTAGGTGCTGAATAAGGTCCTGTTGGATTGGTCTGAGTTTGTAGCACACAATTCGGTGTTTAATCACACAGTCTCCTGCTCTGCATTGTTCTTTAAGCAATGAGGGTCTTTGGTCCTGCTTTCTCAACTAGTGTTTGCATCCGTTACATAGAGGGGAACGGGAAGGAATATGCTTTCATATAGCACCTACAATTGTGCTAGGTGCTGTGCTATGAGTGGGGTGTGACCTATTTGAACTTGATAAGCCACAGTGAATTGAAATAAATTTGATTTTGAGAATCCTCAGAGGATTTCATGATTTCCCTTGAGACTGTATGCAATGCTCAGAAGTGATAACAGCAACATTTCAGAGAGGGGAATCTGTGCTGTGAACCATTAAGATGCTGCCTTGGTAACAGCCAGATGTTGGAACCACTGGAAAGTCTACTGGCCTTCCCTAACTCCAACTTCAAACACCCCCCTCTCACTTTCCCCTTTTTCTCCCCTCTTTCCCTTTCTCCCCTTCTCCCTCCCCTTCCCTCTTTTCTCCCCCCTTCTCTTTCCCTTCTCTCCCCCCTTGACCCTCTCTCACACACTTTCGTGCCCTTTCCCGCATTTAGTGCCTTTTAGTGCCCTTGTGCACTGTTCTCCCTCTCCCTCCCCCCCCCCCCAGAAGAAAGGGAAAGGAAGCAAATTTACTTGGGAAGTCCTGGGGCCTGGCAGTAAAGCTTCTGTCTCCTCACTCATGCCTAGCTCACTAATGAACAAATATCCTGTGAGCTAGGAATGCAAGACAGGCCGCTGGAAGATGGAAAATATGGAACACTTTGTTTGGAGGGACCGCTACGAGTCCCAGTGGATGGATAGCTGGGTGCTACTAAGGAAGACCAGAGTTCCAAACCAGCCTCAGATGCTCACCAGCCTTGTGAGCCTGGGCCAGCTGCTTTCCCTCATTGTGGTTCAGCTTCCTGAACTATAAAGTGGGCACAATATCGCCCAGGGTGGTCACGAGGATCAAAGGAGATACTTGTAGAAGGGGTTAGCACAGTGCTGAGCTCGTAGCAGGTGCTTGATAAAGGCACACCCCTTCCCGTTCCCCTCCGTGGAAGGGATGCAAACACTAGTTCAGAAAGCAGGACCAGCGATCACCATTGCAAAACAGGAGACTGTGTGGCTAAATATCAGCCCACAAATGAAGAAGCAGAAGTCATTTGCCAAGGTCTCACAGCTGTCAGTGCAATGATCCAGGATCCGGCCTCCCAGGTGCCTCACCTCCAGCGCTGAGGAGGTGGTTCTCAGCCCAGGGCTGGCCCACTGGCTGGCAGGGCTGCCCCTTCCAACAGCCCGGAAATGCCAGCATCCCATAACTCTCCCTCAAAGCAGTAAATCGCCATTAGGAGGATGAAGAGGCTTTCTTTTGGCTCCTTAGGAGCATCTGTGCAAAATGACAGAGCTACCATTTTCAGGTTTTCAAAATAATTTACAGACATCTCATTTAGTTCTCCCAACAGCCCTGTGCTCTTATTATCCCCGTTTTACTGATGAGGAAACTGAAGCAGAGGTTAAGTGACTTGCTCAGGGTCATACAGCTAGCATCTGAGGCTGGATTTGAACTGAGGTCTTCTTGACTCCAGGTCTCTGTCCACTGGACCAACCAGGTGCCTATGCCAATGAAATCACAAGTCTAATCCCCATCTCTTTTGAACTAAATAGATGTGGGGCCATCTCTAATCATCCTGACCTATATCTGGCCACTGGACCCAGATGGCTCTGGAGGAGAAAGTGAGGCTGGTGACTTTGCATAGCCCTCCCTTAAATCCAATTCACTTGCAGTCATGGCATCACCTTCCTGACGTTCAAGAATGAAGGATAAACAACAAATAGGACACAGATACTCTAGGATCATAACATCATTCCTGGAAGAAACCTTCAAGGACAACTAGTCTATCCTCCCTCATTTTACAGAGCAGGCCTGGGAAGAAGAAGAAGGTCGCCTCTGCCTGAAGTCACACAGGTAGTAAATGATGAAGGCTTTTCAGAAGACATTTGCCCCATCTCCAGCCGCCTACACTAGTGGTCTCTAAACTTTCTGGATTCTGTGATCCTATCAGTAAAAAGGGCATGATGCCCTCAGCCCCAGTGAGTAGGTATTTATTTATAAATTCTATGCCTATTCTGTGATCCTGATAATTATGTACATTATATAATATGAAAATGGAAAAAAGATGAAATAATATTTTATCCTAGAGTCAATAGGAGTCACTGGAGTTTATTGGGTAGGGGAATGATATGGTTGGACTTGCATTTAAAATCTGGCAAGTACATTGGAAAAGGAAAGATTTGAGGCAAGGGGACCAAGTAGAAGGCTATTGTAATAGATCAGGTAAGAGGTGATGGTAGAATGGAGAAAAGGGGATGGATGTTTAAGGAATGTTGAAACAATGAGGTTTGGCTGCTGATTGAGAGTGAGGAGTCCAGGATGGTGCAAAGGGAGTCACTGGGAGTAAGGATGACCAGTAGTGTGTTAATCCTAGACAGTAGAGAGCAGTTAGTTTGGGTTATAAACGCCCCGAGGGACTGGTGTCTGGGTGAGAAGTCAGGAGAAGGGGAAATTGGAGGGGGGTGGTTGAATGGGGTGTGTGTCAGTGTGGGGATGTTTGAGACAAGCCTCATGATTGATTATTGAAGTGAAGGATGAATGGAATACAACCCCATCTGCCTACTATCTGAATAGCTCACCACAAAATCCTTGGATTCAAACCAGAGACCACTTCTTGGTGTTAAGCTATAGTGCTCACTTTGCAGACCACTGGCTTCAGGACAGTGGAAAAATGACAGGAAGGGGAAAGTGATACTGGTTTGGTTCACAGTAGGTGGAATACTTAATGGTGCAGGGATGGGCTGGAGTTCCATTGACTACGTTTGCACCCTAGGATAAAGTCATCTCCATTTTATCTTTGCACTAGAATGGAGAAATCCAGTTTTCACAATACTCCATTCCCATTGGCTAGAGGCCTGGCCACTTTTGCTCTGGCCAGTGTGAAGGAGTTGAGCATATGAATCTCCGAGGTTCTGGTGTGCCTAGGATCCTGGGAGCTCTCTCTTAAAAGAAAACCCATCAGCAGCGGGCCACCTCCTGCCCCCAAGGGTATTCCATTGTCTTTCCTTTTCATTCTCAGCACCCAGGCCCTGAATTCACCCTGACATTATTAATACTCTACAATGGAAGGAAATAACTATAATCTAGCATCTTTCTCCAATTCACATATTTCCTTAATTACAGAACAGGCTACCCCAAGAATAACAGGTTTGCCATCTGCTGGCAAAACACTTTGGGATCCTTTCTTCCCCCTGACTTCCTTTGATCTCTCATACATATAAATTATGTTCGACAAGACCTGGCTTTAGAAAAAAACTAAAACCCGGCTTACGGGCTCTGGGGCTCTGCTTGGTCATGGTCCCCTACCCCCCTTTCTTTTTCTGCCTTCTTCAGACATCTATTTTTAATTTGTCTTCGTTAAAAGGCAACAGGAATGAGTCCAAGTACCAAATTTAGGGACTATTCTAAAAAGTCTTTTAAAACTTTACTAGGCTTTTTTTTTCCTTCAAGACAGAAAGAAAAACAGTTTCTCTTGAACCAAAATAGCCCCTGTGGTGCATACAATGAAGGGCCTTAAACTAAAGAGAAGCAGGCTGCTTCCCCTTTCACTTCCCATCGGGATGAAATGCCAGGAAACAGAAATCCATGATGAAAAGCAAGTCTGGATTGCTCAGAGCCAGTTGGGGGGTGGGGATGGGGAAAGACTTAATGATTTCATTTGGTCTCATGATTTGCTTCCTTTTCCTCATGGCATGAAAACCACCTGTGTAGGAAGCCACCTGCAACTGAAGCAGAAGCAAGGTGGCACCCAGTGCGGGATCTAAGGTTAGCAGTCAGGGATCATGACCTTGCTCTGTTTAATCTCTCTAGATCTCATTTTCTTCTTAGGCAAAAGGAAGGGGAATGGATGTGCTAGCTTCTGAGATCTCTTTCTGAGGAAAGTATTCACCTTTTAACTTTTGGAGTGGGCAACAAGGCAGGGAGAGGTTCACCTCCCTTCCTCTTCTCCACGGGTAATGATGTCTAATCTAGCATTTATATAATACCTACTATGTGCCAGGCACTATGTTAAGTGTTCTACAAATATTATCTCTATTTGAGGCTTATAACAAGACTGGGAGGTAAGGGCTATGATTATCCCCACTTTCCAGATAAAGAAACTTGAAGCAAACAGAGTTTAAGTGACTTTGTCCAGGATCACACAGCTGACAAGTATCTGAGGCTGGATTTGAACTTGTCTTCTTTGACTCTAAATCTCGCCATATTACTTAGCTGTCTCTAACTCAGTCCAGAATGCTAATCTCTAACCAATGTGAACAAATGACAAGCTGGAATCTGTAATTAAAGCTACTGACTCCGGTTCAGATGAAACTAAAGCACACCTCCTGTTTACTCAAAGGATGATAATTCTGTTCCCCATCAAGTAAGAAAGGTCCACAAACCTGGTCAGAGCAAATCAGAGACTTACCAACAATCCCATTAGCCTTGACCTACTTTTCATTGTCCTCCTTCCTGCTTGGGGAGGTGATGGTTTGCTTATCTATGAAATGGGAAGGAAGCATTAGCCTTGGGATGAAGGAGACTGACTTGTGCTGGATAGTCTGGGGCAGCAGGGAAAGAATGGACTTTGAGAGAAGCCTGGGCTTCCTTGAACAAAGAGGAAGCCGAGGGCTCCAAATTGGTGGCAGAGCCAGGGCTGGGAAACACGGACAAAGAACAAATGTACCAGGACCTGGAATGACCCAACCAGTTCATGAATAATGGCTGACATTTATATAGCCCTCTACAATTTTCAACAAAGAACTTTCCATATATTATCTCACACCTCGGAATGACAGAATCTCTGAGATTGAAGGAACCACAGGGACCATCTAAGCTTATTTTGTGTTAGGGATCTTTTCTTAGAATAATGCTTTTCAAATGCCTAAATTAAAATTTATTGAAAAACAAAGTAAACCAATTCTCTTGAAACAATGACATTAAAGTATTTGTAAAACAAGTTCAACCATTCCAGGTTAAGAAGCTGTGATCGAATCCTACTTGTTCTCGACAAACAAATGCTCCTTCAGCTTTTACATGAGCGCCTCTGAGGAGGGATCCCTACCCATGTTACTTTTGGTTAGCTCTCATGCTTATGCCAAGTCTTCATCTGCTTTTCTGTGACTTCCACTCTATGTTTATTTCTGCCCTCCTGTGACCAAATGGAACAAGTCTTCTTCTATCTGAACCTCACAAAAACTCTGGGAGGTAGAGACCGCTAGTATTATTCCCATTTCATACATGAGCAAACCAAGGCTTGGCAAAGTTGTGACATGAAGCAGCTTGGTACAGTATAAACAGCACTGACTATAGTCCAACTCCATCATGATAGAGATGAGGAAACTGAGGCCTGAGAAGGTTAAGTGACTTGGTCAGAACCCCCTTGGGCAGTAAGTAATTAGTGACTCCTCTGACTCCCACCTTTTCTTTGCCTCATCTTTGCAACTTGGCGAAGTGGACCTAACCTACAACTTAACCCCATTTTTGTGTGAATGTTTCCTAAGGACAAATGGCTTGATGTAGAGCAGGGTCAGAATCCAGAGAAGCTTGCCAAAAAGCTCTAATAGGAATAGATTTTTCAATTCATCACCTCCCCAAGCAGGAAGGAGGACAATGAAAAGTAGATCAAAGCTAATGGGATTGTTGGGAAGTCTCTGATTTGCTCTGACCAGGAGAGGACAAAAGAGCAGAGCTGAATGCTGGCTAATCCTCTAAGTGCAGCGATCAATCACTGTAGGGGAAAGGGAAAATGACCTTGCTCTTCCAGAAGGAAATCCCCAAGGAAATCTACCCCCATCCCTATGCATCAGTAGGACTGGAGAACAGCCCCAACATCACTTACTCGCAGTTGCAAGAAGGATGTATGTTATGGCGGAGCTGGGAGAGGTATAGACTAAATTGGAGGCGGGGCAGAAAGGGGGAACCTGGAGCTCACCTAGGCTCTCTCTTCAGTCATTTTTTAGTCATATTTGACTCTCTGTGACTCCATTTGGTATTTCCTTGGCAAAGATATTGTAACAGTTTGCCATTTCCTTCTCCAGCTCATTTTACAGATGAGGAAACTGAGGCAAACAGAGTTTAAGTGACTTGCCCACAATCACACAGCAAGCAATGTCTAAGGCTAGATTTGAACTCATGAAGATGAGTCTTCCCGACTCCAGGCCCCACATTCAATCCACTGCTGCCCAGGGGCTATTACCATTCCCACTTTACCAGATGAGGAAACTGAGGCAAACAGGAGGAAGTGACTTGCCCAAGGTCACACAGCTAGTAAGTGTCTGAAGCTGGATTTGAACTCAGGAAGATGATGAGTCTTACTGACTCTAGGCTTGGTGTTCTACCCTGTCTCACCTAAGTACAGAGCTTCAAACCACAGAATCAGAGGGTCTGGGTTCAAGTCCCTTGCTCTTCCACCACCACCTTCATAGATAACTTAACCTCCTTTTACCTCAGTTTCCTCATGTATAAATGGAAATTAGATGACTTCACATACCTCAGTCTAGGATCAATGAGTTAGCTACATATCCCTACCCATCCAGTTCAAAGTTGAAATCGAGATGAAGTGTAGTTTGAAGACCTCCAATGGGGTGGGGGGGAGGGTATCCAGAGAGTGTCAAGCTCTAATTGTTAAGAAGCTTTTCCTGGCCACAAACTGCATTCTAGAATGCAAATGCCTTGAGGGCAAGGATGTTTTTTGGCATAAATCTTTGCATTCCTTACACTTTCCACTGTACATGGGACACAGACGACTACACTGAATATGTATGATCCCTCTCCAATCTCCTCATCTTACGGGTACAGAACCCAAAGTTCAGAAGAAGAGAGGTGATTTCACACCACTCTGATTCTCCTGTTTTTCTAATTTTGACCTCTATCTCTTATCCAATAAACATTTATTAAGTGCCTCCTATGAGCTAGGCACTGTGTTAAGTATTGGGGGGTACAATTAATAAAAGACCATCCCTGTCCTCAAGGAGCTTACTACTGAGAGGAGGAGACAACACATACCTCTCTTCTTCTCAATTCTCAAGTCCAACTGACATTGTCCAGTTTAAAGTGATTAACTCAGGCAGGGTCCTGAGACAACTAATATTTTTCTTTCTTACCAAAAATGTCAAGTTTTATAGATTCTATCTCTAAAATATTTCCCCTCTTTTCCATTTCCATCATACTAATTCAGAGCCTCAGCTTTTCTCATCTGGACTATTGTAATTATCTTTGGGCTTCCAAGTTCTCCCTTCTATTTCCATCCTTCATGTAAAGATATCTTCCTGTGTGCATTGTCTCTCCCCTTGGAATATTCTCAGAGAACATGGATTTTGACTTTTGTCTGGCCCTTTTTTCTTCTCCCTCTACATCATCTTTTTGGGGGGATCTCATTGGGCAACATAGGTTCAATTATCTTGTCCATACAGATCTATAATCAAGCCCTCATCTCTCTTTTAAGCTCCAGATTCAAATATTCAATTGCCTCTTGGACATCTTCAAGGGTAGATGCCTCAATACATCCGGAATAAACTCTCTTCTCTCCTGTAGCTCCTTCTTGTTGTCAAGGGCATCACCATCCTCCCAGTCCCCCAGGTCTGCAAGCTCAACATCATCTTTATGTTTTCACTTGCGCACACCTCACATTTCCAATCTGTTGATGAGTCTTATCTGTCTTCACAACACCTCTTAGGAGGTACTTCTTCTCTCCACTTAACACAGCTCCCTATTACTTAGAGGATCAAATATATGCTCCTCCATTTGGCATTTAAATTCCATTCATGATCTGGCCCCTTCCTACCTTTCTAATCCTCCCATACTCTACTCTGTACACTCGAAGGCTACTTGAACTATCCAACTACATTGGCCCACGGGGCAGAATCAGCAGTAATGGTACAAATTACAATGAGCCAATTTAGGCTGGATGTCAAGGGAAAAAAAACCTTTTACATAATTAAAATTGTCTAAAAATAGAATGGGATGTCTCTATAAGCTCCATGTGAGTAGGATCATTTCATTCTTTGTACTTGTAAACCTACTTGTGTGAAGGGTTGGGATGGGGTGGGACACACTAACACCTCTGTAGAGAAAATAGCTTTGGCTTTTGTGTATGGTCCCCAATGGACCTGAGGAGAGGGAATGAGGAGGCAGGGAGGCCAGCTCAGGGCACAGTTTGTATTTCCACCATCCCTTTGTATTAAAGTGTGGCACATACTAGGTATTTCATCAATTCTGTATTAATTGATTGACTCAGTGGTGGTGCCTTCCTTCTCTTTAGAGGTCTTCAAATAGACTCGGAATGACTGACCACTTGTTGGCTGTGCCAAAGTGGGCATTCCTTTGGTGTATGGGTTGGACCAGACTAGAGGCCTCTTACAACTTCCCAGTTCTGGGACTGTTTAAATCAGTGGAAACAGGGACCCAATGCAGCCTGGCTGATGAATGGAAATTCCTCATTTCTGAACAACGTCTAATTCAGGGCCTTTGGCGCGGTTCCTTGGTAACCAAGGCTGATGGTTTTCTTTGCAGCTCTCCCGCTGCCTCTGGGTCTTGGTAGTGGCCTACAGCAGGGAAGGGAGGACTGGGCCTTCGTTAGCTCTCCTCTTTCCTCCCCAGCAGGGCAGCAGCAGCTCTCCTCCCAAAACCAGTTACTCAGTTCTTCACTCAATCAGAGCCCTGGAGTTTCTATTGTTTGCCCAGCAGGACTCTTTGGGCATGGGAGGGGCATGGTAATGGGAGAGAGGAAGAAAGCCCACGGGGGAAGAGATGGGACAAGGGCCTTGGCTGTCTTTCACTTTCACGACATTCATGAATATCAAATGAGATCACATATATCAACCTGGCCATCCTCACGATGCCACGTAAATGTCAGCTATTCACATCATCCTAGATTTAGACTTGGAGGAAGAAACCTCAGAGGCAGCCTTTTCCTTTGACAGACAAGGAAACTGAGGTCTAGGGTCTTGCCCAAGGTCATAGAGAAAGGTCCTGAATCCTGGTGACCTTGGACCACTGAGACCCCTTTTACCAAGAGGAGCAGATTTTGTCAAAGAAACATATTGATAGTAAAAAGGTTTGAAGAGATACCAGAGTGAAATGTCTTCTCTCTCCTTTCCCTCTTCCCTCTACCTAGCTTCCCTGGAAGTCCTGGAATGGAAACTCCCTCCACCAATGCAGATCACTCACTTAGAGCTTGGTCTTAAAGAGTTTCCTGGGTCACTGAGGGGTTAAACCTGTCTCCTGTGAAAGAAAGCCCTTTCCACGAAGGAAGGACAACGGCCTTCCTTCTCTGAGTTCCTTGTGTGAAGGAAGGAGGCCATACAGACATAAGTATATTGGCTAAAGGTAAAGTTCACCTTTTAAAAAATTTTATGAACCAAGTACTGTTTTTCTCAGCTGTGGCAGGGAAGTTCTAGTATCTGACACAAAGATTTTTACTTGTTTAATTACAACTGAATCTGAGAAAACAGTCTCCCTGCAGGGGACCTAATTTACTGAGCACAGATTATTTCCCATCTCTGGACCTATTGAGGAGATTGGACTAACCGGTCTCTAAGGTTTCTTCCAATGCAATGAAGTTTCCAGAAGGGGTAGGAGCCAGGCAGTCAGGAATGGCCCAAGGGCCCTGAGGAGCAGTGGGAGGGACCCAAAGAATTTTGTTGCTGGTATCACCAATTTGCAAAGGGCCAGTCCCTGTAATTACAGAGCATGAAGAGGGGTAGAGGGAGTGAGAAGTGAGTAGCAATGTGAGAGAACCCCAATTAATACAGTCTGACTTGTAATTACAAAATCTTGGTTCATCACATGATTATCACTAGACAGGCATAGAAATGCAATTAGCCAGGGAAATACTCTGATGCTGTTACCTAAGGGTACATCCAGCTCCTCCAGCTAGACTGAGGTACTTTCCCCTCAGAAAAGTAGGAACAGTTGGGGGGATAATGGAGCAATCTGAGAGGCCCCTCCCCAAGGCTCCAGTTGGACCAATGTGTGAGCCCTTGCCCAAGGGAAGGTAGCCACAGAAAGGTGGTTGAAACAGGATCAGAGAATGCTCTGTTGAGAGCTGTAGGAAACCTTATCTAGCCCAACTTTATTATTGCACAGATAAGGAAACTGAGGCCCAGAGCACTTAAGTGACTTAAGAATGTGATGAGAATACAGATTTAGAGCTGAAAGAGAACAGCTGTGACAACTAAATCCAACCCTCTTGTTTTAAAGAAAAGGAAACTGGGATCCTGACAAGCTGAAGTGACTGAGTAACGCACTGTGTGCAGAACGCTGGATCTGGAGTCCAAAAGAACAGAGTCCAAATCCAATCTCAGACCTGCACTGGCTCTGTGATCCTGGGCAAGTCACTTAACCTCTGTCTGCCTCAGTTTCCTCCTCCGTAATGGGGATCATAATAGCACCTGCTTCCCAGGGCTGCTGGGGGATTTGTTGAGATAGTATTTGTAAAACACTTAACACCGTGCCCCTAAGCACTGTATCAACGTTAACTAAGATGATTATTTTTCCCCCTAAATGAGCATATATTTAGACCTGAAAAGGACCTTAGAGGCCATCTGAACTAACTCTTTTTACAGGTGGGAGAATTGAGGCCCAGATTAGTCTAGAGATTGGCTCAAAGTCACCGAGTGCTCTGCTCGTCTGCAAAGACAGGAAGGGGCCAGGGTGTAAAGAACTTTAAATCACAGATGAGCTTGTATTTGATCTGAGAATGACTGTCCTACTCTCAACATCCTGGCTCTTTTGTAATGGGATGTTCTATGATAAAATGCTGACCCTTATCTGGACCTGTTTCTTTAAAAAAATATGTTGCATTTCAACTTGTTTCGAAAGCACCTCAGAAATGCTGAATCCCCCAGAGGCCCTTTCCTTCTCCCCTGCCTGGGAGGGAACAAGCATCCCCCTGTCCTTCCTCTCTTTTTGGCAGGTGCTGTGTAACCGACTAGCCCTGTTGGAAGCCAGCCCTATCTGTTCTCTGTTTCTGAGACCACTGGCACAGGGAGACCTTGGTGTGGCCCATCCCACGGGTGGCTGCTCGGTAGGGCGTCTGGCCAGGGAGACGTGACATGGAACCACATGCCTGTCACTATCCCAAGAGATCTCTGCTAACACCAGCTGTCTCCCCAATGTACTTCCTCCATCCACTCTCCATCCTTCCCACTCAGCCTCAGACCTAACCCACAGAACCCTATAGCCACCCTGCAAGAGTCCAGGCATAAAGGAGCATTTGCATCTCTGGATTCCAGTGCCTTCCGCCTCTTAATTATTTCCATTTATCCTGTACGTCATCTTGTACATATGTTTGTACATACTTATTTGCTTATCTCTCCTATTAGATTATGAACTTTGATTAAGTGACTTGCTCAAGGTCACACAGCTAGTAAGTGTCTGAGGCCATATTTGAACTTAGGTCTTCTTGACTCCAGGCCCAGTGCTCTACCCGCTGCGCCACTCAGCTGCCCCAGACTATTAACTTGTTGAGGTTAGGGACCGTCTCTTGCTTCTTCTTGTGTCCCCAATGCTTGGCACAGTGGCTGGCTCCTAAGTACTTAACTACATGCTTTTAACTGACCTTCCCTCTAAGGCAGTGGTTCTCAACCTTCCTAATGCTGCAACCCTTTAATACAGTTCTTCATGTTGTGGTGACCCCCAATCATAAAATTATTTTCGTTGCTACTTCATAACTGTAATTTTGCTGCTGTTATGGATCGTAATGTAAATATCTGATATGTAGCATGTATTTTCATTGTTTTGTAACAATTGAACATAACCCAGAGGTTGAGAACCGCTGCTCTAAGGTTATCTTCCAACTAGTCAGTAAATACCTATGTACTTACATAAATGTTGTCTCTCCCAGTAGAAGTAAACTCTTTAAGGGCAGACACTGTCTTCACCTCCTTTTAAAATTTTTAGCACCTAGCACAGTGTCTTATATACAGTAGGCCCTTAATAAATGCTTGTTGGTTGATCATTTACTTAAGGAGTAATCATTTACTTTTTTTTTTGGAGGGGGGAAGGCAAGGCAATTGGGGTCAAGTGACTTGCACAAGGTCACACAGCTAGTAAGTGTGCCAAGTGTCTGAGCTCAGGTCCTCCTCATTCTAGGACCGGTGCTCTATTCAATGTGCCACCTAGTTTCCCCTAACCATTTACTTAAAGAGTCAGAAGGCCAACTTAAATTAAAAACTCCATTTTGGAACCAGAGCATAAGGGACCATCCAGTCCAGTTGAGGAAGTGCTGGTCTGGGAGTTGGGAAGACCTAGGTTCATATCCTGTCTCTCCTACTCCCTACTTAAGACTCTTCTTTTAAGTCATAGATGGAGTGAGGAGGAGGATGGGAGTTGGCACAGAGAGAGACAAAATCCCTAGTCCTGGACTCATTGACCCCAGAGAATGTTATCGTGGGCACAACTCTCCTGCCAGCTAAGCAGACACGGGAATGCCTGGTCTCCCCCAGAAAGAAGAGGCCTCACCATTAGTTCTTATCCTCAACCAAAAGAACCCCAGGATTATTTGTCACCTCTCATCATTAGAAAATCATTAATGACCCTGCCTTACTCAAGGCTAATTCACTCTCTGAGGATGTCCTCATGTGGCTTTTGGCTCTCTATGAACTGGGCTATACAGTTTTAATTATTGGGAAAGAGTTAGCCCCTGGATCTGTACTTGTTTCCCAGGTAGATGGTTGGTCCAGGTTGTCTTGTCATTGGGCACCTCTTTTTTTTTTTAATTTATTTGTTTATTTACTTTTAGTTTACATCATTCAGTTCCACAGTCCCTTGAGTTTCAGATTTTCTTCCCCTCCCTCTCCTCACCCCATTATGGTGGCATGCACTCGGATACAGGATCTACAAATATCTTCCCATTAATCATTAGTCAGATTGTAAAGAAGGGTTGTAACTGATGGAATAATCAGTGGGAAAGAGGAAACAAGAAAAAGAAACAGAGCAAGGAGTTTGTTTCAATCTGCACTCAGACTCTGCACCTCCTTCTCTGGAAGTGGATGTCTCCTTCAATCATGAGTCTTTTGGAGTTGTCTTATAATCTTACATTGCTGAGAGGAGCCCAGTCTATTGAAGTTAGTCATCACACGTACATTGTGTCTGTGATTGTGTACAAATTTCTCCTGGTTCTGCTCTTCTCACTCAGCATCAGTTTATATAAGTCTCTCCAGGTTATTGTGAAGTCTATCTGCTTCTCATTTCTTATAGCACAACAGTATTCCATTACATTCAAATACCACAACTTGTTCAGCCATTCCCCAATTGATGGGCATCCCCTTGATTTCTAATTCTTTGCCACCACAAAAAGAGCCGCTATAAATATTTTTGTACATATGGGTCCTCCTCCCACTTCTCTGATCTCTTTGGGATATAATCCTAGAAGTGGTATTGCTGGGTCAAAGGGTATGCACTTATTTATAGCCTTTTGCCCATAGTCCCAGATTGTTCTCCAGAATGGTTGGATCAGTTCACAACACCACGAACAATGCATTAGTGTTCCAATTTTTCCACATCCTCTCCAGCATTTATCATTTTCTGTCTTATCATCTTAGCCAATCTGACTGGTGAGATGTGGGGTACCTCAGAGTTGTATGGTTTGCATTTCTCTAATCAATAGTGATTTAGAATATTTTTTTTCATATGCTTATAGATATTGTTAATTTCATCTTCTGAGAACTGCCTGTTCATATCCTTTGACCATTTATCAATTGGGGAGTGGCTTGTATTCTCATAAATTCTACTCAGTTCTTTGTATATTTTAGAAATGAGGCCTTTATCAGAGACACTGGTTGTAAAAGTTCTTTCCATTGGGTACCTCTTAAATGCATTTCCTGGCTCATCAGAGCTGGAAACCTTTTTTTGGGGGGGTGGGGAAGAAGAGAGAGAGGGGGAAGATGGAAAGAGAGAGAGTGTGTGGGTGTGTGTTTGTGTGCATGTTTTTATCTGGGCACATTTCTTCAGCATGAGATGAAGGAAGAGGGAGATGATGGTAAGCCAGAGGAGCACAAGGAAGGTGGGATGAACATGGAGACCAGATTGCTGCTTTGGGATGGATATAAAACATCTGCTGCATCTTAGCTCTTAATAACACTTGGGTCTCTTGTCTGCCTCTGAAGTAAGGGGAGGACGGTGGCAGCTGGCTAGCTCATCCCGCAACTGGGACATAGGGCCTCACCATGCTTAGTCAAGTGGATATTAGCAGCTGGATGGGTAATGGAGAAGGAAGAGACTCCAGGCCTGGCAGAGGAGGGGAGGTGCTGCTGGAGCTTCCTCTATCAGGGCGCCTAACATCTAAAAGACAGATCAGCTGGTAAACACAGGCACCCATCATGCCACCTTCACATTATGACCTTCCCCTTAAATAATAGAAATAATCATCACAGGAGCTCACATTTGTAAAGCGCTTTCTCCAAGAGCGTCCCCAGAGATAGAGGGTACAAGAATTACTTACCCCATGAGAAAGTGAGGTACAGTGAAAAGGCTCTTTTTGGACTCAGAGGACCTAAGTTCAGATGTCACTTCCACACTACCTGTGTGACCTTGGGAAAGTAGAATTTAGGGGAGGAAACTTCCCAGTGCCTCTGGTCAGAGGCACCATGAGCATATTTCATCCCTGAGAACAGCACTGAAATCACAAAAAGAAGACTCAACTATTTTTTTTTTAGGATTGGGAAATTGGGGGGACCTTAAGATTTCCTCAAAACTGACCTCCATTCTCTAATTCACTCCCAGTGATGTTACTAGCCCTTTAAAATATTCAGTATGGTGAACTATGGTGAACAGCCAGGGGACACTTGTCAACTGTATGAAATGGGTATAATATTTTGTGAATACTTTCTAGCTAGGTGGTGCAGTGGATAGAGTGCTGGGGCTGGAGTCAGGAGAATCTGAGTTCAAATCCAGCCTCATACCCTTACTAGTTGTGTGACCCTGGGCAAGTCACTTCAGACTGTTTGCCTCAGTTTCCTCATCTGTAAAATGAGCTGGTGAATGAAACGGCAAACCACTCCAGTATCTCGTCCAAGAAAACCCCCAATGGGGGCACAAAGAGTCAGACACAACTAAAAATGATGGGGCAACACCAAATAACCCACAAGACCATTTTCTCAGAGTTGGATTTTAGGATCCCAAACCTCGGGCTAAAAGGGCCTCCCCTCATGCACAGAAGCATTAAGGGCTGTGCCCACCATTACAAAGGTAATACATGAAGAGCAGCTGTTTGGCACAGAGGAGAGGTCAATGACACCTGGATTGGAAAACCCTGAATTCAAACCCCGACTCGCTCAGACACTTCCAATAGTGTGAATCTGGACAAGTTGCTTAACTGCTGCCGGTTTCATTTTCCCTATCTGTAAAATGGGGGTAATAACAGCACCTCTCTCCCAAGGTTGTTGTGGGAATAAAGATGAGATAATACTTGTAAACAAATGCTACTTGTTATTGTTATAAATGTCAGAGGTGGAAGGCGATAAAGGCCTCATTTTTAAAATATACAAAGAATTGAGTCGAATCTTCCAGGCCTAGTGCTTTCTCTATTCTAAAATGTTCCTTCAAATCTGTATATAGAGGTGAGTTTGTGGCAGGGGGTGGGCATGGGAGTGCTGACCTATGCTGACTTTTGGACGACAGCATCGTTGAACGAGGGCACCCCCATAGGGCATAAGCTACTTCCTGCTACCTTGATTAATGAGCCTTTCAATGCCAGACCCCATTAAATGATAGCCCCATCTTCTTCCATTACGCGGCCACATCTCCCAGAGGATGGAAAGTGGATGCAGCGTTGTGTAATGAGGGTACCACTTATCTCGGAGGCAATCCCCCATCAGGCAGGCCTCCCAACATGATGGCTGGAGACAGAGTGATTGCTGCACAACCATCTCTGGTAAAGGCCTAATGCCAGTTAGGAGAGCTCCAGCTTGTCTCGGGGTCCCATCGATAGGGGCCCTTGATTTTCCAGGTTGTGCTGGATCATGTTAGAGATGTATCTGTCTCACCTGGAGAAGATAGAGAGTCCTAGGGAAACTCTATGCCAGAACTTTGAGATACTGCCCCTGGCTTTACTGCCATTCGACTTCCTGATCTGCCAGCACCAATTAGGCTGAGGGTTTCTCTTCCAGGTTAGCTAGCCCCAAGAGGCCCCAAGATGTCGTGCAAAATGACCCCTCCAACCACCAAGGGGTTCCTGGGCATCCCAGGAGTAGGACCATGAAATAATGCTCTGGGCATCCCTACAACCCAGCATCCTAACATCATCTCTGGCATGCCTTGATTAACTTCATATTCTCTCCCTCTCTCCCTCTCTCTCTCACCTCTTCCCTCTCTTTTTTTGTCTGTCTCTCCCTTGCTCCCTTTCTCTCATTCACTGCTTTTTCTACAACACTTCTCACTAGTCCTTAAAAATCCTCTCCTTTACCCCTCCCCCCTGCCTTGCTTTCCTCTCTGTTCCATGTCTACCTCTAGTAATTTGAAGAAAATATTGGGCCCTGGAGTTTAGGTCAAAGGGGTAATATTTCCCCTTTTTGCCCCCCAAAGAAGATTGAACTAAATGTCTACAGTTTTGGTTTTTCATGGGACAGGGTCTTGTGTGCCACTATGATGTGTCCCCCCCCCCATTCTGTATTTCTTAATTTAGAACAGGGAAAGAGGAATATGAAGTAACTCAGTCCTGTCTGAAAAAATGTTGGCTATCCCAGTTAAAAGGCCACTCATAAACGTGAAGCATTGAATTACATTTTTAAAGGCATAGGATCTTTTGAAAGGATGCCTTTCAAAATCAGACTCTAACATTTTAAAGGGCATTTTCTCCTCTCCTGCTCCCTGTCCTTTGATAGGTCTTAGAGCTACAAGGGACCATAGGGAGCATCTATTCTGTGTCTTATTTTATTGGAGGAAATGAAAAGTCCCTAAAGGTATAGTGACTTATTCAAGAGGTCATAGCAGCAGAAAGAAGTAACAGTGAAATTTGAACTCAAGTCTTTTGACTTCAGACTCAATACTAGTTGTCAAGAGGTCATTCACTTTACCCTCTACTCAAAGCATGACTTGAATTCACAGCTTCTCTAACAGGAATCTAATTTCCACTTGAATACCTCCAGTGGCAGGAAACTCACTACCATTTTCTTTTTCTAAAACCTTTCAGAAAAAATACTTACTCAGTTGGTAGGATAGAGATAGTTGGTACAAATCATTCCTCCCAAGTCCCTCCTACAATACACAGAGTCCATGGTGGAAAGTGGATAGGGGAGAATGAGAGTAATACTGAAGGATAATGGTAATGAGACAGAGTAGAGAACATATGTGGTTAAGAAGTTAACACCCACCTTCTACCCTCCAGGGCCTTCTCTCCTACACTCACTGCAGATTTCCAGGCGGCCTGTTCCATTGTTGACAGTGCTAACTGTCCAACTGGTGGAGAGCCTTCCCACACACTGAGTCCACTTGGGTAACTTTGGGCAAGATGTTGAATTGAGTTTTTGTGGACCCTGGTCCATAGAAAGGGGTTGGACTAGATGACCTCTGAACTCTATAAATTCGTAGCCCTCTAACCCTACCCCCAAAGCACAGACCAGTTAAATGACTTGTCCAGGGTTACACTGTAAGTTTCCAAGGCAGGGTTTGAATTCAAGTCTCGGTTATTCCAAGTCTACTGCCCTTTCTGTTAAACCAATGATCCAAGATCTGACTTAGGATTTATAGATTTAGAGTTGGAAGGGACCTTAGAAGCCATCAGGTGCAATTCCTTTATTTTATAAAGAAAATGAAGCCAAAGAGGTTCAGAAGCTAGGTGACAAGGGGAGCAAATGAGAGCCAGGATTTGAACCCAGACCCTTTGACTTGAAATCCATCATCATCCCTTCCACAGTATCCCATGCTAACTAACTCCTCCAAAAATGTTCTTTCTCTGCTGAAATAAACAGGCTCCAGCATTCATTTCTAGAAACATTCTAAGTCTGAGGTAGCTCCATCTTTGGAGATACGACAGGGGAGAAGATGTGGACAGAAAGAGAAACTGAGGATGTGTGTGTGTGTGTGTGTGTGTGTGTGTGTGTGTGTGTGTGTGTGTGTGCATGCAGAGGCATGAGAGTGCCTTTTGGGAATCTGAGCATATCGGACTTCTGGTCTCCCTGGCATGGGATGGCATATGATAAAAACAGAGTCTTGTAGAACTGGTCTCTCCCCTAAACCTGCTGAATAGTACTTGGTGTACAACCCAAAACTGTCTCCATCGCAGAGGGAAAGAGTTATTTCCCGTTTTGTCTCTGCATTCCCAGTGCTTGGTGCACAGTAGGTAATTAATAAATGCTTGATGAATGACTCGTTATTTCCAAAGAAACCAAACCAGCCAACATTGGGACTTTGTGGGTGTGATGTCGAGGCTCCCTTCCCAGAAATCAGTAAGAAGCCAAAGAGTCCCACTCCCTTCATACCAGAAAATAATTTTAAAAAATTTCCACTACATCTAGACAAGCATTATTGCATTATTAGTGATCATTCTGGCACATTCCTGACAGCCGACCTTCAGAAAGATTTGGGGAATGAGAAAAACTTTCTAGGAGGCCAAATTAAAAAAAAAAGAAATTCAAACCTCTTGGACAAGGGCCCATCAATAAGGTCCTCTGCCTCTCAAGTCAATTCTGGCACAATCTATCTTTCCTATTAGGTCTCTGCAATTAAGTCACAGTCATTTCCACAGAGACAGACCGTACTGTCAGAAGGTGGATCAGGTCATTCACCTAGAGTTGGAAGGGACTTCAGAAGCCAGCTGATCCATCCACCTCATTTTACAGAGAGAAAGAGAGTCAGGATTGGAACTCAGATCCTCTGAGGCAATGCAGCAGTGGGGGGAAAAAGCACAAGATTCAGAGTCTGAGAAAGTGATGTCCAGAGTAGGGAAATGACTTAATAGTAAATTGAATTCTGCAGAGGCAGAATTCAAACCTTAGTCTGCCTTCCAAGTTACCTGTCCTGTGCTGGTGACCACAGGTAGCAAAGGATTATTTGATTTAATAAACATTAAGTACCTATTAAAGTACCTATCAATTACTATTAACTAACTATTATTACTTATCCACAAGCATTTAACTGCCTACCACATACCAAGCACTGTCTTGGGTGCTAGGGATACAAAGAATGGAAGAGGTAAAGCAAGCTTACATTCTACTAGGGGGAAATCAAATACACATACACACATGCACATACATGTGTATTTACACAATACAATGTATTCATTTGTGTATACATATATATATATTATATATATATACATGTACATCTTTAAGAATGTAGGTAGATAACAACTAACATATACATATGATTGATTTTTTGGATTTGAGAGAGGGAAAGGATGTCAGCTGCCATTCAGTATAACCCATACACTAGAGCAGTGGTTCTCAACCTTCCTTAATGCCTCGACCCTTTAATACTCATATGTGGACATATCTGCATGTGGGTGGACCTGCCTGGAGTCAGATAGATGAGCAGTGTCTTGGTTCCTAAGACCATTGGAAATATGTGTTTTCCGATGGTCTTAGGTGACCACTGTGAGAGAACCGCTGCACTAGAGTGATTCCCCACCACTTCATCCCAGCTAATCCTTAGCAGTTTGCGAAGAAGACTAATAGAATACAGAACCTGGAGTCAGAAAGATTGGGCTTATATCTCCACTCATACAGCTGCCAGCTATGTGACACTGGACAAATCATGCTACTTCTCTGGGACTCAGTTTTCTCTACTGTAAAATAAGGGGAATGGACTTGAAGACCCCTAAGGTCCCTTCCAGCTCTAAAGCTAGGATCATGTGAAAGCATTTTCTTACAACCATCCTGTGAAGGAAGTAGGTCAAGTATTAGGGTGACTCTTTGACAGATGAGGAAACTGAGTCCCATAGAGGTGATAACTTGCCAGAGTCACACAGTCAGTTAGTATTGAAGTCTCAATTCCAAATCCAATCTGTTTTTCACTTTACTGCATTCCTATTTCAGAAACTGGTTGATCATCCCTAGAAAATAGCCAGGCACTATGCCAGGTACTCATGGGATAATCTGAAATTTCTTTTTAAAAAAAAAATTTATTTTTTGGGGTTTTTTTGGAGGGGGGAGGGCAGGGCAGTTGGGGTTAAGTGACTTGCCCAACGTCACATAGCTAGTAAGTGTTAAGTGTCTAAGGTCATATTTGAACTCAGGTCCTCTTGACTCCAGGGCCAATGCTCTATTCACCAAGCTACCTAGCTGCCCCTGACAATCTGAAATTTCAAGGGAGAAGGCTGGGAAAGAATGGGTCTGCTCCCCTGGACTCTCTCCCTGGTAGCCTGACATCATGGGGTGTGGCCCAACCTGCCTCATGGAAATTATCCATCACTAGTCTCCAATGTGTTGTACGAAGAGAAGCCAAACCCAGGCTTCTCTCACTAGTGAGGTGTTATAGCCTTTAATTAATTACAAGGTCTTTAGGAATTTACTTTAAATCCGTTGTTGATTCCATGTGTGTATCTAGCGCATGCTGAGAGGAACATGGGGTGGGCTCCTCGAGCCTGATCACATTCTGGCTGCCGCTCCCTGCTCTCCATACCCCCTCCAGCGCTCGTTCATGAATGTTTCTCACCCATCCCCTCGGTCACCATGGACCTCTCCATTATTGAAGGAGGGTGCTTCCTATCTAAATGGCTAAACCCGCCATGCACCAACTTTTGGATGGTGGGTCAAAAATGCAGGAGGGGCTACTTTGAATTTCTAATAAAGTCCTGAAACAAACCACTTTTGTCTTTGTTGATGGCTCGCTGCTTGTCCAAACCGTTGTGGCCTCATAGAATACAGCTTATGTTCCCCAGCTAACCAGGAAATGCATTCCTTAGTTTCTCACAGAACACTTTGCATAATAGCCCAACAGCTCTCAACCCAGGGCCCTGGAAAGAACCAATAGGTTTTGGCTCCAAGTCTCAGTTGGCTGAGCCTCAGTTTTCCTCATCTGTAAAATAGAGACAACACTTGTCCTTTCTAATTTAGATGGTTGTTGGGAGGAAAGGGGCTTTGTAAACCTTAAAACACTGACTATGGATACATGAAATATAAATGTGATAGGTTATAATAGGAGGCATCGTGGCTAACAGATATGTATGAGTATATATACACGTATGTATGTGTACATATGTGTGTGTACACACACGTACTCTGACTAAATAACTGGCCCAAGGGTCAAGCAGACCTGGATTTCCAGTCCTGTCTCGGATACATACTGGCCATGTGATCTCAAGCCAATGACTTCATCTCTTGGTTACTCAGGTACCTCTCAAGACTGTGTGTTGCAGGTAGAAGGGACTCCTCATTGGGCGTTCTTTACCCTAATAAAACGTTAGGCATGTAGGTGGCACAGTGAATAGAATCCTGGGCCAAGTTCTGAAACCAGACTCAATGGCTTGGTTACTCTTTAGTGGGGATTATTTGGGGGAGGTGGCGGGCTGGCCCCAAGGATGGATACTTGGAGTCAGAAGACCTGAGTTCAAATCTTGTCTCAGATGCTTATTGGCTGTGTGGCCCTGAGTCACTTAACCTCTGTGGACCTCAGATTCATTATTAATAAAAATGGAGATAATAACAGCATGAACGATAATAATCACAATAATAATTATAAACAAAAATGATAGGCTTATTGTGAATGCTAAATGAGATGTCTGTAAAGCAGTCATAGTAGATTAGAAGAGCTGGGAGACAGACGACCAAGTTCAGCCTTCTCATTTTACAGATGAGGAAACCGAGGCCCAGAGAGGGGGCAGAGACGTGACCAACATGGTAGCTGATTAGCGGCAGTGTCAGCACTTTGAACAGCCTGGGTCACTAGACATGTGGGCAAGTCCTTATTACCCACTCCACTGTGGAATCAAGGGAGCGAGACTCTGAATTTTTAAACGAATCAACTTTTGGTTGTTCTTCTGTAGAGCTTTGCTGAGCTTTTTTAAAAAAATTATTATTATTACTAGGAAGGTTTGGGTGGGGAGGTAAATTGGGAAGTCAATGATTTAAAAAACAGAAGATACAAAATATACCGAACTACAACCACCTGCCATATTCCTTGAACTTAAGTAGCAAAACCCTGGCTCTAATATTGCAGAACCTAGGGTTCCTGACTCCCCAGCCCAGTGACTCTCTCCTCCTGTCCCTGCCCTTCTCTCTGTAGCCCTCAGGTATTTTCTTTTCTTCTTTTCATAGAGGAAATAAAGTGACTTGCTCCAAGCCACTCAGGAATTAAGGTATTAGGGAGGATTAGGGTCCTGAGATTTCTCCTTCTAGCTCTGGGCAGGCAAGGGAAACGCTCCTCCTGATACTGCTCTGAGTATAGACACAAGCTGAGTGTTTAACAAAGTCCACAGAGAGGGGATTTTAAAAAGCTAGGGGGGTGGGGAGAAAAAGAGAGAGACAGGCAGAGATAGAGAGACAGAGACACAGACACAGAGAGAGAGACAAAGAGAAACAGAAAGACAGAGACAGAGAGAGACAGAGACGAGAGACGAGAGACAGACCAGTAAGCAGGAAACAGAAAGCCACCTTCCACTGTGAGTCTGGAAGCTGCTGCTTACTTCCCATCTTTTTCTCTGCAGCCCAGAGATCTGGAGGTACCAGGCAAGTAACATGTGGCCGTAAAACAGCTGGAGTCAATCTGGAATTGTGTATCTGTTCTCCTGCCAAAACCTCATCTTTGCCAAGTGGTGAATTTCACCTGGCCTCTTCCATCTCTTAGCCACATGCATCCCACCCTTTGGGAGTAATTCCCGCCAAGCTGTCATATTGGCCAAGCTTCCGCCAGCAGGGAGGTTGCTACAGCCTTACCCTGTCTCCCAATGATCTTGTATTGTGTATATCTACACGAAAGACAATGAGGTGTGGCAGACAGAGGGCAGGACTGCCTCTGACCCATCCTGGCTGTGTGACCTTGGGGAGATCACTTCTACAGCCTGGCCAGCCTGCTCCCTTAGGGCCCATCCAGATTAAGATGGAGCTGAGAAGTCTTTAACAAAATAAATGAAAACACAATACAACATAGATAATACTAATTTGTAGTTTTCTAAATCAACATGCGGGTTGTTTCTATTTGAGCCTGACTTCTAGGAAACTGTCTAGGACTTTAAGCGGTAGATTAGGTGCTGGCCTGCAATGGCAGAGGGTGTTTGTCCTACCAATGACATTACAAGTCAACTCCTTGTATGATCTATATTCTTAGATGTGTGTAAGAAATGTTATCTCCCTCAAAGAAAATATATGCTCCTTGAAGGAAGCGATGGTTACATCTTTGCCTTTTCTCTCCAGCACCTAGCAGAGAGCCTGGCACATTGTAGGCATTTAAATGCCCTCCCTCCCTTCCTTCATTCCTTCCTGCCACAATGCAGGTGACTTCATAACTACCTGCTGATTGATTGTGAATCTTTTGGCTAGGAATCAGATCCAGGCTCTAGTCTGACTTTGGGTGAGGTTGGTCACTTTCCCAGAGGGAGCATACGATGTCACAAGGAGAAGAGACATATCAAGGGTGCACTGATCCTAGAATCTCATCTTCTTATTCCAAAGTTTTATCTCCCTCCCAGTCAGCTACCTTCCTCTCTGTTCCACTTATACTCAGTTAACCCAAGGCAGAATTATCTTCTGTTCCAAAAATGTCTTTCGTTTTGGTCATCATGGGAAGTTAGTGATGATTCATGGATGTGCATGGGGTAGGAGGAAGAGCTGCCTTCTCACTTCACTGCCCACCATGGCTACAAACAATCCATCTTCTGGTGTACCCTCAGGATTAAAAAAACATAATAATAACGCACAACAGAAATTCGGAAGGTAAAAAGACTCCAGAGCACTTATAATAAGATAGACGCAAGTGAAAATACCTGGGTCTTTTACCTCATCTCCTGTCCCCCCACCTGCAGGCAAAGTGGTTAATAATGACGGCGACAACAGCTACATTCTGGTAGCATTTCCAAGCCTGGCAGGCAGGAGGAGTTAGGTGCTGTTGCTATTGAGACTGAGGGAAAGGAGGTGAATTACCCAGATCACACAGCTGACAAATAGAGGAGGTAGGATTTAAACTCAGGTCTTATTTACCCCACTCTTCCTATCCCCCCATTCAATACATTATCTGTCCACCTCACCACCAAGCAGAGAAATGTGATGATGGACAGAAATCATCAATGTTACGGGGGATGTTGGGAAGACAGATAAGCTGTCCTGTGTGGTGGAGTTAGCTGGGAAGCAATTTGGAATTATGAGAGAAAAATGGCTAAATCTTTCATACTCTTTGACTCAATGACATTACTGGGCTCCAAGGAGATTAGTGGAGAAAAAACAGAATGCATGTTTAGTCAAATCTAGGTATTAAATATAGATATTAGTTTATATATAAATGTATATAGACACATACACAGAGAAATATATGTACGTGTGTATATGTACATATACATGTATAGGTAAATAGAAATGTTTTTATATATTTTATGTACATATATATGTGTGCATATATATATATATATATATATAAACACACATCTATATCAGCACTATTTGTGGTAGCAGAAACAAACTGGAAACAAAGTGGATGCCCATTGATTGGGGAATGTCTAGACAGACTGTAGACCTATGAATATTCTTGACTAACAAGTATGTGACTATTATAGTCCTAAGCTCCTAGGTCTAGAAGGGTTCACAATGGATATCTAATCCAACTAGTGCATTTTACAGATGGGGAAACTGAGGTTCTGAGAAGGGACCTGACTTGTGATAGATATGAGGAATTTAGAAAAATATGGGAAGACTTGTATGGACTGATGCAGAGTGAATTTCAATCTTGGTTTCACAGAACAGAGGACGAAACTTAAATCCCCTCTTTCTCCAAAGGTGGAAGACTACAAGCTTTGTAATGCTGCATATATACCATCAAATACGATTATTTTAATTAGGTGATGATTGTTTAGTTTCAGCTAATGTTTTACTTTATTACGAGGGATGGTATTACAATTTGGGGATAAGGGGATCAGGAAATGATGGCACTAGTTAAAAAAAAAGAGACACCAATACAGTTTAAACAACCCCAAACACCCACCACTTTAGGATCTCAGAGGATTTGGCCTCAGAATTAACCTAAATAAAATGGATGGTTGGTTTCTTAAAAATAGCGGCACAGACAACCTCTTTCCTTCTGGCTTGTTTTCTCTGATAAGATGCCCAGACCTTGGTCGGTAAGCCAATAGGATATTCCCCACAGCATACCCAGGGTTTCAGTGACTGGCACCTATTCAGTCCAGCTCAAGATGGCGCACATCCAGTAACTTGCAGGTGTCCTGGGGCTCGGTTGGCACTCAAGTATGAAACAGCAGTCCACCTCAGCTCCCCAGGTTCAAAGGGTTAGAGCCAAACATAAATGTTTAGCTGGAGATTAGCATTTCATTTACAGAAGACTTTGGTTCTTTTAAACAAAGCTCATGTGTTTAATACAACTATAAACTGGGATGTTCGCTATGAAAGGCCCCCAGTGTGTTGCAGCAGCCCCAGAGGCTGCTCCACCGTCTCCAAACTCTGATCCCAACACAGGATGAGTCTGGCCAGATCTGGATTTTTAAACAAGAAAAAAGAAAGGGAGTGAGGGAGAGGGAAGGCTGGGAGGGATGGGCTGTGGATCTCCTGTGGGGATTATACACCAGTAGGACAAATTGGTCCTCAGGCAGGCAGAATTCTGGCAGATCAGGCCCTCATCCCCAATTATTTCCCTCTGCTTGGTAGAAATATGGGGGTTCCACAGGTGCTGAACAAGGTACACGCTGTAAGACATGGCCATGTATCAGTTTTGTTTCTACTATAAGTGAGGGCTCTATCAATAAGATGAGAGAACTGGGAGATGCAGCAATTATAAAAAAAAAAAAAAACACAACCAAACAACCCACCTACATTTTTACAAGAAATTCAAAGGATAGGGAAGAAGTCTCCAGACTTGGCTAGACAGACTGACATAATTTGTCTGCTTGGCTAAGGTGTGAAGCTTCTAAAACAGAAAAGGCTGAATCCTTCCTGTGTTTTCCTGTTTGTTTTTCAAAGCCCTCGATAGAGGGTGAGAATAATGGGATCCAACCTGAAGCAATTTTCACTTCAGCTCTGCCTCAGGCTCCTTGCTGCCGCTCTCCTTGTGTAGGTAGGGACCTCAGAACCCACACAGTACAACGAACAATAGCAGGTGGCTTGACCGGCCAATCCCCTGCGGGGGATAGAGACAGCAGGTGTAAGAAAGAAGCTAAGGAATTCTACCGAGACTCCCTCCGGAAGCACAGAATAAATAACGTGGGGAGAAGACCGAGTCAAGACAAAGGAAGGTGTTTTCACATCCCTTTTCTCTCTCAAACAGAAAACACCTCCTTCCAGAAAGGACATCTATCCTCACCATTATCTAGTAAAGCAGGCTTTGGGCAAGTCCCTCTCTGAGAAGAAGTTGGATCAACTATGAAAATGAGGGACCGGAGTGAGAGTGAAGTATTGCAGGATGATGCTAAGAGCACTGGGGATTAGAGTCAGAGGACCTGGATTCGAATCCTAACTGCTGCTTATTTTCTGTTGTGACTCCGGGAAAGTCACTTAATCCAAGGGGTGGTTTTGGAGTGAGATTTCTCATTCCCTGTGCTATCCTGGGCAAAGAGCACTCCCTCTTGCCAGCCTCAGATGCTTCCTTAGGCGAGGTTGGACTAGGAGACCTCCAGGGTGACTTTTGACTTTACAGCCCAGGATTCATCACAGCAAAACATTTGAAGAAATTAAGGAACAAAGAGGCTGAATGTGCCCAGGGTCAGACAGTAGAAGTATTAAGGGTTAAATCTCCATTTAGTACTTCTATTCGCTAACCCTATTGTTGTCTTGGAAGAGATGAGGTTCTTAGCATTTGGGGTGGGGGAGGGCAGAGGAGGAAGGTCTGCAAGTACGATTTCACCAACGTGTAAAGGAACTATCTATAAATAAATCCAAGAGACTTGTCTGGGGGGCCCTGAGATGCTAAACATGGTCACACAGTTGTATGAACCAGAGGTAAGATTTGAACTCAGACCTTCCATTCTCAAAGCTCCATATCTTAGAGAAGTAAGGATTTTGCTCACGGTCACACGGTATATTTCATAGCCAGGATCTGAACTCAGCTCTTCTGGCTCCAAGGTTGCCCCTTTCCCCACTCTGCCATGCTGCCTCAATAAATCCCTTTGCCATCATTTTATACACATATATATTTTCTGATCTCTGTCTCCAAAGCATCTCCATGAGGAGTGGTATTAATACCATTTTACAGGTGAGGAAACTCTAGGTTAGTGTTGTTAAATGGTGTGCCCACGACCACAAACCTAATAAGTATTGGAGATGGGATTTCAATTCTGGGCAAAGGAATCTTTGTCCTTTTTCACCACGGACAGAGTCCTCACCCTCAAGCAGTTTACATTCTATATGGGGAAATTGTGATGATTTGTACTCACAAGAGTGTAATACAAAGCAGGGAATAATAGGGGTAAAGGAGGACAGGTTGTCAGGAGAATGTAAGCTCCCGGAGGGCAGGGACCTTCTGTTTTGTTTTGGCTTGGTGTCCCCAGCACTTAGCATAGTGTCCAGCACAAAACAGGCACTTAAATACTTACCGATTGATCAAAAAACACATATTCAATAGGAGGTAAGCTTCCTTCGGGCAGGGTGTTTTAGTTTTTTTTTTAAATCCAGTATTATTGTAGGTGGTTAATAACTGCTTGTTGAATTGAATTACCTGATCCTGGGCCAAAACCCACCCTTGAACTTTGCAGCCGTGTCTCTCATTGTCGCCCTCTGGGGACCAAGCAAAACAAGGTCAATTTCTCCTCCATGGGATATTACCACCACACCACACCCCCACCTCGAATGTGCGCTCTCCAAGTGTCATATATATATATATATATATGTATGTATGTATGTATGTATGTATGTATGTATATCTATCTATCTCACATATATGTGTATATACACACACATATATTTTACCCAGGACAAACAAAAACACTATAGACCCACTTTATGGGGTGGGATATATATGGATATGGATATGTACACGGGAACTCTTGATGTAAAAACTTTCTCTGGTGATGTGACTGTCCACAATGTATAGTCTCAATTGCTAATACGGTGGCGGTGAGGACGGGGGAAAGGGTTTGACATATTAGAAAATGCTTAACAAATAATTGACTGTGAATTATTCCTTTGTAGTCCCTGCACCTGGCCCATACTAGGCATTTAAAAAGATAATTGATTGAACACTGAGGACTCATAGGGTATTGAAAGGTTAAGAGTTACATGGGGAGCAGCTAGGTAGTGCAGTAAATAGAGCCCTGAAGTCAGGAGGACCTGAGTTCAAACCCAGCCTCAGACACTTAACACTTACTAGCCATGTGACCTTGGGCAAGTCACTTAACCCCAACTGCCCTGCCCTCCCCCCCCCCCAAAAAAAGAGTCGCATGACCAGTATGTGTCAGAGACAGAACTTGAACCTAGGGTTTCCTGACCAAAGGCCAGTTCTTACTCTATTTTGACACACACCCTGCCTCTCTGTGATACATACTTATACAAGTACATCCATTGACTATATTTCCTTTTTTGTATGTGTATGTTTATGGATTTCCAGTTCTACTCATTGATTTTCTCTTGGACTTTTATTTTTTTAGGGGGGGGAAGGGATCCTTAAAAAAAATTGACCATGTGACTGACAAGCAGAGCTCACTGTGTTCTTGCTCACTCAAAAGCTTCCTGGGTTGTTTACTTTGCTGAGACTTGGCTGCTCACCCTAGCACTTAATACTGTTTGAAATCAGCAGTTGTGATGATTTATCTTCAGTGGAAATGGGAAGATTCTACCTCCAATTCCCAGGAGCATCCAGCCCTTTAACAGCATTAGTGCTGAGGCTGCCCAAAACACTGGCCGCTATTTCCCTGTGACCAAGGAATCATCCTGGGAGAACTGCCTCTAGACTTGAGCATGCTGGGCATAACAGAGACTCAGAACACAGGGGAGGTGAGGGTGAGGGGCAGCTGACACCAAGTGAGGCTGGACAACCCCTTATAGGGAGTAAGGTGGAAAGGATTCTTTGGGGGGTACGGATTGAACTATATATCACTAGTTACCATGAAAGGGATTGAACTAAGGGGCACTGGTCACCTTGGGTAGGGACTGAACTAGATAGAACTAGGTCATTTTGCTAACTCTGAACATGTCATTCTCTGCTTAAGAACTCTATGGCTCCCTATTAATCTCTAGGACAAAACAAAACTCCTCTGGAAAAATCCCTTCACAATCTGTTCCTGACTTTACATGATTCCAAGATCTTCTCCTCACACACTTGTTCCTGGTGCCTACTTTCTGTTGCCCAAGCAAGACATTTCATCTCTTGTCAGTTTACCTTTGCACACACAGGCTGTCCTGCCTGCCTGGAATACCTTCTTTTCTCACCTTCTCTTCTTAGAAACAAACTCCTTCCAAGACTCAGCTCAAGCTCCTCCTTCTATAAGAGATCTTTCTTGGTTCCCGCCAGTCATTAGAACTATACTCTCTCCCCCACTGAAATCATTTTGCAAATATTTGGTTTTGATGTTTCTGTGTATGAGCTGCCTTCCTCCAGTAGGGCACAAGATCCTTGAGGGTGGGGAATGTTCTGATTTTTTTGTCTTCCTGTTACCAGTGTCTAGACTGGTGTGTTGCATGGAGTCAGCTCATTGATTCAAACTGTGTTGAGCTGAACTGAGCTCCCTTCCTATCCTGAAAGTGATTCTGGTGGAGCTGCTGAAGGTGAGTGTGTGTCCTTCTGATGATCTGTGACAACATGAAGTTGGTTTTATCTTTTTTTTTAAACCTCTCCAGAAACAGGGATCAGAGATTCATGGGATTTAGAGGTGGAAGGGACCTTCGAGGTCATCTAGCCCAGGGGTGCAGGCAAGATATATACAGTGTAGATGGACAGTAACCAAGGAGAAGCCTCTAGCAGCTGGAGATTAGGAGACAAGGCTCCCTGCAGAGGGTGGCAATTAAGCTGATCGCAGAGGAAGGCCCCTTCGCCTTCTTTTGGACACATGTTGGTCTATCACCGCCCTACCATGTGTCACCCAAAACTGAACACAATCAACAAGCAAATATTCAGCACCAGGCACTGTACTAGACATTGTGACTACATAAAAGACAACAATGCCCCTATGGAGTTTATATTTCTTGATCTTACAGGTCAGTCTACCAAAAAGCACCTCGTCTGGGCCAGGGAAGTGACAAGAGGTCACAATGGAGAGAGCTGGCTTTGGAATCACCAAGCTCTGGATTCAAGTGCTTCTTCCAATATCTCCTGGGTGGGTAACCCTGGCCAAATCACTTAACCTCAGTGCATCAGGTCATTCTCTGTGATTCTAAGCCACAGAGAAGATGCTGACCCTCAATGACAGAGGGAGTTTCCTCACCCTATAATAGGACTAATGTTTGTCCCTAGGTGCCAAGCAGCATGTTATGCATTGGAAATTCAGAGACAAAAATGTACCAGTTGCTGCCTCCTAGGTGTTCCAGCCTGGGCAGAGGACAGTGGGATTGTCCCTGGTCCTCAGTGCCACAATGATCTCCCCCCAAGGACTTCTTCCCATTCACCACTGTTGGTCTCGACCCACATCCAGCATCCTGTGCTTATGCAGTTGATTTATGGGAGGACCAGACATGGCATAGCATGCCATTATGGATCTTGCCTCTCCTCCTCAGCCTATTTATATTTTCAGCTCATACAACCTCTTGGGGGTAACAAGTTACATATATTTTTTACCGCCTGCCATGTACAGGAATAACTGCCTCCAATTTTTTCTTCAGCTGCCTCCTTCCATCTCCAAGGGATGGGTCTGGGATTCTCAGATTTTGTAAACAAGTCAGCCTATCTCCTAAATCTTCCTGGAGCCTTTGATCACAACCCTCCTCAGCCTCGATTCTCTCAGATGGGAGCTCTGATGATCTCAGGATATTCTCACACAACAGCAGATCCATCCTTTTGATCATCTGTGCTACCCTTCTTTGTCTCCTGAAAATTTAACTACTTATTCTCGGGTGACCCTGAGCAAATTGCTGAATCTCTTGAAACTGCATTTTCCTGTGGATGGAGAGCAAGACTGAAGTGCTATGTAAAAGTGCTATAAAAGCTAGCTTATCAGATGTGGGTTCAAATCCCTAGCTGTGTGATGTTGGTCAAGTCATTAAATGCCTGTATGCCTCAGTTTCCTCTCCTATAACATGGAGACAATAATAGCATCTACCTCCAAGGGGTGTCGTGAGGACCAAATGAGACAGCAGATGTTATATTAAGCTAGTCTTACTGCCTCCTCCATAAAATGAGGGGACTGGCATGGCAATCTGCCTTCTTTAATGATGATAGTGGGGCACAGCAGAAAGGACACTGCCTCTGGATTTAAAATCTTAACTCTGAAGCTTACTAGGAACCTGACCTTGGGCAATTGAGGTTAATTTGCTCATTGAATTGAACTGAATAGAGCTTTCCTTCCAACGACCAGAGTCTGAGATGTTGGTTGGTCAAGTCACTTTGCCTCCCCTTTCTATGGCCTGTTTGTTCATCTGTAAAATGGGGGGAAGGGGTTGGACTAGGTGACTCTGGGGGGTTCCTTCCTGTAGACTCATGACCCATTCATATAGTTTACAAAGCACAGTCTTCTCAACAACCCTGTGAGGGAGGTGGCAGGATTCTCATTCTTATAGATGAGCCCAAGTGGCTTGTCCAAGAAAGGCATAGCAGATGGAAGAGTGAATCTGGGATCTGAGGTACTAGATTCAAATCCCATTTACTGCTTAAATGACTTCATGTAAATCACTTTGTCTCTTTTGCCTCAGTTTCCTCAAATGAAAGAGCTGGAGGTTTCATCTGAGTTCATGATTCTCAGCTCTGATACCTACTACCTGTGTGACCCTGGCCAAGTCACTTGATGTTTCTGGGGTCTCAGTTTCCTCAACTGGAAGACAAAAAGGAACTCTGAGGTCCCTTCTGGGATTTATGGAGCTGAGAAGGACCTTTGGAAAAAATTTAATTCAACAATTCAGTACCACAGATGAGATACCTGAGGACCAGAGACTAAAATTTTAACAGAGGACTCCTGACTCCAAACTCAATGACTTTTCTTCTATGCCATCTTGTGTCTCTAGTTAAAATTCTACCTTGGAATCTTCCTTCTCCCTCACTCCATCCACGTCTAACTGGTTCCCAAATCTTGTTGGATGTACCTCGAAAATGAATGCATTGCATTCATCCCCTTCTTGAGTTACACAGCTACAAACTTAGTTCAGGCCCATATCACTTCTCACTTGAAATATTGTAATTGCTTCCTTATTGCTCTCCCGGACTTTAGTCTCTTCCTTCCCCTCCCCCCTACAAATCTTTTTAAGTCATAGGTCTGACCCATTCATTCTACTTCTCAAAAATTGTCTATGGCTCCCTACTGCTTCTAGGATAAAATACCAATTTCTGAGTATGACACTGAAGGTAACAACCTGGTTCCAGCTTCCCCCTTTCCCGTCTTATTTCAAAATACTCTCCTTATACACGCTATTTTCCAGTGAAACTGGACTCTAAGTAGTTTCCTGAACTTGACATGCCACCTCCTAAAAGGTGTTTTTCCTTTCCCAAGACTTGTTCCTAGGAAAGAAACAAATCTTTCATAGATTCAGAACAAGAACGGAGGGACCTCAGAGGTCATCTTGTCCAAACCTCTCATTATACAGATGGGGAAACTGAGGACAGGACTTCCCCTGCACACAAATATTGTGTACAGAGCCAAGCTCTCTGATTTAGTCCCAGTGATCTTTTCCATGGGATCAAACTGCTTCTCTGGGTTTATAGTAACACACAGTGAAAGAGGAAAAAACTGGGGGAAAACATCAGAGGATATCACTTTCTCCCTTCCCCACTGTGATATTTTTGCCATTTGACTTGAGAAGGAGCTGCAGAAGTACATTGACATCCCGCCTTAGCTTGAACTCTCACAATGGAAAGTAAGGAATTCGTCTCCTCATAGTCTTTGAATGGAGCCCAGTTGATTCAACTTAGGGACAATTACTATTAAGGGAGTTTTTCCTTTTAAAGCTCTTGATGGGCAGTGGGATTCTGCATCCACTCCTAAAATGCACTCCAGATTTGGTCTTTTAAAAGATTCTTATATGAACTAATATCTTTTCTTCTCATATCACCTTTATTTGTGACTATAACCATTGTCTTTGAGCCCCCACTGAGGGGCTCTTTTATAAAAACAAAGATTTAAGAATGAGAGAGTCGGGAAAAAAAGATTTCAGCAAAACCAACTGTGATTGACTGTATATACAATATTTCACATCCATAGTCCCCCACTACTGTAAAGAGAAACTCAAGATGATTGAATCCAAAGGCATTTATTTTTTTATCTGCTTAACAAGAAAAAATCACAGCTTCCAAACCTTTAATGAAGGTTGAGCAGCCTCTAGCCAGGCACTGGCCTAGCCTGGGGTGAACTGCTCGGTTTGCACCCACCTAGAGCCGTGACTCTTCACGAGTCTTGTTGGTTATTTGATGGTTAAATGCATGTGTGTTTGTATGGGTTTTGGAGTGAATTCTGACTGTGGCTCACAGATCCCCTTGCCTCTGGCCATGCTTAATGAAGAGAAAAATCATCAACATGCTAGGCATTAACTGGTTCTCTCCCTGGGCTTGGAATGAAGTTGGCTACATTGCCAGGTATCAAACATTTATGGACTGCCCATGTTCCATGAATATAGAGACACATACAAGGAAGGCAGGAAGGAACAGTGGGAATCACTGACTCTGGAGTCAGAGGGACTGGGTTCAAAACTGGCCCCTGACACCGGGTGACCTTGAATAAATCCCCTGATTTCCCTGGGCCTCAGTTTCCTGGGCTGTAAAATGAGGTTGTTGGGCTAACAGGCATCTGAAGTCCCTTCCAGCTTTTGATAGTCATAAATAATAAGAGCTAGTAATTATCTATGTAGCACTTTAAGGTTTATAATTATAATAGTAATAAGAATAGCTGGCATTTATGTAGTGTGTTAAGGTTTGCAGAGGATTCTACAAACTAGTACTCTATTTTAAATTTAAAACAATCCTGGGAAGGAGGTATGGTTATTATCCTAATTTTACAGATAAAGAATTTTAGGCAGACAGAAGTCAATGGACAGGAATTTGAACTTGGGTCTTCCTGATTCCAGGTCCAGGCTCTATCCACTAGCCCTAAAGGGATCTATCAACTGGAGACATCATGAAAGGTACTAGCTGAGCCTAAGCTTTCAAAGATACACATGAGGAAGGAGTCTGTTCTAGGTATGAGAGACAGCCTATGCAAAGGTGTGGAGGTGGGAGATGTGCGTTGAGAAGGGCTCATCTCACCCCAAAACCAGTACCAAGTGAATGTGGTTTGGCATTAGTTCCCCCTCAAACCTGCTGGTATCCCTCAGAGGACTTTGCATAGAAAACAACCTGTGGCCACAACCTGGCCAAGAGTTTGAACCTCCCTGAGCACAGTGGGCACACTGTTTTACAAGGCATGATTTGTCTTCCCTGCTGGCAGGAAATCCCAGACAAAGCTAGTGGGAGAAGGAGGGGGTTCCCTGTTAGTGCCATGACCTCAAAAGGCAAAGAACAACCAGTGGGGCCTGAGATCTGAGAGTCAGTTTTCTGTTTTTTGGGGGAGGTGGTAAGGGGGAATCATTTGGTTCACAAAGAACAATAAGAGATTGTCCCACGTGACAACACTCCCCTCCCCTGTACCCACTGCAGTAGAAAAGAGAGCCTCTTTCCCCTTCCCCAGCAGGAGCCCAGACAAGGCCCACTCAGTGGCTGCTGCTCCAGCGTCCAAGGCTCCCATTGGCATCACCCCATAAATTGAGAGAAACTACCCTCATTCATTCAGCAGGGAGAAAGGAGCTATTTGTGCATGGGGTGGAGTTTTACGGGGTGATAATATTTGTTTCAGAGACTATGTCTGAAGCTGGAGGGACCCTTGGTGGGGCTGAGGCTCATCTGAACCAGAATTGTTCACAGAGTTCTGATAGAGACTCCCTCTTGTCACCTAAAATTGGATCTTCTGAGCTTAGTTCCCCTCCCATGGAGACTTTGAGGACCCCCCCCCCCAAGTTGACCATCAGGGGCATGTTTTCTGTGTTTTTACCTTAGAGCTTTGACAAAAGATTCCAGCCAAGCTTCCCTCTTTAACTATATTTCCTTTAAAAAGTGGGTGCCAGACTTGAAGTCCAGAAGAGCTAGGTTTGAATCCTGTTAAGGTCATGGGCAAGTAAATTTCCCTCTTATCTTGAACTTCCTTATCTATTAAAAAAAAATGGGAGTAATTGATTAGATGCCCCTTCTAGCTCTAGCATCCTGTGATTCTGTTTCTGATAAGAAAAACATGTTCGAGGTTTCATACGAGCTTTTTTTTTTTTTTTAAGTTTGCTTGAAAACCCAAGCAAGGTAGAGAAGATAAGCTGACAAGCTAGGTAGAGAGCATTTGAAGGGCTGGCCTTGGAGTCAGAAAGAACTTGGATTCAAATCCTGTAATACTAGCTGTGTGACCACGGACAAATTGCTTTCCTTCTGGCTCTCAATTTTGCCATCTGTAAAATGGGGCTAACTCTTTGTCATGGCAGTCAAGCAGTGGGAAAGATGGAATCCAAGTAGAACTCTGAAGTCAGGAGAATCTGGGTGAACATGCTGGAGGTATGATCTTGGGCCAGTCACTTAAGACTTCAGGGCCCCCAGGCAGCTCTCTACAATGGCAAATTGAACAATGGTTGGCAATCTGTATTTGTTGAAAGAACCCTCCATTTGAAGAGAACTCAACAAGGAAGAAATCACAGGCATGGACCAAAGTCCTTCTTTCCCACAAACCTGTGCTACACACGGAGTTGCAAGATAATTCAAAAGCACCATTGAAATGTTTTGTTTTTATTATTACTATTCCTTTTTAAGCTACCCTCCTCCACAGCCCACTGCCGACCCACAAGAGAATGAGAGAATAAGAGATCCTTATGTCAGAGGAGCATATAATCTGTTGGGTTTTCATGCAAACAAAAAAAAAGCTCATATGAAACCTTAAACATGTTTTTCTTTTTGGAAACAGAATCACAGAATACTACAGCTAGATGGGGCATCTAATCAGAGGACATTTAATCCAACCCCTCATTTGACAGATGAGGAAACTGAGGCCCAGGTGACTTGCCCAGGATGAAGCAAGTAGTAAAGATCAGTGTCAAGACTTGGACCCAGGTCGTAGGATCAAGGATTTAGAGTTGGGAATAGCCCGAGAGATGATCTAATTTAATCCCCCCATTTTACAAAGAGAGAAACTGCATCCCACAGAGGTAATGACTTGCCTGATGTGATATAAGTGGGAGAGCCATAACTTGGCCCCAAGTCTCTGTGCCTGAGTCCAGGGGCTTGTTTTTTCATGCCACACAAATCCTTTAAGATGGATTCAAAGGAAAGGCTGGTGAGCTTTGTCAAGGTTCACTTAAAAAAAAAAAGTCTTGTTGTTCAGTCATTTTAGTCCTGTCCGACTCCCTGTGACCCCATTTGGGGTTTTCTTGGCAAAGATACTGGAGTGGTTTGCCATTTCCTTCTCCAGCTCATTTTACAGATGAGGAAACTGAGGCAAATGGGGTTAAGGAACTTGCCCAGGGTCACAAAGCTAGTAAGTGTCTGAGACTGGATTTGAACTCAGGAAGAGGAGTCTTCCTGATTCCAAGCCCAGTGCTCTGTGCATTATGGTGCCACCTAGCTGCCTCCCCTCTTAAGTCAAATTACCCTTTAAAACTGACATTTATTTTGGAAAGTTTCCAAATTCCTTATTTTCCCTCTGCCCCCAATCTAAGTGATATCTGAGGGTATAGGGTGAGACTGTGTATTTGGAATTGAAAGCCTTGAGTTCAGCTCTCTCTTTACTTGGGAAGATCAGCTCCCTTCTTTGGGGCTTACAGAAGCAGCGTAGCATGGTGGCTAGACCACTGAACTTGGAGTGAGGATGACTTGGGTTCACATACTCATTGGGTGTGTGACCCCAGGCAAGCCACTCAAATTGCCTGTGCCTCAATCTTCCCATCTGTCAAATGAGGAGGTTAGATACAACGGCCTCTGAGGACCCACCTAGCTTTAGATCCATGTTCCCAAGCTTCTTCAGTTTCCTCTGCTGTCAGAGGGAATTGGGTTAGATGACCACAAGTCCCTCCCAGCTTTAAATCTTTGATCCTCTGATTTTGTCTCTGTCATAAGACCGTCCTTGCAGCAAATGGCTGAGAGACAAGAAACCATCCAATCTTCCCATCTTCTCCAGAATCCAGCATGAGGCTCTGTATTCACCTTTGTGTTTGTTAGACAAACGAATCAACAAAAGAATTGATGAATGAGTGGTTGGCACACAGGCACCTCCACCCCATCATCTGAGACTCCCCCCAGCAGGCTGAGGCAAAGAGATGCCACCAAAGAACAGAACAGACTCCTCACTTGTTTTTCCTTTACGGATTCAGCCTTAAACAAGCTGGCACTGTCCTTGAGTCTTTCCTAAGATTAACTGGGAAATCTCATGTTAAGGACGTGATAAAAATGAATCCAGTTGTTTACTCTCAGAGGAAGGAAAAGAGGAAGCATTTTGAAGGCTGTTGCCCAACCAAGCTGGATGGCATCTTGCCAGACACTGTGGGATGAATGAGGCAAAAGATAGATCAATGTTCATAGAACTCTGAGGAGGGTGGTTTTTTTTAAAAAGCATTTGCTTATTTATCAGCATTTCACCAGGATGGATCACAAATTAACGTGTCCTGTCAATAGCGCAAGAAGCTGTATTTCAGACACAAAATAGACAACCCTCCACACTGGACAAACCACCACCACTGCCAACGAAAACACAAGACTAGCTCTGAATGCAACAACATATGGCCCTTTGCCAGCTGAATTCCTGGCTCTCCTTGAGAACCTTCTTAAAACCCACCTCCCCCAGAAAAGCTGCCTTGATTTCTCCTGCTAATAAAAATGCTGCTTTTTGGACTTCACGAAGCACTTTGTTTTGTAATCCTCTAACACCCCAATCATACAGTATCTATCATTGTCAATCCCTCTAGGTGGCACAGTGGATAGAACATTGGTTTTGGAATCCGGAAAGCTCCTCTTCACGAGTTCAAATCTGGTCTCAGACACTTCCTAGCTGTGTAACCCTGGGAATGTCACTGAACCCTGTTTGCCTCAGTTTCCTCATCTTTAAAAATGAGCTGAAGAAGAAAATAGCAAACCACTTCAGTATCTCTGCCAAGAAAACCCCAAATGGGGTCATGAATAGTTGAACACGATTGAACAACAACAATTCATTCAACAAGCATTGGGGGTGGGGGTTCTCAATCACCAAGCACTTATCAAGTGCTTGCTATGTTTCAGGTACTGTAAGAAATAGCGGGGATATAAAAAGGGGGGAACAAGGTCCTGCCCTTAAGGAGTCTACATTTTGATGTGGGCTGGTTACATGGTGAGAACCAGGGATAACTGATGAATGGACCTGTATTTCAATGGACCTGTATCTCTGAAATGACAAATGGTTTTTTTTTTCTTTATAGAAATTGGTTACTTTTGTTTTTATATCACCAGCATAATGAGGCAGGCAGTGAGCTGACTTCAGAGCTGGGAAAACCTGAGTTCAAATCCTGACTGCTTGGTTGACTCTGGAAAAATGTCCCAGGTACCATCAAAGACTGTACCTTGGCTGAAGGTGCTGACCTGCATCGGAGGTTGGGGTTCCCTCATCTGAGATTTTCCTCTATCACTGAGATCACTAGTTTCCTCCCTGTTCCTCTAGTTCCCCATATAGTTTTCAGAGAGAGAAATCCCTTATAAAAAAAAAAGAATTAAAAAAACAAGAAAAAGACCACAGTTCAACACAACTAATCAACCCCACAATGTGATGTTATGGGCAGCGTTCCCCATCTGTAGAGGGGGTTGGGAAGTAAATAAATGTCTTGCACCTTCTTTGGGGCCAAATTTCAAACAGCATTTGTTGAATACCTACTACGCATTAGGCACTTTGGCTACAAAGATAAAAATAAACATAATCTCTGTCCTGAAAGAGCTTACAACAATTATGAGGAAACGACATGGGCTCAGGAAAAAAAATGAGCATAAAACGTATTAAAAATCAATCGGGGAGGCAATGAGGATACAATGGAATATTTTAACATTAGAGTCACTGGAACTGTGTGACCTTGGACAAGTCACTTCACCTCACTGTGTCTCAGTTTCCTTATCTGTGTGGACATGGTGTAAGAGTGGTGGATGAGGGTCATCACCCCAAAGGCTTTAGGGACAGTTCCATGGTCATGTCCATTCTCTCCCTCCTCTCAACTCTCCCCTCTTCCGAACTCCCTTCTTTCTGCTGAAGGCACTACCATCCTTCCCGCCTCCCCTCACCTGCGAGGGCCCTCCCTCCAAGCTAGCTTGTGTTTATCTGGATTTGTTAATCTTATGTTTAAGCTGCTACATATGCACTTGTCTCCTCCAACAGAATGCAAGCATCTTCAGAGGAGGGAGTGTCTCATTCTTTGCACTTGTACCTCTAGAGCAATGGTTCTCAGCCTGCGCCTTGTGTTCAGTTTGTAACCATGAAAATACGTCCTGCATATCAGACATTTACATTACGATTCATAACAGTGGCAAAATTACAGTTATGAAGCAGCAACGGAAATGATTTTATGGTTGGGGGTCACTACAACGTGAGGAGCTATATTAAAAGGTCCCAGCGTTAGGAAGTTCGAGAACCACTCTAGAGTCCAGAGGATAGCACAGTATATCTTAGTAGACACTTAAGAAATGCTTGTTGATTGGATTGATCAGAAGATTTTGAACTAGGAAGAGGCTTTAGAGGCCATATAATTCAATGCCCTCATTTTATGGATGAGGAGACTGAGTCCCAGAGAAGGGAAGGGTCTTGCCCAAGGTTGAACAGTAGCAGAGCCAGGTGCTCTCACTGAAAATCCCAAACTTTTTGTCTTTCATCTGCTTGCCTCACTGCAACTACTGCGACTACTTCATTTATGGATAAGGAAACTGAGGTCGTGTAGTTTAAAACAGCAAAGCCAGGACTTGAAGCCAAAGTGTGTTTTGGTGAGACCCATTAAAAAAAGAGAACCTGGAGATCCCAGCAGGGATTTAAAAGTAGGGGACATGATTCGTAAAGCATGGGAAGTAGTGGAGCTGCCATGCTCTACTGGTCCTTGGCCAGTGATTTGGCCAAGGTCACGTGGGTAAGAAGAGACAAAGGCAGGATGAGATTGTGTGACTCCAAATCCCAAGCTCTCCTCTGTACTATGCTCCCCAGATCCCATTCTTCTCATCTGTAAAATGGAGGGATGGATTAGATGGTCTGAGGTCCCTTCCAGTGTCAGAGCTATAATCTTATGATCCTAAGTCATTTCCTGGCTTCTAATTCCTCATCTGTAAAATAAGGGGGTTGTTCCAGATGGTTTCTGAGGTCCCTTCCAGGGTATGATTCTATGGCCTATTATTCCATGAACTTCTCTTTCATTTGGATCGGTAGTTTATGTCCTAATCGCTGCTAATTCATTCGGCCACAGTCTCTTACCGCTGAAATTTGCCTGGCCTAGCAGTAAAGAAACCCTCAGAGGCAGCTTGAATGCAAGGATGCCTCACTGAAATGGAAGCAACGAATTACAGTACCTCTAAGGAGCCTCTAGTCCTGCCAGCCTGCGATTCCATGATTCTGTGCCCAAAGGAAGCATGAAGGACTGCCTTGGAACTCTCTGCTGGGGGCCCAGACTAGAAAGGGACAGGAGGCTGTAGCAGATGGTTGGCAAATCCAGGAACATTCTGGGGACATTTTGTTTCCTTCTTTGAATTTTTTTCTCCTTTTGATCTTAATTTCTTTCTTTCTTTCTTTTTTGCTGACATCTGTCAGTTAAGGTTTGATGAGATCCAGTCTGGAGAAGAGGCAAAGCTTGTCCTTGACGCCACCTCCTTTCCAACAACTGTGTCCCATGGCTGGGTTCATGCCAACCAGGCCCGCACTGAAGTTACAGAGAGGCAGATGTAGGCTTGCTATCCTTGGGAAAACTTGCTAACTTAGGGCTTTCCCAAAGTAGAACGGCCTGCCTTGTAATAGAATTGATTCCCTCTCATTAGAGGCCTCTGGGTGGCGAATAGATGACCATTTGTTAAAGTAGATGGAATTCCTGTTCAGGAACAGGATGGACAAGACGCCCTCTGAGATCTCCCCCAGCTTTAAATCAATGATCTTATAATGAGGATGTTGGACTAATGTGCCCTGAGTTATCAGGATTCTCTTCTCGGGTGGTACTCTGATGAGGGCCTTCCTTTTCCTTTTCCCCAAACCAGAAAGAGCCATATAACTGTGTGTGTGTTACTATGGTTATGTCTTATTCTGGTTCTTCCCATTTGATGGAATTCAGATAGAAATGGGACCAGGATAAAACACTGTCTTACTATTGTTATTTTATGGTTAACAACCAGTAGGCTATTTGTTCAAATGAATAAAATGACTGCTTTTTGTAATTGAATAAAAGCACTGGAGATGTCTGCTCATCTTCTGTGGGCTGACTGGAAGTATCTTTGGGACACGTCTAGTAGCAGAGAGAATGATGGGGATAGTATCTTGCTATTACATACGTATACACACATACACATATATTATACACACACATATAACATATATATGTAAACATGTGTATTTATAAATGTAATATACACATGTGCATGTACACACAAGTATATATAATGTATATTATATGTAGATATATAAAGAGATATAGACACAAATAACGTAAGTGTCTTATTATGATATTTCTCATTTTATCTCATTTGGTGGAGTTCAGACAGAAATGATCCTGGGATCGGTTATAACCGCCTTTTTCCTTTTGGCTGATTGGTCTGAATGTTATTGTTTATTATCGTTGTTGTTAGTAATAGTAGTTCCTACCCCCCAGTGAAAGGTACCTGTTTAATCTCATCTACTCTTTTTCATCTTGGGAAAAGACCTAATCCCTCGAGCTAATCTCACCAACTAATTCATGCTAATACGTTAGAGGAGAACCAAGAACCACATTAATTCAGGTGAATTTAAAAATGTTAACAATGACTTTTACTCTTAAGAAGAGATAGAAGGATAAATGGTCAAGAGCCACACAATGTCAAAAGGACTAGATCCAGGGGTTCTTAACTAGGGGTCTGTGACGTTGTTCTCAAAAAATATTTGGGTCACTATATTTCTATAGGATCTGTTTCCTTTGCAATCCTATGTGTTTTATTTCATGCATTTAAAAACATGCTTCTGAGAAGGGATCCATAGGCTTCACCAAGGGGTCCAAGGCATGAAGAAGGTGAAGAATGCCTGTCCTAAATGATTCCCCATTGTCCTTGCAGGCTCCAATACTGAATCTTTTCTTTGCATCTACCTTCTACAGTTTGGTCAGATTGACCAAATTCAATAAGCATTTCAGGATTTATTTACTCTGAGCTAGGCACTGTTAAATCAGTTCTTGCCCCCAAAGGGCTTACATTCTAGGTGGGGAGATGAGACATGGGAACAGATGAGAACATAAAACCAGTGTTTGTCTTGTTTTTAAAGTGAACCTATGGTGTCATCAGTGGAAGCACTTCCCGGTGAGAAAACTCCCCACAGTCAACGAAGATGAGACCCATTGTGTGATCTTTGTTTTATGGAGTTATCTGGTCACCTGAAGGCCATGTGACTCACTCAGGATCACTATCAAGCACATCCATATTAAAAATAAAATAACATAGGCACTAACAAGTGGGGGGCTTGAGAAAGAAAGGTTTATCAACCAATCAAGCATTTACTAAGAGTCTGCTATGGGCTAGCCTCTGTGCTGGGTGCTGAGATGCACAGACAAGCGAGAAATCTTTTTCAAGGAGTTTATTTTCTAAGTGGGACACACATTTAGAAGGTGGCACCTGAGCTGAGCCTTGGTGGGCCAGGCAGAAGTGAGAAAGGAAAGTGTTCCAAGCAGAGGGCACAGCCCATGCAAAGACAAGGGGAGAAGAAATAGAATGTCATGTCCAGAAACAGCTAGCCTGGTTAGGTTCAAGCTGGTGCCATATTTCAGTACCTTGTCCTGTGCACAGTGGTCTTGGGGCAGCTCATGACCTGGTATTCAAGGTCCTCTCCCTACGCAGTCAGAATCTGCTCCCCACTATGGTTCTCCAGATTGAAACTGGCACAAACTCATTCTTTTCCAGCAGCATTTAAAATTAGCATTTGGTCTTATTAATTTTGCTATAAAGAAAAACAAATTCCCTCAAGATAGAGGCCAATCTTATTAGGAAGCTCCTGCTATGAGACATTGGCAGTTGGTCAATGAACTTCATTTGAGAAAGGGCAGATGGTTGGCTGATGGTTCAGATACTCTAAGGGTGGGGGGCTCCCTCCCTTAAAACATGCAAATTTGATGGGCATTCCTCTCGCCAGGTGGCTTTCTCATAATTGGACACATTATTTAAAGTTCTGTCTAATAAACAAAAGGCTAGATAAACAGGAAAAGCTGGATAAATAGAAACAGGGCCCTTTCTTCAACTCAACACACATTAATCAGTGTCCCTGCCCAATCTCCCCCCAAGTTACCAGGCAAATAAACACTTGTAGAATAATGCAAGTACACAAATAGACTTCAAACAAGACTCAGCTAGCAGGAGAAGAAGAGCAAGAAGTCACTCTTTCAAGGGCTCGTGACCATATCAGTACAGAACCAGTCGTCTACGGGAGGCGTCATGGTGGTGGTTCCAAGTGGAAATAACTTGGCTGTGCGGTAATGAAGCCTTAGGCGCCCTCCTCCATTTCCTGCTAGATAGCTTTGTGATCCTGGAGGTGATACTTGTCACTTGGCCATCCTGGGCCTCAGTTTCCTTGTTTGTAAAAGAGGGGGAGGGGCTTAACATGAACCACATACCTCAAGGGCTTGTTCTGAGCATCAGATGAGGTAATATCTATAAAGAGCTTTGCAAGTTTGCTCGTCTGAACGATGAAGAGATTGAACCAGACGGCTTCTGTACTCCCTTCTAACTCTGAATTATTATTGAGAGTCTAGGGAAAATCACTTTACTTCTCTAGGACTCAGTTTCCTTATCTGTAAAATGAATGGGTAGGACCAGATGGCCTCTAAAGTCCATGATCTTATGAAATGTATTCCTCCTTAAGAGCCATAAATCAGTGAGCCTTGTATAAATAGTTAACATAAGTCTCAGGCTTAGAGAGAAGTGACTTGTCCAAGGTCACACAGTTAGCAAGTGTCAGAGATGGGATTTGAACCTAGGTTTACCTGACACAAATCCAGCACTTACTCTCCCATCACATCATGTTGCCTACATCTAATAAAGGTTGAATAGTCTGTCCCCAGTTCCCATCCTCTACAGCTCACTATTCTACAAAAAAAATAAAAACCTACCTCCACAGAAATTGAATTAATGAGTTCTGGATTTTCCCACGGCTTTTTCTCTTTTAGAAAACAAAAGGGCACCAATTTTCTTGGGGACAGCAGCTGTTCCAAATTACGCTTTATTTTAAACAGATAATGGATTAACAAGGTTTTATTGCCCTCCGAAGGGAACGGTGAGACCTGGGGCACAGCTGTAAGTCTTGGACACTTCTGGGCCAAGTCCAGCTGGGAGATGTAGAAAATGAATCTGGGGATAAAGCAATGGGAGGGCAAGGCCAGATGAAGGAGGTCTTTCGGCTTTATTAATGCCAGGCTCTGCTGCAGTAGGCACTGGGAGAACTTGGCACTAATCTCTAGGGTACCAATCTTTGAACTTCAGGATAGTGAGAGCAGTTGGACCAAGAAAGGAAAGCATCTCACTTCTGCCTCACAAAGCTGGGCCACAGGTCTTGGGTTCAAATCCTGCCTCTGGTTACCCATGTGACCTTGGCCTCTCTGGGCTATCATTAAACTACGTGGCCTCTGACTTCCCTTTAAGCTCTCTAGGCTTCCGTTTCCTCATCTGTAAAGTAAGGGATATGGACTCTCCAGCATTAAGTCGATGAACCTATGATCCCTAAGAAGGAAAACAAAAACCAACAACAGTAATAGCGAACAGCCAACATCGGGGTTTGCAAGCACCTTATATGTGACAGCTCCTTTGAGAAGCAGAGGGGAGGCAGACTCTGGGCTCTGCTGGAGCTTCTCACACCTGCAAAGGCTGGAGAATCGGCGGTCCTGGGCTGACAGCGAAGAGCCCCGGGCTGGGCCCTGGAGCAGAGGCACGTCCCTCCAGCAACAGACTCCAGGTTATGGGCCATTTTTTTCCTGTGCCATGGTTAACAAATGCTGTGCTTATTAGAAACCTAACCCCTGAATGGTCTCTGAGAAGGGTCAGTACAAGACCTTAAATTTCATGTATCAAAGTGAATCATCCAGAGTGATGGCTGCTGCTGTACCTCCCCCAGGGCTACCCAAACCTGAAATGCTCACTTAAATGTACCACTCAAAGGCACCACCTTTTAGGAAAGAGAAGAACAAGCTGGGGTGTTTTTGGAGAAAAGGGAATGAGCTGGGAGGGGATTCCATACGAGATCAGAGGGGCTTAGACAGAAAACAGCACAGTCTTGCGGGACAGACAGAGGCTTCTAGAAGCACAGGACCTGGGTTCAGATCCCTCCTCTGAGGTGTACTACATGTGTGACCTTGGACAAATCTCTTCCTCACCATGAGCCTCAGTTTCCTCATCTGTAAAATGAACCTGGATTAGAGGAGATTTAAGGTCTGTTAAAACTCTAGCTTGATGTTTGGCTGAGAGAAGTCTTAGGGGAGCTGTAACAGCTGTATTCAGGCATTTGAGGGGATATTGTGTGGGAGAAGAAATAGATCTGTTCTATTTGGCCTCAAAGGAAAAAGGGAGGAACAAAAACTGGCTGTTACCAAGAGGTAAATTTCAGATCCAATTTAAGGAAATGTTTCCTAGTCATTAGCGCTATCCAAAAAACGGAATGAATTGCCCAAAGAAGTAGTGAGCTCTCCATAAATGGAGGTCTTTAAATAGAGCCCCCGATGACCCCATGTTGGGATGTTTCAGCAATCCTGTATCCATGGCAAAAATTCCAAGAAGATTCCAGGAGGTCTCCTCTCTCTACCTCAATAAGAATAGGAAGGATGACGAAGGGTTCAGGGCAAAAATGTTACTCCTCTGCTCAAGAAACGTCAACGGCTCCTACTGACTCTAGAAGAAACTATGAACTGTTCTGTTTGACACTTAACATCCTCCAAAATCTGGCTGCAGCCTACCCCTACTGGCTATTTCAGAGGATTCACCTCAGAGCACTCTAAAGTCTAGCCAGCTGGCTTGCCTGCTTTCCACAGGACTCAGGACTTTTATCTCCCACCTCTGTGTTCTTGCACTTGCTATAACCCGTGCCTGGAATGCACTCCTTCCATCTCTTAGAATCCTCAGCTCAAGCGCTGCCTCCTCTGGGAAATCTTCCCTGATCCCCTCAGTCTGGATGTTTTCTCCATCCTTACATTATCTTACAGTTACTTATCTGTTTACTGTTCTATCCTCCTGCTAAAATGTAAACTTGTTAGGGATAGAGGGTGTTTGTTATTTTTTGTCTTTGGTTCCCCAGGGCCTGAGACGGAGTGTAGTTTAGGGGGATAAGGAGCTAGGCTGGGATCTAGTCTCTGATACTTACTAGCTGTGTGGTCCTGGATAGATCATTTCACCTCCCTGATGCTTAGACAACTTTCGGGAGCTTTTCCAAGTTACAGGTGAGTTTTGACCTACAGAGATCCTTGATGAATCCTAAGTGCCTAGTGCCTTGTATATTGTAGGTGCTCAATAAATATTTCTTGGAAGCTGTGGTATATGATTGTAATGGAATATTATTGTGCTATAAGAAATGATAAGCAGGATGATTTCAGGAAGACCTGGAAAGACTTGCATGAATTGATGCACAGTGAAGTGATCAGAACCAGAACATTATCTACAGAAATGGCAAGGTTGTGTAATGAAGAATTGTGAATGACTTAGCTATTCTTAGCAATACAATGATCCAAGACAATCCCAAAGGATTAGTGATGGAGCACACTATCTGCCTCCAGAGAAAGAATGGATGTTGTTTGAATACAGATTGAGGCATGCTATTTTTCTCTCTTTCATTTTTTTCTTTTATTCAAGTCTTCTTGTAACAAATGACTAATATGGGAACGTTTTACATAATTGCACATGTATAACCTATATCTGATTGCTTATTGTCTCAGAGAGGGAGAGAGGAATAGAATTTGGAACTCAAAACTTTAAATAAAATATTTAAAAAGCAAAGAAATAAATAAATGCTTTTTGGATTGAAATAATACGACAGAATTATTTGCTTCGAGGATCCCTGTAGAAGCTAGTCAGGACAGCCACTCAAAGTCAACTGATGAACTAAAGCTTTTAAAGACAGTGAAACATCAAATGTTCCTGAAACAACAAAGAATTTGGGGTTTTACAATTGAGAGCTGGGCTTCATAGGCGTGGGATCTGAACTGTATCCATGATTTCTGGATTCCATTACTGATTCCTGAGCTGACCCACTGTCAGCCCTGGGGAAAATGTCTCAACTGCACTGGCTGAGGCTGACACATGGTTAAGATGGATATCGAAGACAGCAGGGAAAGCTCGCACAAAAGAACAGGAAAGACTTTGGCAGGAACCTGGAGAGGTCATTGATTCCAGGCCCCTGCTTTTGGGCAGGGCAAGAGTAAAGTCCTTTATAACCCCCTTTCCCTCTATTCTCCCCAAAAGTTGTCTATTATCTTCATAAAGATCCACTGGGGCAGAGAACGAAAGGCCGAATCCCTTGTTTGTTCCTAGGGTACCTACTGCCTTTTTGACCTTAAGCAAGTCACTCATCTCCTTGGGCCTCAGCTTCCTCATCTGTAAAATGAGCTGGAGAAAGAAATGACAAAGCACTTGAGTATCTCTGCCAAGAAAACCCCAAATAGGGTCGCATAGAGTCGGATATGACTAAAACAACTCAACAACAATAAATTGTCTTAATTCATGCCAGCTCCCTGGGCCTCAGCTTCCTCAACTCTAAAAAGAGGGGGCTGAACTAGATGGTCACTGAAGACGCTTCTAACTCTGGACCCATGATATACTACAATAGCCCTTCAAGGATCAGCACAAATGCCCCTTCCAAACATGGTATCTAGGTTCTTACCTATCTATCCATCCGTCCAACAAGTATTCATTAAGCAACTTTGTCTATATTTTGTAAATATGACCAATGATAGTCATAATACTTATTTGATAGTGGCACTGAAAAGGTCCAAGGACATTGCAGAATTATAGCTCTAGCGCTCAAAAGAGTCTTAGAAATTATTCAACCCAATGACCTCATTTTACAAAGGAGGAAACAGGCCAGAGAAGTGACCTTGAACAAGGTCACACAGGTAAGAGGTGTCAGGGACCAGATTTGAATCCAACTAAGTATGATGCTTTTCCCAAGACATGTTGTTTCTACCTTGTATCATTCCTTGCATCATTCTGTCTCTCTTTCATTCCCCCTCCCATTAAAGTATACTCTCCTTGAGGGAAGGGATTGTGCCACTTTCATCTGTAAATCCCCAGGTCCCTAATTCTGAGCACATGTTCCAATACAACTATGATTTCAGAAAAGTTTATGTTCCTTCTAATGATGTCCATTGCAACCTATTCATGCTGGCCCAACCTGAATGATTTCACCCATGTCTGCCCATAAATTCACCACTGGAAACCTTCCTTGGGTTGTCTTGCCATCACACAAACAGTCATGGAACACACATAGTAGGTCACTGGTTATTCCTTGCTCTTAACTAGCACCCAGTAGGCAATTAATAAATACCTATGAACTAAGTTGAATACCCATTGTATCTACTAGGGTAACGTCCAGTTACAGTATTTAGTGTCCATATGTGTGATCAGTATTTTGGTCCACAGAAGTCCATTATTTGAAGATTTAATTTAAGAGAAGAAACCATTCCTGTCCTGGTATTTCCAGGACTTGGTCAGGCCTTACTGGCAATAGGATGAAAAGGACCAAGAGAATCGTAGTATTTATAGACCAGGACAGCTCCCGGAAAAATGGGCACCATGGCTTCCAGCAATTTGGAAAAGAGGGCACCCTTGTGGGTAGTGCTATTCTTGGCTTTAAGAGAAACCAAGACAGATTTATGGGAAGATGGTGAAAGATGTAGAAATTATGGAGGAGAAAACCTTCAATCAAGGCTGTGTGTTTTATTTCCTTTTTACACTGCTCAAAGTCGATGTTCAATAGGCAGCATGGTATCATGGATGGAGGGATATGCTTGGGAGTCAGGAAAGTCCATTGCAAATCCCTCCTTGGCCATTTGCTAGCTGCATGAGCATGGGCGGGCACTTACCCTAGCCAGGTGTCAGTATTTTCATGTGTAAAATTGAGGAATTGGTCTTGATGCCCTCTTGTGCTCCTTCACACTCAAAAGCTATGATCCTCATCACCGAGCATGGTTTCCTATTCAAGGTAGATGGTAGAGAAGTGACCTCTATAATATCCACAGATTAAAGATCTTTAGGGTTGGAAGGAACCTTAAAGACTAGTCTAAGCCAAAGGTTCTTAACCTTTTTAGTGTGTCCCGGGCCCCTTTGGAAGTCTGGATAAGCCTATGTGGGCCCCTTCTCAGAATCATGTTTTTAAATGCAGAAAAAAATACATAGGATTATAAAGGAAGCCAATTGTGTTGAAACAGTTATCATTTTTTTTAAAAGTGAGTTCATGGACCCTTGATTTAAGAACCGCTCCTCTAGACTAGTTCAACCTCATTTTTTTAAACCAATAAGCAAACAGTAGAGAAGTGAATGGAAGAATCCAGGGCTCCTGACTCTTGGTCCAGTGCACCTTCAACTATATCATATTTCTTTGTTCCATTTCACCCCACCAACAACCAAACCTATTCTGGTCCTGGTGGATTATGTGGGGTGGTAACCAGCATATGAGAATGGCCTGCTTGTTCTCCCCTTAAATAAATATGTATATGTTGTACACATATTTAATAATATTATAATAATAATATATAATATAATAATAATATATAATTATATATAATATATAGGTATATATGTACAAATACATATGTGTATATATATATGTGTGTGTATATAAATGTATATATATGCATATAGCTATTTCTATCTGTCTCTACCCATATATCCGTTCATCATCTGTCTCCTCCTCCTCCTTCTCTCTCTGTTCTGTGTTTCTCTCTCTCTCTCTTCTCTCTCTCTCTCTCCTCTATATATCCATATCTCTCTCTCCTATGTCTATCTATCCATCTCTCTCTGTCTCCCTATCCTCTATCTATCCATCTCTCTCTCTCTCTCTCTCCCCCTTCCTCCCTGCCCCCCTTCCCTTCTTCTATCTCCCTCCCCCCATCTGTCTCTCTCAACACTCATAGTGGCTGGGGGACAAATAGAATAAATGTCTTTCTCATGGAATCCCAGACTCTCAGAGTTGGAAGGGTCCTCAGAAATCATCTCAACCATCTCTGACCAAGAATTCCCTCTAGAACCTCCCAGGATTCCCCTTGTAGCCCTCCCAGGAGTGGCAACCACTCACCCTTGAAGGAATCCATTCTACCTTTGGATATTCCTAATTATTAGAAAATATTTCTTCCCATCCAGCCCCAATTCCCCTCTCTTTAACTTCCAACTCAACCCCTCACTCTGCCCTCTAGCAAAAAAGGTCTATTTTCTCTTCCAGGGCTTCAGATACTTGGAGACAGAAATTGTGTAATTTGGGATCATGCGATCATGGAGCTGAAAAGGGATCTCAGAGGCAACCTAGTACAACCCCCTTCTAAGACAGATTTTAGGACTAAAGGAATACAGATTTAGAGCTTAAAAAGATCTTCAGACCACTGGATCCTTCCCCATTTTTCAGATGAGGAAATTGAAACACAGACAGATTAAGTGATTTGATTAGGGTCTGTCTGAGGTGGGATTTAAACCCAGATCACTCTTACTTCAAATCGAGGGCCGTACCTACTACACTAGAGGTATTGAACAAAGCTGCTGGCCCACAATACCTGGGGACGAGAACCAGATGAAAATGTAACTGAGAAATATTTAAAGAAATAAATAAAAACACAATATAACATAATGTTAATTTGTAGTTTTCTAAGTCAATATGTTGCCATTCATTTCCATTGGAGTTTGATGCCACTGGCTAACTCCTTGATACTTTTCTGTACTATCAAATACACTGCCATTGTACTTCCTTCCCCAGTCCTATATCCCCTCCCAACCTTCTCATTTCCAGGCTAAACATCCTGAGTTCTCTCAACTGATCCTCATGTGATTTTTGCACTCGGGATTTATACAAAGGGCAGAAGCCAAGCTTTTATTATTATTATTATTCCTACAAAAATGTGTCTTCTGGTTTGGGGAGGAGAATACAGCAATGTTCTAGTCTTGTTTTGGTTCAGCAGTTTTTTTCAGAAATATTTGAGTTCTGTTCTGCTTTGAGTCAGCTCACTGAGCATGCTCTCCAAAGTACTCCAGGGTTACTTCAAGGGTCAAGAGAAAAGAAAAACTGGGGTTTCATTCAGCAAACTCATGTGGTCAATTTGGAATTTGAGTTCATGCTTCAGTTACACATAGTTAAATTCAATTTGCTGAATGCTTTTTCTGCCGCTTCTGTTGGGAGGCTGGGTGGCTCCAGGAAGGGGTATGGGGTCTCCAACTTCCACAGTCTTTGTGAAGTCTGGATTTAGAAATCTTCTGCATGATTACAGAGGTGGGTGGCTATGAGTGTGGAGTGCTGCATATAACGTTAGAATTTTTAAAGATGTCCTGGATGGTTTTGCTTGACAGTTTTCTATCCATTTTTATTTTTTGATGTAAGAGCTGGTTGTATGGGCAAGGGAGGAAGAAGGGGTGCAGTGGGAAATTTGGGCGATGTTTTTTTACAGGTTTGGTCTCTTTGCCTTTGAACTCCAGGACTGGAATGCTTTGAATCTCCTCTACAGAATTCCTGACTTCCCTCCTACCTTCTGGAGGACGCCTTGCCTGGTTCCCCTAACTTGAGGTGACCTCTTACCTACTCTGTATGCATTGTATTGTATTGCTTGTAGATATAGGCTGTCTCTTCTTCTAGAATGTAAATTCTCTGAGGGCAGGCACTTTTGTACTTGTAACCCCAGCACATAGCACACTATATCGAACATGGAAGGTGTTTAATAAATGCTTGCTGATTGGTTGATTGCCTGGGCTAACGCTGGTCTCCAAGTCTTATACCTTTGCCTCTCTTTTTTCCCATAATTTTCCCCCACAATCACCAGATTATTTCAAGAAGCACAGCTAGTAAGTGTTTGAGGCAAAATTTAAACCCAGGACTTCCCCATTCCAGGTGTAGGGCCTATCTATTGCACCATTATAGCTCTGAGCATGAAGCTCCTTTCCCCTAGATCACATAATCAGGGCATTGGAAGGTCTGACTGGTCTGCAAAGATGGGACCCATCCTGATTGTGAGAATGCACATGGTGACCTCACATCACTCCAGGTGATGCCTGGTGGCATCTCAGGTTACCCATGTGGATCCAAGACTCCTTGGACTGAGGCAAAATAAACCTATTTCATGGGCCTTCTCTTCCTCCCCCAGCAGTTACCCTAGCCTCCAGGCATGGATTTTCACAGCATCCCCTTCATATTTATTTTCCTAATGCAATTTACTGGGCTGGCTCCTTGGGCACACCAGCCCCTCTGTCCCCAGCTGATTACAAAAATGACTTCATTGTAAAAAGACACATTTAAACTCCCTCTGAGTGTGCCAAAAACTGAGACATGAAGAAAAAATTAAGAGTAAAAAATGGAAAAATGGAATTAAATCTCAACTTCATGAAAACTATTGACATTGCTTTAAAATATTCTCTCATTCTTTCTCTCTTGTCTTCCTTCCCTCTTTCCTCTCTTCCTCCTTTTTTCCTCCCTCCCTCCTTTCCTTCCTTCCTTCCTTTTTCCTTCTTTCCTTCCTTCCTCTCTTCCTCCTTTCTTTCTTCCCTTTCTCCCTTCTTTCCTCCTTCCCTCTTTTCTTTCTTCCCTCCCTCCTTTATCCTTCTTTCCTTCCCTCCTCTCTCCCTTCCTTCCTTCCTTTCTTTCTTCCTTCCTTCTTTCTTCCTTTCCTCCCTTCCTCCTTTTTTCTTTCTTTCCTTTCCTCCTCTCTTCTTCTTTTCTTTCCTTCCTTCCTTCCTTTTCTTTCCAAGGAACAATCTATCATTCCTTCCAGGAAGCAGTTCACAAATCGGGAATAAAAAACAACAAAATAACAACAAAAATTCCTTTAGCCAGAAGGAGAAAGTCCCTCAGGGAGTGAGTCAGGGAGCAAGAAAAGCTGTTTATGCCGTGAGTTCTAAGATCTAAGAGATCTTGGCTTTTACTGGACCGTGGGCTGCATTGAGGAAGACTGTATCCAGAATTAAGGAGGTCATATTAACACAGCGACAGGGCAGGGTCCTAGATCTAGAGCTGGAAGGGTCTTTGGAGGCAAGTAAGTGTAACCTCTTCATTTTACAGGTAAAGAAACTGAGGCCCAGGGAGAGTCAATGACATAGGATCATGGATTTAGAACTAGAAGAGTTAGGGTTAGTCCAACCACCTCTTTTTACAGATAAGGAAATTGAGCCCCCGGAAAGGCAAGTGACTTGTCCAAGGTCACACAATGAGGATCACAGATCAAGAGCTGGATGGGCCCTCATTTTACAGATGAGGAAACTGAGGCCCAGAGAAGACACAAGTCACAAAGCGGTCCTGTTGTCCTCTGCCCTTGTCAGATCACATTGAAAGTGTTGGGTTCCTTGCTGGTGAACACACTTCAGTAAAGACATGGTGAAGCTGAAGAGTATTTAGAGAGGGCCAGCCAGGATGAAGAAGGGTTTTATACCAAGACCTTTAAAGGACCAGTTGAAAGAACTGAGGAAGCTTAACTTGGAGAAAGGGAGATTCAGGGGGAACATGAGAGGTGGCATCAAATCCTGATGTATTGCAAGGGAAAGGGGGACAGTGCCTGGCACATAGTAGGTGCTTATTGACTGGTTCTGCTTGGCCCCACAGAGCAGAAGTGTGTGTGCTGGGAGGAACTTGCAGAAGAGTAGATGTCAGGGAAGACCTCCAGATCACCACACGTGCCCAAAGGCAGCAGGGGCTGCCTCAGGGAAGAGTGAGCTCTGCTGTGCCCAGCGGTCTTCACACTGAGGGTGGCTGTTGATCACCTCACAGGGGATGCTGAGGTGGGGGCTCCTATTTAGATACAGGCTGGGTAAGATGGACACTGTAGCCAATGGAAAAATCACTGAATTTTGAGATTGAGGATCTGGATTCCATTATTGCCCGAGTAACCTTGGACAAGTCACTTGACCTCTCTTGACCTCAGTGTCCTCATCTGAAAATGAGGAGGTTGGATGAGATGACTTCTAAGGTCCCTCTCATCTCTGAACCCATGAGCCTGTAACCACCTTCTCTCATTAAGAACCAGCAATGTGCTTGACCTCTGGACAGATCAAAATCAAGAAGCTTTTTATTCCTACATCAAAAGACACAGAAGACAACTCTCCAAAGTCACTCTAGCAGAAGCTGGTGACCAGACGGGCACAGAGTTGAAGCTTGACCATACTTTTTTCATCAAAACTTCTGCTCCCAGCTCAGCCCCAGGCTTGCGATCCAGAGGAACAGTAATGAGCTCAGCTCTTCCTTTCATCCCAGCAGATCCTAGAGCTTCAAATAAGTGTCCCTGTGACCTTCCACATCCTTCATGCCCCTATAGCCTCCCACGGCATAGAGGTAACTCAGGCTTTGGGGACTGGCTGGGCCTGGCGACCTCTGGGGTCCCTTCCAACACTAAATTTCTATGCCTCTAAGGCGGGGGGGGGGAGGAGGTAAACTTAATTTTCTTAAAAATATTTTGATCAATATTTTTTCTGTAGTATTATGTACTTTACACCGTGCATTTAAAAGCCAGGAAGATATCACATAAGACCTCACTATAAGACAGCTATTTAAAAATAATTTAAAATGTTATCTTTTCTATTTATATCATTTTCTTTCTAATTCTATTCTTCTCTGCTACCCTCCCCAGCAAGCTATCCCTCCTCACAAAGAATAAAAATGAAGAAACATGTCAATTCCATGAAATGAACAAACACCTCCACTGAATTCAGTGTTCTATGCAGTGGTCCCCCAATTCTGCAAAGGAGACTGGGAGATACATTCTCATTACTTTTTTGGAGTCATACTTGATAGGTTTGTACAATTATATGACCATAGTCTCCTGCCTCTGCAAAGGGGGAAGGCATCTAGGTGGAGTTGCAGATTTCTGGGACCTGAATAATAACTAACTGTGTAATCCTGGGCAACTGTCTTAACTGTTTGCCTCAGTTTCCTCCTCTGTAAAAGAAGATAATACTGGTGCCTTCCTCTCCGGATTGTTGTGAGGATAAAGTAATTCAGTATTTGTAAAAGGCTGCACATCTCAAAGTGCTATATAAATGTTATATAGAAGTGATATTAGCATGATGCTGATGACGATGATGATGATGTCATTCTTTGGGGCCAATATTAAGCAAGTCTGGGGATATTCCACCCCCATAGTCCATCACTTCTGAAAAGAAGGGAGGAAGGTGTATTTTCTCATCTCCTCTCTAGGGCCAGTCTTGGAATGGTACTTAATGAATGTTTACTGACTTTTATTATGCACAAATAGGTGCTTAATAAATGTTTGATGAAGGAAACAGAGGGGAAAAAGTGTGGGTCACACCAGTCCATAATTTTTCCATCCTTTACTACAAAGGAAAGACATTTTAAAAAATAGAGAATAAACACAAAACTCATTTTCTGCAAAGAAGACACATAAAATGTGAAGGGGGGGAGTTCTGAAACCCCCTGGGACTGCCACCTCCCAAGAACCAATTCTTCGTTTGGTTCCACTTTATTAGGAAGCCACTAACCAGACGCTCCCGTTATTTATCGGCACCCTATTGTTTTAATGAAAAGTTAATCGAGTTTGCTTGTTCCTCTCCGCTTTTTCTCAATCAAATGATTTCCTGCAGCTACGTGGGAATAAATTTGGCTTAATCTTCAACCTAGGTGTACCCTAATTCTTCCTCACCTAGATAAAAAAAGCTGGCTTTGCTCAAGAGCAAAAGCAAAGAGCAGAAGTTTCTCTGAGTTTTCTCTGCCCTTTAATGCCAAATCTGCCCAACTTTCCAGCCAATTGTGTTTTAAACAAACCCTTTCTGGGCGAGAACCAGGGCCAAAAATATTGTAGCATCTGTGAAGCGTGTGTGTGTGTGTGTGTGTGTGTGTGTGTGTGTGTCTGTGTCTGTGTCTGTGTCTGTGTGTGTCTGTGTGTCTGTGTGTGTGTGTGCGTGTGTGTGCGCGCTCAGGAGCACACTGGGGTAAGGGAGGGAGGCCGAGAGGAAGGAGATGGAGTCAGGAAAAAGAGCCTGGAACACTCTTCTGGGTTCTTTGGGGCCCTTTGGTGGCCTTCACCCAAAAACAACAAAAGAGGGAGACTGCCACAGTCCCCTTGCCAGACCCTGTCTATGAGCTGAGGATCCAAAGATGTACTTTTCTTCAGGGTTTTTACAGAATGTTGTCTGTTCTGGGCAGAGCCCACTCTGGCGAGCTTTGGAAAAGCAAATGGCTCCAAATCAAATCTTGATTATGCACATTAATCTTAGCAGGCTCTTGGAAGGAGAGGACAGCAAACATTTATTAAATCCCTGAGATGTACAAGGTCTTGGGCTAACACTGGGGATGGGGATGGGGATGGGGTAGGAAATGACTGGACTTGTGACTTCTTTGGTAGAGGGAACTCTAGGTGAAGAAATGCCCTTTACACATGCAGGTTGGCACCTTCTCTGACACTTTTTAGGAGAGTTGCCTAGAACACTAAGAGGTTAAATAATTTGCGCAGGGTCCCACAGCCTACATGGGTCAGGGGTAGAATTTAAGCCAGGTCTTCCTGGTTTTAGGAAGGACAACTCTCTACCCATTTATTTATTTATCATCCTATCTATTCTATTCTATACATACTTCCATTCTTTCTCTGGATGCAGAGGAATGGGGATATGCATTTTGCCTGTCTGGTGAAGTCTATGGCTCATTTGCAGAATTCTATTTCCAATGAATAATATAAAATAATAGGATTACAAAGGAAGTCAGTTCTGTCAAAATTTGATTATAAAAATATTTTCAGAAATGAAATTCAGCGACCTGTTTAAGAAGCCTAGAGGTAGCTTGTTGTAATGGATAGAGAGCTAGCCTTGGAATTAGAAAGACCTAGGCTCCAGTCCAGACTCTGACACAGCCCGCTTGTGTGACTCTGGGTACATCACTTGACCTCTCAGTTCCCCAGAGACCTTTCTAAGATTAGAAGCTTTAAAGCAAGTGTTTATCTAGATGGCTAGAGGGAAGTTTTCTCATTGAGCCTTCCCTATACCAATGACATCATAGATTCAGACTTTTTAAATAAATAAGGCATTAAAAAATGCTTTAAACTCTGAAATTCTTTGACTGTATTATACAAAAAGTTCAAGAGGGAGTAGATCAATTTTTAGTTGGAGGCATCAGAAAATGCTTCATGAATCTGTTGACATATGAGTTAGACACTGATGGAAGGGAATGAACTCAACAGGAGACATACATGTCAGGGAGAGAGAAGAAAAGCCGGGATGTAGACCAAAGGCACAACTAAATGACCGAGTCATATGAAGGGCTCTTTGAAGGCAATGAAGAATGGCATGGCAGCAGGACGGCTTCCCCTCCAGAGAACCCCTTCAGAAAACCCTTCACTCCATGACTGAATGTCTGACTCCCATTTTCAGTTTCTGAGCTGTGAGAACATGACATCATAGAATTTCCTACCACACTGGCCAAGCCTGGCTGGGTGTGAGTCTCTCTGAGAGCAGTTGCCCAGTTCAAAAAGTTTCTCTCATTCTGGCTGGGCTCATCCCTGACTTGGATGTGGCCCCAGGGAGGAGTATTTGAGTTTATAAAAGGTCAAGGAACTTTGAAAGGGCCATATCAAGTTGAAAATGAGGGGGGAAAATTCATGAGTGGCGCACTGCTGGAATACTGAGGAGTGTTCTGATCAACCTTCAAGAAGACAGTTTGGTACAGAGGAAGTCTGTAATCCTATTTATTACCTATATGAGTCCAAGCAAGTCAGTTCCTCTTTGGAGCATGAGTTTCTTCTCTGTAAAATAGAGGGTTGGACTAGATGAACTCTCAGGTCCTTTGAGTGACTTCCCTTTTCTGGCCCTCAGTTTACCCATTCATAAAATGGAAAGTTAGAAGACCTCTGAGCTCTTTTACCTCAAAATCCACAATCCCGTGACCATGATGCCTTTACCTACCAAGATGCCATTTGTATATTCATCTTTATGCAAATTTCAAGAAGCAGAGGGGAAATATACCTTCAGGTTAGATGGGAAAAGGCACATTGACTAGGAAAGGTTTACATTTCTTCCAAAAGAACCTTTGATTTTAGCAGCCTTTCTCATCCTCCTCCAACAAATTCAGATGCAGCAGCGGACTCAGACTGCCAGTGGGGAAAAAGCTGATTTGGGGTCAGAAGACCCGGAGTGAGCCCAAGCTCCCGACTTCCCCCCCTCCCCATTCCACACACTAATCACAGGAAGTGGTTAAAGACTCTTCAGGTTGGAGGGGGCCTGGAAGGGTACCTGTCTAACAGAATCCTCCCATTTTCTGGATGGAGAAACCGAAACCCTGAACAAAATGACTTGTCCAAGGTCAGGAATTAATCTCTCTGAGCCTCAGTTTCCTTGCCTGTAAAAAAAGGATGATAATCGTTCCACTCCTTATCCCATAGAGTTATTGTCAAGGAGCTGCTTAACAGGCTATAAGGTGATGTGGAAGGGCACTGATAATCATGATGGCGAGAATGGAGATGATAGCAATAGTAATAAACAGGCCATAACGTAACATGCAATAAGGAAACCTTCCGGCCCTGTTGGGTCTCAGGATTGCGCACTGTCAGAGGCAGAGGGACCTCATGCACCTTTCAGCCCAGCTTCTGTATTCCACCATTGAGGCGCAGGGAGCTTAAAGGACTAGTATTCGAGGTCCTTCAGGACACATGACCAACGCTTCTAGATCAAGGCAAGTCAGCCTATAATCAAGGGCCAAGGGTGGGATTCAGCGGTGTAACGGACGCTAGCTACAACAGGCCCTGAGATCCATCACAGCCCACCCTGAGAGGTCTGACAAGTTAATTATGTGTTTGAAACATCTGTCTACAGGCAACAAGAGGCTCATCACATGTTTGTGAACACACTTAAGTCCCAATTAAAATCCCATTTTTTTACAGGAAGCCTTTCCCAATCCCTCTTAATTCTAGTACTTTTCATTGATCAATTATTTCCCATTTATCCTATATATAATTTGTTTTCTATTCTTTTTTGTTGTTGTTGTTTTTTGCCTTTTTTTTTGAAGGGCAGTTGGGGCTGGGTGACTTGCCCAAGGTCACACGGCTAGTAAATGTTAAGTGTCTGAGGCCAGATTTGAACTCAGGTCCTCCTGACTCCAGGGCTGGTGCTCTATTCACTAGGCCACCTAGCCACCCCTATAATTTGCTTTCTGGATATTTGTTTGCACATTATCTCCTCCGTTAGACTGTAAGCTCCTAGAGGGCAGAAATTCTTTTGCCTTTTTGTATTCTCAGAACTTAGCACAGGGCCTGACACATAGTAAGTGCCTAATAAATGTTTATTGATTGGTGAATATTGACACATTCAGTCATTCACCTCTAGGTATCTCAGACTAACCCGTGATTCCTCAGAAGCATTCGTGTAGAGGCTCAGAATCAGGGGCAACCTCAAAGACATGAAAGCTTACATGTAGGATCACAGAGTACAGAATAAGATGAAGAATTGACTATCATTTTTCTCTGAGTCTGCACGATGGTTTCTGGGTACTAGCCAAAATACCCTATGGACAGTGAAGGGCCAGCTCCCTAGGGAAATGGGTCTAGGGCAAGTATCAGTTTATTTCTGAGTCTCCATTTCTTCCTCTACAAAATGAGGGAGTTGGACAAGATGGCCTCAGTTGCCTTATCTGAAAAATGAGAGAGGTTTACTACACAGACCTTACAATTCTGTGATTAATTGTTTTCCTATCTGGAAAAACAACAAGCAATAATTGACCTGCCAGTAATATCTCTTAGGACTGGCTTAATTTCTTTAGTGGCTATGGGTTCCTAACATCTCACCATGTCATCAGTGGGATTTAGTAAATGAGGACAATTGTCCAGAGCCTCCACTTTGGGGTATCGTGTGTACATGGAGGGCTGCTTGGCACTGACCCCGAGAGCTGGCCCTGGGGAAGAAGGAGAGGGTGATCACAGAGAGCCTCAGGAAAGTTCTAAGTCACATATGCTGCAATTTCTAAACTACCACCATCACAGGGTGAAGGAGGCAGAATGTACCCTTCTGCCCATCATCTGTAGTCATTTGTTTCTCCCCCTTCACCTCTGCCCTTGTATAGTCATTTCCAGTCATGTCTGCCTCTTCCTGACCCCACTTGGGTTTTCTTGGAAGAGATACTGGAGTAGTTTGCCATTTCCTTCTCCAGTTTATTTTAAAGAAATGGAAACTGAGGTAAGCAGGGTTAAGTGACCTGCCCAGGGTAATACAGCTAATAAGTATCTGAGGTCAGGTTTGAAGTCAGGAAGATGAGTCTTGACTCCAAACCTGGCACTCTATTATGGTGCCACCTAGCTACCCCTATTGTATCATCTAGCTGCCCTAATGTCAGCTGTTATCAGTTTTTCCCCCCTTTTTTAGCCAGTGCCAAAGAGTTTTGATGATTTGTGCCTTGTAATACAGTCTGAGATCTACTAATGCCAACCCTGTGAATAGAATGCTGGTCTTGGAGGCACTAGCTGGGTGACCCTGGGCCAGTCATTTAACCTTACTAGTTTTTTTCATTGCTAAAATGGAGGTTGGACTTAATGACTTCTCAGGTCCCTTTACCAGCTCTAAATCAATGATACTTGAGATTATTTATCCTTTGTTCCTCTGGATAGATCTTATGATTAATTTTTCTGCGCCCATAAAGTAACTAACTCGGTGGTGGCATGATTTGTATGGCACTAAATCGGTAAGTTAATTTAGGTAGCATCATCCTTTTTGTTATATTGGCACAGAACTATTATCATTATCGATTGTTTTTAGCTTTATTTAAACACACTCCCCTTAATTAATTCAGAGTAAACAGAAGTAACAAAGTCCTAACCCAGTTTATGATTTTTTTTATTCCCTCCTTCCCCATTCCCTAATCCAAATGGTTTCAAAACTCTCAGGATCAATCTCAATTTTGTGTTTAGAAAAAGCCCATTTTCAAGTTGATCTGAGCAAACTCCCTGTGTTTGTGTCATCCCTCCTGCCTCAAATATGTACTAGCTATGTGACCTTGGGTAAGTCACTTAACTTCTGTGTACTTCAGCTTTTTCACCTGTAGAAGGAGGGTGTTGAACTCTGAGGTCCCTTCCAGCTTTATATCTGTTTCCTAAAGAGGTTTGATACTGATTCTTTTTTTCCTTGTTCTTAATACTACTATAGCGGTAAGACAGATGAGGCTTCCCAGATGTACATTAGTCAAAATTAATGCTAACCATCTGGATGGATAAGATAACCAAATAGCCATAAAATCTGGGCATGTTCCAAAATAAGAAAAACATTGCCATTGGTGCAGAGAAGAGAGGGGGTGAAACCATCCTTTCCAGAGACTGTTGGAGGGCTTCCAAGAAGATTTAATAGTTTACAAAAATTTCAAGGTAGCTTCACACTCTCATTAGGGTACAGCTGTGGGATTTGCAGGACTATTGGTACATTTGGGTAAGGGAAGATATTAAAAGTGAGTCCATTGGGTCAAGCCTTTGTTTTTCAATCATCCTAAAAGAAAGGAGATGGATTGGAGAGAAGTGGGCAATACTGGTGATTCTTGGAAGGATCTTACCGAAATAGGGCATTCCTATCCAACGGTACCATACAGCTAAGGGATTTGGCACCAGGTTCCATTCCCATATCCTTCTTCCTCTTCCTCCCCCAACTCAGCTCTGACTCTTCTCTTGCCAGCAATTTACACTCTGAGTCATGTGTTAATCATGGGAATGTCATTTCTCCACCCCTCTGCCATTCTCCTCCTCCTCCTCCTCATCCCTAGGACCTGGGAGGGCTTCAGTCCTCTCCAAGTGGGGTTAAGATACCAAACATCTCTTCAATGATTAAGCTATTCGACATGTTTAAACTTGGAGGTTGACGGAACTGGAACCAGAGGTCAATGGCTAACCCTGGTGCCTTTGTCCCCATCATCTCTGACTCAAGCTTGAAGCTAAGATTTAACAATCATTTTTTCTTCTTCAAAGTGGCACTTAACATATCCATCAAGAATGAACACCAAGTTTTAAGGCATGAATTAAAGCTTCCCAGGGACATGGGTCATAGTATTTTGTTACCAGCTAGTAGTAATAATTATAATAATAAAGATCTAAAGAACATTAAACAGAAAAGAATTAATGTCAAGATGGTCATTTGTTCCAAAGCAGTTTCCATCTGAACTTCAGAGGAAAAGATGATAAGGTAGTAAAGAGACCTGGTATTTCATTTCACTGACAGAAGCAAGTCCCTTCTCTGAAACGAAGAGCTTTAGAAAGTTGCCTTAAAGCACTGGGTGATTAAGTGATCTGCCCAAGGTCACACAGCCAGGATGTGAGAAGATGAGAATAAGATAATGACAATGTGTTAAATAAGCATTTATTAAGTGCCCACTCCTCAGCATTGGGCTAAGATTTACAAGAGCAGCTAGGTGACACATCAGAGTGTCAGGTTTGGAGTCAGGAAATCTTCCTGAGTTCAAATCTGGCCTCAGACACTTACTAGCTGTTTGACCCTGGGCAAGTCACTTAATTCTGCTTGTCTCAGATTCTTCATCTGTAAAATGAGCTAGAGAAGGAAACAACAAACCACTCCAGGATCTTTGCCAAGAAAACCCCAAATGGGGTCACGGTTAATGAGACATCACTGAACAACAATGACAAAGTATCTACTGTGTGCCAGGAACTATGCTAAGCACTGGAGACGAAGAAAACAGCAAACACAGTCCCCGTCCTCAAGGAGCTTACCTCTGCAAAGCAGATGCAAGTCTTCTCTAGTACCCTAGACTCTGGTGGGCCCAGTTACTGCAGAAGCTGGGCAGTCTGAGCCCTGAGGCTTGGCACAATCACCTGGTTTATTGTACACTGTAATTTACTGATATACTACAGGTTGTAAATTTCAGTTTCTCCATCTGAAAAATGGGGACAAGGATCCTGGCTATACTTATCTCAAAGCACTGTTGGGAGGTACAAATGATATGCTATGTGTAAAATGCTTTGTAATTATATATATATATATATATATATGTATATATATGTATATATATATGTATATATACACACACATATATATAAATGTATGCATATGTATATATATATAAAATGTATATACACAATGTACATATATACATATATATTTAGAGCTCATTTAATTAATCCACTTCTTTCACAGGAAGAGAGTGAACCTCAGAAATGGGAAATGATTTCCCAAGGGCACCTAGGGCATAAGTGGGAGAGCTGGAATTTGAACTCAGAATTTCCTGACTTTAAATACATTGCTTGGTCTGCCTCTAGAGGCAACTGGTACAATTTGTCAGTCCTCTGCCAGAGGCATCCCCACCATGTTTGTATTTGTGGACTTAAAAAGAGAGCAAGAACGGATGTGAAAATGTTTCCAAAGACCAGAGGGAATTGAGGGAGGATTAATGAAGCTGCCTTCCCAGAAAGGCTGTGCCGAGTCAGCATCATAAAAAGGAGCAGGGAGATAAATGTATGGGAAAGAGAACAGCATCTGGAAGCAGAGGATTTGGGTTTGATGCCTGACTCTACCAATACCTACCTGCATGACCTGGGGGATAAATGGCTTCTCCAATCTAGGCCTTGGTTTCTGAGGTTAGATTGGAATCTGCATCTTCCTGGCTGACTCTAGGATTGACTCGAAAACAGGCTAAGACTAGATTGAGATCATAACATTCCAGACCTAGAGTTGGAATGGACCTTAGAGGCTGTGGTTTCCAATACCCTCAGGTTACAGAGGAGGGAATGGTGGGCCATTTGCAGAGTGGACTTGTGCTGGGTCCTACAGTGACAGAGGCAGGATTCAACCCCAGGTCCTTGCCTTTCCATGGATCCATACTGTCTCCCAGATCATGGTCCCATCAAAGCATTGGAAGCATTCAATAAGCATGAATATTAATCAATAAACATTTATTAAGTGCCTACTGTATGCCAGGCACTGTGCTAAGTGTAAAAGGTAGTCCCTGCTTCCTGGAGCTAAAAATAATAATATGAATGACAACATTAATAAAACTATTGATAACGTTAATAATAATCTAATGAGGGAGATGACATGTGAACAGACATACCCAAAGCAAACTATATACAGGATAAATAAGAAATAATTAGCAGAGGGAAAGCATTAGAATTAGGAGCTGGAGAAGGCTTCCTGTGGAAGGTGGGATTATATAATCTTGAAATTTGAATAAAGAGTTCCAAGTGATTTCTTTCTCTGTAAAATCTCAGGCTCTTGTTCTGATAGAAGTCCTAATGGATGAGAGTAACTGACATTTATACGGTGTTTACGGTGTGTTAAGAAAGCCCTCAGCAATAATAAAATTATTTGATCCTCATAGCAACCCTGGGAAGTAAGTGCTATCATTACCCCCCCTTTATAGTTGAGGAAACTGAGGGAGAAAAAGGTTAAATGATTTGTCCAGGATCACACAGCTAGTAAGTGTCTGAGGTTGGACTGAAACTCCAGTCTTCTATTTGAAACTAGTTGCTTTGATTAACACATAAAAACTCCAATAATATTGATGAAAAGCACACAAAAACAGGAATTCCTAACCTGCTGGGTGTCAAAGACCCTGTGGCAGTCTGGTCAAGTCTATGGGCCCCTTCGCACAATAATATTTTCAAATGCAAAAAATAAAATACAAAAGAAACATTTATACCGAAATAATCAAAATACATATTTTTTAAGTTCATGGATCCCAGTTTAAGAACCTTGTACTCGTACGAAGCTGAACGCTAACCATTTTCATGATCTATTTTAGACCAGAAGAAGAGAGAGGAAGCAACTCCTTTGTTTTAACAGAGAGGTGGAGTACGACAGTTACAAAATGTGACATACAAAGCCAGATGCAATCCACGTGGATGTGTTTTGTTAAAATGTTTTACTTTGTGATAAAGAAGGAGTGATTCAAGAAACTAAGTGGGGGAGGTGGAGTTAAAGTTCAAGAATGACTGTGATGAAAAATCAGAAGGAATCAATAAAGCTTTAAAAAAAGAAAGAGAGAAAGAAAACCCAGTCATTTTGGAAAATGAAATTGAGAGGTACAGGACTACTTCAAAACGTCTTCTGTTCGCAATCCAGTGATGAGCTCTGGTTTCCCTCTTTATGATGCAGACCTGGCCAATGGAAGTCAGCTGTCGACAGCAATTCTTTCATTCTTGTCCCATATTACTAATCATTAGCACTGGTGGATTTTATTCTATAACATGGACCTTGCTTGACTGTAATAAAATGACATTTCTTTTAAAGAGTGTGTCCTAACTGAGACTCTCTTCTGGTTCACATGGTCTGAATCTGTTGACGTGGAATATTTCTCTAATGACTTTGGCCTTGGAGGATACCCCCCACCCCAGACCCTGAGAAGTCAGCAGTGTGGGTGGGCAATTCTCGCCCCTTTGCTTGGAGCTCTGCATTTCTCAGCAGGGCCATAGATCACATATTAAGGTACTGAAAGAATCTTAGAAGGCATCTAGTCAGGTGAATTCTCTCTCATTTCACAGTGAAACTGAGGCCCAGAGAATTTAAAGGATTTGCCCATACCAATCTAAGTTCATAGACTTTGAGCTGGAGGGAGCCTTGGACATCACCTACTTCAGTCTTCTCAGTTTACAGGAGAGGAAACTGAGGCACAGAGAAAAGGGGTCTGTCAGGCGGCTAAGTAGCAAACCCAGGATTCAAACCCAGGTTCCCTGATCTTGAATTTCTCAAGCCTTCCAGTACATCATTCACCCAGGTTTTCTGTGCTAAAGGTATAAAGAAAAGGATCCCAAAGTCGGCCTCAGGGTTAATGGTAGTTTTTGCTGCTGTTTTTTTAAAGAAACTTGAGTCTGATGTCTAGAAGAAATATAAGGTTACTGGGTCATAGACCCAGAGCTGGAAGGAAGCTTAGTGGACATAAAAGTTCAACGTCCCAAGTTTACAGAGGAGGAAACTGAGGCACCTCAAGGTCATACTGGTGGTAAGAGTATGAATTTGGAAGATGCTTCAGAAAGCCATCCAGTCTGTGTCCCACCCCCTTCATTTTGCAGATGTGGAAACTGAGGCTCAGAAAAGGAAGTGACTTATCCAAGGTCAAGTAAAGGATTGTAGATCCTTCGTAAGCCATCTGCTCTGGCCCTCTCATTTTATAGGTAAGGAAACTGAATCCCAGGGAGGGCACTACAAGTATTGAGCCTCAGAGGGGAGAATTGAACGTAGGTCCTTGGACTTTAAAACCATTATACACTTGTGAATGCGCCTCTTTCCCCAAATTTGTACAAAGGAGATGCGATCTAGTTGTTTTTTTTTTCTATTTTCCTTGGGAGGAGGGGAGTGGTAACTGAATGGGGGAAGGTGGAGGGAAAGAATGGTGGTGATTGGGGGAGGATGGTATGGAAATATGGCAGATCTTTTGGCTCTGTCAACAGAGATGGGACAAATGAGTCTTAGAACACATAATAATGTTCTTTTAAATCTGATTGGGGAGATTTTTACTCTCTGAAGTCTGTCTTATCAGTTCCAAATCAGAGAATTCTTCAAGGAGGAGGCTTCTATCCCCAGCAGACCTGTGATGTGAAATCAGTGGTGTTGTCTGAAGTCCTTCCCACTAGAAAGAAGGAGGGGAGGCCAGGCCAGATTTATAGACATCTGGCAGAAGAGGCTGCTTTGGGGTGAAAGAAGCCAGGGACCATAGGGAGGTCAGTCGCCTCCCTCTTCTCCTGACAAGGTTGGGAGTTATCTGAGAGTTGCTCCTTGGCATCTCCCTCCTAATCCTGGTCAGCGGCATGTCTGGGAGCTGATTAAGAGTTCCTATTGGGTGGATCTCTGTTTTCCTTGTGTCTGTGTTTATATGTTACTCATATAGAGCTTGCTTTAAAAAGGAAAAAAAATGTTATGATTCTCTTTCCGGCCAAGGGTCAAAATCAGCTTGGCTCACACCGCCCAGTCTTCTGGCCTCCCAGTGCCCTGTTCACAACTCTAACACAGCTTTGGCTTTTGCAGCCAGGCTTGGCTTCCAGAATTTGGATGGAGCCCTATGTCTGTTGCCATGTCCCACTGGTAAGGTTTCTCTTTTGAGGGGTCCCATTAACCTTAAACCTTCCTACTTAAACCAAAATTAATATGTGAGCTTCAGAAAAACATCTGGAAGCAACATAAGCATTGATTCAACACACACACACAGAGTTGTAGTCCTGAAATGCTATCCGAGCAATAGATACACACTGGAAAGACAGTTGGTATAGTGGGAAGCCCACTGTCTTTGGAATCAAAGCACCTTAGTTCAAATCCCACCTGTGATACTTCTTGGGGCAAATCACACCACAACCCTGGGCCTCAGTTTCCTCACAGGTAAAATGGGGTGGGCTGGAAATAATAACAACAGCGTTTATAAGGTGCATTAATGTTTGTAAAGTACAAAGCACCCCCAGTTACACAGTGCTTGTTGACCATGGAGAACACAGGTAGCCCCTGTTTGATGATTCAGGATCTCTCAGAAAACGTGCCTTTCCCTTTGCCAATGAGGTTTCAGGGTGGGACCATGAAACACACATTTGATGAAAAGCAATTTTGTGTTGATTGATTCTGTACTTATCTTCTCCAGACTCAATTATATACAAGTAGGCCCCCTCATTCGACTATAAGAGCCTTAGAAGGGATTGTTTTTGTGTTTTCTACCTTTAGCTCTTAGGGCAGTGACTGCTATGGAGCAAAGCTGGGGATATAGCTTGGGGCTGTGATTTTATTGGTGTAGGGAACACCTAACAATGGAGATTGGGATCTCCCTCTTTAACTTAAGTCAGAGAGTTGCCTTAAAGCTGTTTGCTTCAGTTTCCTCATCTGTAAAATGATCTGGAGAAGAAAATGACAAACCATTAGCTGTGTGACCCTCAGCATGTCACTTAACCCTGTTTGCCTCAATTTCCTCATCTGTAAAATGGACTGGAGAAGGAAATGGCAAACCACTCCAGTATCCTTGCCAAGAAAACACCAAATGGGTTCACGGAGAGTCAGACATGACTGAAAATGATTGAACAATAAGAACTGCCTAGAGTACTAAGAGGTTGAGTATGGTGCCCAGGGGTCATGCAGCCAGTATATTTGGGACTTGGATTCCCTTCTTCCTGACTTCTAGTTATCCTTCTAATAAAACAGCTTGGTGATTGATGAATGGCCCACGTCAAGCATTGTGTGACTTGTTAAGGGGTTATTTTTCCTCTCAAGTCCAGTTCTTCTTGTATGCTGACTACCCCACCCGACTTTAGCTCCCATTCCCATTAAGAACTTTGAAAGGTTTAACCTTAATTCCTGCTGGAAACACCCCATTACCTGCCAGAGGCCGATCAAACACTCTTCCTCTTTGGAGTCTGTCACTCTCGATGGGGCCAATAATCCATCCTGCCTCATTTAATATAAATTTTCAGAGGTTCAGCAGCTGAATGGGGGCACACACAATGCCATACTATTGGGTGTGTTAATCTCCATCCCCCTTCGCCGAGAGACCCCCACATCTCACCTGGTCAGCTCAATAACCTCTTTGTTCCCCATGGAGCATGATTTTCTCTAATAGGAACTAGAGTTTTTTTTCTTCTTTCTGTTCTGCTTTTTGTAACAGTTTTTGGGCTGCCCCTTCTGAAAGCTCAATCCCTCATTAACACAAGAAGCCGGCTCCAAGCCGACATGCAGCTCTTTGTTTCCCGTTCCACGGGTATTAAAAATAAATAAAGCAATTGAGTCTGATTAGCATGAGGAGAGACTTGAATGACAAGTTACAAGCTTCTGGGATGTTTCTTTCCCTGGCAAACAAGCAGGCAACTGACTACTTCACCGGCCAAGACCCCTCAGAAGAAGAATGGGCAAGGAGGTGGGTCCGGAGGGCACCACGATCACAGTATCATGAGTTTAGAGCTGAAAGGGGCATCCAGGAGGACTGCCTCCTTCCACAGATGAGGTCATTGAGGCCCAGATGCTCAAAGCCATGCATTTCATGAAACGGAAGAGTCAGGATTTGAATTCCACTCCTCTGATTCCAAAGCCAGTGCTCCACATTGTGTGTGTGTGTGCATGTGTTTGTTTTGGGAGGAAGGCTAGGAGATATTACTTTAAGGAACATTTTATGTAAAATGTATATGCATACACATGAAAAAATAATAATAATGAATACTTTAAAAGCACCGTAAATTTTACAAAAGGACTCTAGTATGTTGCCTCATTTGATGCTGGGAGGTAGGTGCTATTATTACCATCACTTTATAGATGGGGAAACTGAAGTAGAGAGGGTTAAATGGCTTGCTCGGGATGACACAGCTATTAAGTGTCTGAGGCAGGACTTTAATTCAGGGCTTCTGAGGTTCATCCCTTTACCGATCCTTTCATCTGCTATCTTTGTACATGTGTGTACAAGCATGACCGTGCTGTGCTAAAATTGCTGTTGCCTAACTGTGACTCACGGAGCACCACAATCTCTGAACAATCCAAACTCTCCTCCAGGAACTTTGATTCTATGTTGAAGGAATAACCCAAAGAAGAAATGAATTACCACATAATACCATTATTTGCATAAGTATACCATTCCCCTCCTATATTATAAATTCCTTAGGGGAAAAGGACAGAACAGATGATGTTTTATCTAAACAGCACTGAGAAAATGTCATACACACAGTAGATACTTAATAAATGATTATTGAATTGAAATATGTACAATATACACAAATATATACAATATATAAGAAATATACAATTACATATTATATATAAAATATATTATATACCACATTATCTATGCAACAATACATTGTTTTATATGTTATATATTTATATTATTTTGTTTTATATATTTAAATGTTTATATAATACATATATTTATATGATAAATATATACTATAAATATATAAAAATAAAATATATATTATTTTGCTTAATAATATTGTTCTGTATGTTATACAATTATACTATATATTGTTTTACATGTTTATATAACATATCTTAATATACTATATACGTATTACTTTTTATAGGGGAACTAACTGTATTAGAGTAAGTGATTTGAAATATTACCTGCTAGCCTCAGGATACATAACAGTCTAGAAAACATACTTCTTCCTACCATAACCCTCTGGAGTAGGCAGTGGAAATATTATCATTTTCTGTTTTTCAGATAAAGAAATGGCAACTCAGAGAGGTGAGCAGATTTCCTCAAGTCACAGAGCTCCAAGTCATAGGTAGGATTCAAACCCAGCCCTTCTGACTCCAGAGCCAAAGTTCTTTTCCTGCCCTCTACTGCTTCTCTCATGTGTATCTAGTGCTCTAGTATGATTTCTGGACTATATACAATTCTTAAAAATGATCCTTACCTTAGGCTACCCTGGTGATAAAGAAAGTTGAGTTACTATTTGGGATTTTCCATTTATTAGTGGGGGTGGAAAGAAAAGGAGTAAGAAAAAATAAAAATAAAAGATCACACGAAAAGGCATGAGATGAGAACATCCCCTTGGGGAAGAGCAAATGGGTCATTTTGTCTAGAAGGAAGAATATGTGCCCAAGCCTGAAGAAGGTAGGTCAGAGCCAGTCTGTTAAAGGTCCGTATTTTTTTCTAGAGGCAATGGGGAGCCTCTGGCGCTTTTTCAGGAAAGGAGTGACATGGTCAGACCTGTATTACAGGAATATCACTTTGTATTCCCAGCACCCAGCAAAGTAATAGGTACTCATCAGGTGTTCAACAAATGCTTTCTTGATAGAATTAAAACAAGTCAGTAATTGATAGGTTATGGTGGGGAGGAGGAAGAAGTCAAGGATGATTCCAAGGTTCTGAAACTGGTTGACTGGAAGGACAGTGGTTTAGGAAGAAATAAAATAAGTTCCATTTTGGATACATTGAGTTTGAGATGCCTTTGGGCCCACTAGGTGGAGATGGATAGAGTGCTGGGCCTGGAGTCGGGAAGACCCATCTTCCTGAGTTCAAATCTGACCTCAGACACTTACTATGTGACCCTGGGCAAGTCACTTCACCCTGTTTGCCTCAGTTTGCTCACCTGTAAAATGAGCTGGAGAAGGAAATGGCAAACTACTCCAGGATCTTTGTCAAGAAAACTCCAAATGGGGTCACAAAGAGTCAGATAGGACTGACAAATGACTGAACAACAAGATGGAGGTGCTTAGCAAACAGCTGGGGATAAGGGCCTGGTTCTTAAGAGAGAGATGAAAACCTAAATAGGATTCATGAAGTGGATGGCAATGATAGAAGGTGAAACAGAAGAAAAAATTCAGAAAATAAGTCAAATGGAAAAAAATACTAGGAAACAATGCTGGTGAAAGTGAAGGATTTGGAGGTTGTATAAAAGAGAGGAAAACTCAGAATTGCAGTTCCTAGAAAATATGAGCAAAATAGTCTGATCAATCTGTTTTTCAGAAAACCGTTCAAAAACATCTTCCAGAGTTACAAATAACAAATGAATCTGGAAATCAAAAGGATCCATGGAATATCAACAAAGAGAAACTTACAAATCCCCCTCATCAGGAAGATGATGACAAATTTTTTAAAAAATCTTTCAATCCTCTCAAAAGAAGAAAGAGAAATCATGTTTGTGCTAGATTTTTCTATTAAAAAAAACTCAGGAATTTGGAAAATGAGAATATAAATTTAAAAATACATATCCTATGATCAATTTCCAAGTAAATCTAAACTTTCTGTTTGAAAGTGAAAGACTAAGGAAAAGGACAGAAGAATTCATGGGGGAATTGCCCCCCCCCACACCTCCCCATTGTCGAATAGATCTCAAAATCAAGATTGCAAAACACTTTGGAGTACTGAGCACTTAGAAAATCATATAGAAGTCATCTGTGATTAACTGGTGTTTATCTTAATTGAAAAGCCTCCACAGGGTAATAAAAATAATCAGAGTATGGGAATAGCTAATTTACTGGATGCTATGGTAGTTTATATCACTTGGGGCAGCATCAGAAGGGCAGGAAATTATATGACAATATACTTTCAGGGATATTTCAGATAAACACAGAAAAACAGTAAAGTTAGCCAAAGGGCAGGGGGATAATGGCTCTACCAAGGGTCCTATCTTTGGCAAAGGGATGGATGCCTCATTGAGTCCTAGACACACTTACAGAACTAACAGGCATATAGAAACACAGACTGGGAGCTGATATCCTATACAGGCAATCTACTTCAAGGCTCTTATTCTACAGGTAAGGAAACAGACTCAGGTTTGCTTAGGGTCATACTGATATTAAGTATAATAGGCAGGATATGAACCCAGGACTTCCTGGTTCCTAATATAGCACTCTGTTCAATATATCATGCTGCTCTCTCTAATAGTTTAGAATAGAAAATCCTTTTTTGGGGTTCTAACGTTATGTTTGTGACAGCGAGGTGGCATTATAGTGCAAAGTGTTCCAGGATTATGGTCAAAAAGATTTACCTTCCCAAGTTCAAATCTGGCTCCAAACACTTACTAACTGTGTGACCCTGGGCAATTCATTTATCCTGTTTCCTTCACCTTCCTCATCTGTAAAATGAGCTGGAAAGGGAAATGGCAAAACACTCCGGTATCTTTGCCAAGAAAGCCCCAAATGGGGTCACCGAGAGTCAGACACAATGGAAACAACTACATAAAACAAAAAACGTTGCTTGATTTACTAATAGAAATAATAAAATAAAAGTTTGTGCTCCCTTTTGACAAAAAAGTCTTGGCTTAACCAAGGCTGAGAGAAGACAGTCAACAGAAACAGCTGGAAATCGCCATTTTAAAAAAAGTAAAACAATTATGGAATGGGCTTTAAAAAGCAAAATCCAGCAATATGTTAGCTCCAGGAAGCTGGTTTTAATGAAAGGATTAGTTCAAAGTTTGTCATGCCCCGACAAGCTTGAGAAAACCTGGAGCTGAATGGATGGTGTCTGACAGTTTTAATTCTACCCAGGAAGTAGTCAGAGAGATAAATAACAAATTTATACTATGCTTAAAGACACAGATAAAAATGAGATCATATAAATTTGAAATATATGTGTACCAAACAAAGTAGCATGGGTAAATTTGTAAAGGAAGCACTCAGAGTCCTACGAGAGATAGAGAAGCAATTGTAGCAGGAGATTTCAATATCCTCCCATCGGACTACATTAAGTAAAAAGTAACATACCTGAACAAATTTTATTTAACATATAAAGATAACTCAGTGGGGAAAAGGGCAAAAGATGTCCTTTTTTTGGTATGAATATTGAATTTTGACAGAATTGATTATGTTCTTGATTGTAGAGAAGGCCTAGATCAGTTAAGAAAGGTAGAGATCTTATATGTTACTGTTATAGACTATAGATACAAACAGTGATAATCATAGGATTAGAATTTGCAGGAAACTTAAAAATGAATAATTAACTGACTGGGAAAAAATAACATTATAAAATACAGTAATGCATTACCTTGAAGATAGCAACAAAAATACTACATGTCAAAAGCTGTGGGATGCAGCTAAAGTCATATTCAGAGACAGATTTAGAATGTTGAGTACCTATATTAACAAGAAAAGAAAAAGAATGCCTCAACCTCTTGAGTTGAATCTGTGTTTAAGGTAGTTAGAAAAGGAGCAAAGTAACACATCAAAAAAAAAAAAAAGACAATAATCGGAGCAGAAATTAATCAAGTAGAGAACAAAGGAACAATTGAAAGTATAAGTAAAACCAAAACTAATTTTTTGAAAGACAAATCAAACTGATTTTAAAAACTAACACATTTAATCAGAAAGGAGCAAGAAAACCCAAGCAGCCAAGATCGGAAATGAAGAAAATGATCAGATTACTAAGCAGTTTTATGCAAATAAATTTGAGAACATGAAAGAAATAGATGAATGTATAAAACATTCCAAAACATCCAGCTGACAAAACAGGAAATAGAGAGTCTAAATATGCTAGTCTCAGGAGGAGAAATCAAATAAGTCAATAGTGAAATGCCTTATAAAAACGACAGTGGGACCAGACAGTTTATTCTCCCAAACCTCCTCAGAACGTGTCATACCTACATTTTATAGACTGTGTCAGAATATAAAGAAAGCCTGTTGTAACATCTAGCTCTTTTAATAAGAAAAGGCTAGGATGGATCCCTAGCTCTGGCAGAGATAAAACTGGAGAATAAAACCATGGGCCAAAAATCACTAATGGATACTGATACGAAGATATTAAATAAAATACGTATAAACAGGATATAGCAGCCTATAAAACATGTTATTTATTATAGTCAAGTAAAATTTATTCCAAGAATGCGAGAATGGTTTGATATTAAGGAAACCACCAATATAATAAATCATACTATAAGAAAAATCATAAAATTGCATGAATATAATAATGATTGAAAAAAGAGGCTTTGATAAAATACATTATCTATTCATGACAAAAATTTTTAAATGTAGAAACAAAATAACTTTTTCCTTCATAATAATATTGAGTCACACTTATATGTTGCTTTAAGGTCTTGTCCAGTCCTTCACAATGCAAATGAAGTTCACTTTGCCTTGGTTTCCTCATTTGTTAGATACGGACTGAAATCGTGATTTTGTTAGTATAGGGAATTCCTCAATTAGGAAACTCCCTCTGCATTGAACATTCTCTGCAAGTCTTAGAGATGAGATTCTTAATTCTCTCTCTCTCTCTCTCTCTCTCTCTCTCTCTCTCTCTCTTTCTCTCTCTCTCTCTCTCTGAATTTGTGTGTGTGTGTGTGTGTGTGTGTGTGTGTGTGTGTGTGTGTGTGTAAGACAGACCCCTTTGGCAATCTGGTAAAGTCTATGGACCTCTTTTCAGAATAATGATATATTTTTAAAAATCCATAATTGAAAGAAATGCCAAATTTCAGCTAAAGGACAAGTGAAAATAAAGATTTTTTTTCCATTCAAGTTCATAGATCCCCTGAAATCTATTTATTGACTGACCACAGGATAAGAACCCTTGTCTTAAGAGAGAAAATACTCAAAAGAGGGGAAAAGCAAGTTTGGAAAGGCAAGTGGGGTTATGTTGTATAGTACCCCATTAAATTTCACATACACATACCCCTTATTGAAACACTTATACATAACAGATTCACATTTTCAGATAAAATATACTCTTTCTGGCTTTCTGTGTATATGAAAATTTACGTATTTGTTAATGATTTTTTAGTTCTCAATTAAAAAAAAAAAGGAATTCCTGTCTTAGATGATTGCCTAAAGCATTATGAGTTTAAGTGACTTGCCTGGGGTTACATAAATCTCATTGTGGTATAGTGGTTAGAGCATTAGACTTGGAATCCCGAAGGGTCAGATTAAAATCCTGCCTTTCACATTTAGTAGTTATGTGGTCCTGGCCAAACCTATTAACTCAGGAAACTCCTTAGAATTGATCTACTAAGGTGCTATCTGTATTAGTAGAAGAGTTCCCATACTGGGAGCCTCCAAGTTGCCCAACATCGAAGGTACTTTATGCATTCAGTGATGATTTGCAAGCTAAAAAATAACATTTAAGACATATCATGAAAAGGAGATGGGTTGGTCATATGCCAAAAGGAGGATAAGAAATGTTGCAGAATATCCAAAAAATCTTAAAGGATTCAGAGAAAGACCATTAGTCCCATTGAGTGCCTTTTATATTCAAAGAACATGGACAAAGTTGTCATAAGATGAGATGGAACAGACAACATGCTCTCTGAACTGGTTAGGGAGTACCCATATTCATGAGATCTCAGATGCATTGATACATCAAAGTAGGAATCAACCAAGAAGGACAGGGAAGAGCCATGACTAGTTTTCATATTTGAAGAATTGAGAAAGTTCTATTTTAGCCTGAACATAAGGGGATGGATTAATCAATTTGAACATGGAATAGATTCTGAAACAACCCAGGGTCTAGTGAAACCCTGGGCTTATTTGTACCTTCTTTAACTTTGTTGAAGCCTAGAATCCTATTCAAAGTTTGGGCTAGACTATAAGCTCCATGAGGGCAGGGATTGTGTCTTATTTAAAATTTGTACCACCTAGCAGAGTAATCTGTCCAGAATAGGTGCCTAATAAATGTCTAGAATGAAGTTGTTGAATGAAAATGACCTTGCAGGTTCCTTCTTTCTTCAAATTCTATGTAAGGAAAGAATTAATTCAGATGAATTCAAGGATAACTCAAGCACAGTATTTCAGCAACATACATCTCCTTTCACCTCTTACAAGTTGTTGGTGATATTTATGGGACCTGCTGGACTTTTGTAGCCCAATATCATACCCCAGGGTGAAAAGTGCATTAGATTTTATTAAATTCAGCTGAGCATAGAGAGGAAGGGCTGAGACACAACAGGGGCTGTATAAATCAACACTGGGCTACACATGCCCAATATAGCCCTTGGGAAAATGAGGTGCTAAGTGTCCAAGGGATGGACAAGATTGGAACTTACCTGAGTCGTTACTCTTAGCTATGTGGAAACCACCATATTTGGATTCTAATTACATGATATGCCTCACAGTGTAGGGCCAGTGGGAACAGTCCTAGATTTGGAGTCAGAGGACCTATGCTCAAATAACACTTTCCATGCTTTACCCTTGTGTGGCCTTGGATGAGTCACAACCTCCCAATACTTCAGTTTCTTTTTCCATAAAATGAGGAGTTAGATTAGATGGGGTCCCTTCTAGTTCTAGGATCCTAAGATCTCTATGGGTCTCAGTTTCCTCATCTGTAGAAAGAGGCAGCTGGACTGAATGACTGAGGGTCATTCTAGTTTTAGGTTGATGATTCTCTAAGTCTTACTCCATACTTGCTTGGTTGCCATCTTAAATAATAAGAGTGATGGAGTAGTAGTCAGGAACATTTGGGTTTGAATCTTGCCTCAGAGTTAGTAAGCCATATTACCCCAGGAAAGTCACTTAACTTTTCTGTGCCTCAGTTTCCTCATCTGTAAAATGAAGGTTCTGGACTATATAGACTCTTAAAGACCCTTATGATCCTATGAGCCAGTGATCCCAGGCACTTAAAGGCTTGTTGACCTGTTTTTGACACTCTATTGACACAGACCCAGTCCAAGGTTCCAATCTTCATTACCTTGTACCTTGACTATTGAAATAGCCTCTTAATTGGTCTCTCTGCTCCCAGACTGTCCCCTCCCCATTCATCCTCCAAACAGCTGCCAAAGTGGTATTCCTACATCAAGAGTCTGACCAAGTGTTCTTTCCAGTTCTAATTAAGGTAGGGGAAAACCCTCAATTAGGTGTTAATGGCCTGCTAATCTTTCTTTTAACCAAGCTGCCAGTTAAATGTTATAGCAGGAACATCTATGGAACCTCTCCACTGATTGAGCAGGGGATAACTCCTGGGTGCCAAAGGACACCCATTAATGGTGTCAGTGTGGGTCACCATCATAGGCAGTATGGTTCGGTGATACAGCTTGTTATAGTGGAAAAAGAGCTAAATTTGGAGACAGAGGAACTGACTTGAACCCTGGCTCTTAGCATAGCGGCTAAGACCCTGGACCTGGGGGCAGGAAAACCTGGTTCAAATCTTGATTCTGGTGCTTAGTGTCTACTTCTTGTTGGATCTGATGACCTTCAAGTTTCCTCCCAATCCTCTGATCCTTTCCAAGACATTAGGCCAAGTCTTTTACGAAAACCTTGTGGATAAGATGGAGAGATGGAAGTTGGTACTAGGCTGGCTAGGTAGATGCAGGTATGACTGAACAACCACATCCAAAGGATGCTGACAAATGAGCTGAGATGATTCTCGAAAGGTTTCTCTAGAGATGCACCATATGGCATTATCAATAATGTCTTGGATCAGGATCTGCTTAACAAGTCTGCAAGTGACATGAAGTTGGGAAGGCTAGCTAATGATAATAATTCTTTAAAAAGCCAATATTCAAAGCTCTCTCCACAGGCTGGGACCATGGACCAAAACCAATAAGATACTTTGTATTGCCTTAAAATATTTGAATGCCTGCCTTATGGAAGAGGTAACTCCAGATGGCAGACTGAAGCCCGATGGGTAAGACAACAGAGAGGTAGGTTTTGGCTATAGACAAAGAAGAATTTTCAAAGCATTACAGCAGTCCCTGAGTGGCAAGGGCTGTTTTATACAAAGTAACACATTCCCTGCCAGTGGAACTGTATAAGCAAATACCAAGAAAATCTTTCTAAACTGGGTATTTGCACCTGATTTAATCAATCCACAAGCATTAAGTTAAGTACCTACTATGTGCAGGCACTGTCCTGGGCACTGTCCCAGGTACTAGGAATACAAAGGCCAAACTGCAAGGGTCCCTGCCCTCAAGGAACTTACAATCTAGCCGAGTAGCAGAGAGGGACAACATAAATATATTGAAGTATATAAAAATAGACACCAAGTGACTAGCACATAGTAGGCAACTAGGTGGTGCCATAGTGCAATGAGCCTGGAGTCAGGAAGACCTGAGTTCAAATCCAGCCTCAGACACTTCCTAGCTGTATGACCCTGGGCAAGTAACTTCACCCTGTTTGCCTCAGTTTCCTCTTCTGTAAAATGAGCTGGAGAAGGAGATGGCAAACCCCTCCAGCATCTCTGCCAAGAAAACTCTCAAATGAGATCACAAAGAGTCAGACATGACTAAAAAATGACTGAACAACAACATGGCACTTAGTAATAATAAAAATTGTTGTTATAACAGCTAACATTTACACAGCACTTACTGTGTGTCAGGCATTGTGCTGACAGAGTTACAATTATTATTGTGATGCTTACAACAACCTAGAAGGTGGGGGCCTTTATTATTCCCATTTTGCAGCTGAAGAAACTGAGACAAATAAGGGTCAAGGGACTTGTCCAAGGTCATAGAGCCTGAGGCTGGATTTGAACTCTGATCTTCTTGAATCTAGGCCTGGTTCTTTACTTGATTTGTTCTTTATTTCAGGGAGGGGAGGCTCTGGCAGCTGGAGGGCAATAGAAAACAGTTTCATAAAAAAGACCCCTTACGTTGCTTCCAACTCTAAGATTCTATAATTCTAAGCCAACCCATCATTAGTATGTGAATATCCAGGCAAGGCAGATGTTTAATTGCCAAAGAGTACCACATTAGGGGAATGTAGAGTGTGGACACAATACGTATTAAATATTTAAGAGTGAGTGCTGAGTGAACAATGGAATGAAAATCAGTGAAATCCTGCTGGCAGTCAATGAGATTAATTGAGATAATATATGACAGAGCTTGGGTAAACCTTATGGAGCCATATCAATGCCAGCTGTTATTATTGTTATAATTACGCTTTCATTACTATTCACTTATTCATCCAAAAAGCCCTTAAAGGACTTACTATATGCTGGGCACTGTACTAGGTGCAGGGTATGCAATGACAAAAGCAGAAACCTAGCTCCTGCCCTCAAGGAGCTTATAGTCAACAACTCCATTAGCCTCAATAAGCATTTAACTTTAGTCAGGTTTTTTGTAGTGTCATGTCTTGGCAAAGATACTGGAGTACTTTGCCATTTCCTTCTCCAATTCATTTTATAGATGAGGAAACTGAGGCAAATAGGGTTCAGTGACTTGCTCAGGGTCATGTAGCTAGTAAGTGTCAGAGGCCAGATTTGAACTCAGGGAGAGGAGTCTTCCTGACTCCAGGTCCCACACTCTATCCACTATAGCCCCTAGCCGCCCCTTGAATTATAAGCCTCACAAACACCCTCTACAACAAGGTTGTTTCTCCACTGTAGTACAGTTCACAGTCTAAGAGAGTTGCCTGGGGAACTGAGAGTTAATAAGCAACATGCCCAGAGACACAAAGCCAGAAGGAGTCAGAGGCTCCATTTGAACGCAGGGTCTTTGGACTGAGAAGCTAGCCCTCTATCTGCTCTGCCACATTATCTCCTAAACCTTAAAGTGCTATATGGAATCACAGATCCATATATTTAGAGCAGGCATTGAATCCAACCCTCTGATTTTACAGAGAAATAAACTGAGGCAAAGGGAAATGAAGTTATTTGCTCTGGGTCACATGGCCAGTCATTTTCTCAGATGAGATCCAGGACTCCAGGCCCATCATTTTTATTATTGATAGTAATAAAGGGTTTTTTTCATCTTCCCTATTAGATTATAAATTCCTTCAGGGGCAGGGTCAAGTCTTGTTTACATCTCTCCCAATGGAGATCAGCACATCGTAGGTCATGAGTAAGTGTGAGATGAACCGAAGTGAATTGAATCATTGAGTGGAAAGCCCCAATTGGCTCTGCCACCTTTTGGGGTTGGATGGAGAGTCCAGCCTGGGGAAAGACGTCAGAGCCAAGAATCAACCTTTTCGAGGAAAAAGTCACTATTGACTTGATGCTCCAAAAATAGCCTCCAGCACCATTTTTGGAAGGCAAAAGGGGCAAATGGTTCAAAATAAACATGAACTATAAATAGTAATGAACACTGTAAATTACCCAGCTAGTTTTCAGTCTCACACTTTGGGTCCTTTCCCCCTCAAGAACAAGCTCCTGATTGTATCCTTTTTTCAGTCTGAACATTGGAGGATAGTGTGTGTATGTGTGTGTGTGTGTGTGTGTGTTTGCATATATGGGGAGGGTAAGGAAGAAGGGGAGGGAAAATACCATGGATGCCCAAGAACATTCAATACAGTTACCCTGATTTTCAGCCAAAGTAGCTAACTGTACATAGTTGGGCCATTGAGAGGAAGACATTGGTCTACAATGCATCATCTGCCTCCAAAAATTTATCTTATATCCTATGATTCTACTCTTCTACCTGCAACTTGGGCAACTCACTGGACCTCAGTTTCTCCATCTGTACAATTTTGGACTAGGTGACCTCCAAGGTCCCTTCCATGGCCATACCCAGGATGTGATTGATATCAAGCATAATTTAAGAACAGTAAACAAGGAAAAGGGTCATTTGAATCCCTCTGTGATGCTTCATTTTGGATCAGAGGAGACCATGACTTCTTGGTTGGGCCAAGTTCTGGCAGGTTACACCAAGACCACATTACTAAATGCTTAGAGGTTCCACGTGAAATTGGTGGTAGACAAGACTTTTTCAGCAACTTTTGAGGACCATTTAGGAATACCAAAGGGGTTAGGATTTGTGTTGGCTAATAATTAATGGATAAATTTAAGGTTTGCAAAGTGCAAAACATCACCTCTGTTGATCTTTGCAACCTTGGGAGGTGGGTGCTATTATTATCTCCATTTTACAGATGAGGAAACAAAGGCCTAGAGAGGCTGAGTTATTTGCACAGTTACAGAGCTAGTAAGTGTTCGAAGTCAAATTCAAACTCAGGACTTCCTGACTCCAATTCCAACTCTCTATCCACCAAGCTGCCTAGCTGAAAGAGGCCCCTGCCCCGCACTGATGAAATCATGGATCCTAGAAGTATTGAATGAAGCATTGAATAAAAAAAGGCACTCTTTTCATTGTTTCCAGAATATAAGAAAACAATATGGAGAGATAGTCTGATCAAATACCAGCTAGACACCAACTATTGATGATAGAAATAACAATCTCAGTGGCCACAAGTTGGTGTAAGATGCCTTTGAATTCATCCCTTTGACCCTACATTAACCAGGTTTTAGAAAACAGCCCTGGCCTCCATCTTTCTTCCTTTTCTGGTCTCTTAGCTCCTCCTCATACCCTAGAGTCAGAGACCTGGGTTCAAACCCTTCCTCAAACACCTACTATATACGATCTGGGCCAAGAGAGTTGGACTAGCTAAGTTCCCTAACCCTGGGCAAGAGGAAAATAGAATGGAGCTCTCTGCCTTTCCAAACACAAGCTCTCTCCAAGTAGGGACTGTTTTTTGTTTATGCCTTTTTATCCTCAGGGAACTAAGCCTGTGATTCCATCAGTATAGGAGACTCCCATGAGAAGACCCTATATAACAAAGCAGATTAGTCACTGTCTCAATTTAGAGTCTAAGACTAGAAAAATGCCTTAGGCATTAAGAATGCCAAGTGACTTATTCAGGGTCACCCAGCCAAGATGGGGCTTAAACTTAGGTCTTCCTGTCTTCAAGGCTGGACTTCCACCCATTACACCCTGCTGACTCTCATATGCCCACAACTGCCTAAGAAATGCTTATGCAATTGAATTTCATTGAATTGTAATGAGTCTGGCATCTTGGGTCTTCTCTCAGAGTGTTTCATGAAGTTTATTCTCAAAGGACCCTGCTGCTGCTCCCTGCCATTCCACTTCCTTCCCACCCCACTCCCCAATTTTAATATCACAGGCGCCCTTGACATTGAACCAGAATACAACGGTATTCAATATTCACATTCACCCCATTTTATTTCCCATAACTGGAGTTCAGGACTCTCGATTCCAAAATGCAAATATATGCAAATGACCTGGAAAATCACAGTGTTTCAAGAACTCAAAAGAAATTGGGCAGCCCTATCTTAATAAAATCACATTTTATTGAGTAAGGTGGAGCCCAGGGCCCAGCAGGCTATAAAAATCGCATTTGTGCTTTGAGAATATCCCATGACCTCATTTGCTACATTTCAGGAAAATATTCCTTTCCTAAAAGATCTCTATGTTTGCCCTGAACACAAAGTGGAATTGTTTGGAAGAAGCTTAAGGGAAATCATTTTGGCTATTTCTCACTTACCTGCAATTTGGGGAAGTGGGGGAGGGAGTGGAAGAAAAGTTCTACTTTCTACCAACTCTGTTTAAACTCTAGAGGAGGCTTGCAACTGGTAGCAACCCAAACTGCCTACTGCCCATGTGGGCTCAGCCTACTGATGGGCCAGGGTTCAAAAATACGGGAACACTGAATGAGACATGCGAACTTCCCCATGTGGACATTTGTTTTGCTCGAGTATGCTCATTTGTTACAAAGGTTTTCCTCTTCTTTCCTTTAATTTTTTTCATCATTATTATTATATATTCATTATCATCATTATTAATATTAAACAATTAATTATATATTATGATTATTAATGATGAATTTATGATTAATGTTATATAATAATTATTAATTATATATGAATTTATTTTTAAAAAATATTTCTTTTTTTCCCCCAATAAGGCAGGTAGGTGGGAGAGAGAAAAATAAGTATTTGTTTTCTTGAAAGGAAATTTTTTTTTAAAGAATAAAAAGGATAGAAAATAAGTTTGCCCAACATAGTACCAACTATGTTCCATCAAGGCCAAGTATTATGCTTTGAATCTGGATTATCTGTGACCTTCAATATCACTGGTACCAGGGGCAAATCCTCAGCAGAAAAGCAACGCAAAAGTACAGCCAGACCAAACATTTGGGGATGGGTGTAGACCGATAGAGATAGAAGTTTGAGACCTTGGATTTCTGTGGAATCGAGCCCCAGTCCTCCGAAAGTCTCCTCTGGGGAGTCAGGAAGGAAGGAGGGTCAACCAGGCCCTGGAAGAGGCTTCAAAATCTAACTATCTCGGGCTCTGTTGACCTAGCCAGGGTAATTTCCACACCATGATCAGGAGTCAGGCCACCTCCCTAGCCCCAGTTCTAGCACATGGCACCTTGGACAGCACTGGGAAATCATGGTTTGAGAAGTATGGTAGATCGTTTCAGGGCTGCTGTGAACCTTGATTCTAGGTTCATGATACTTCTTTCTTCTTGGAGGTACTGAATGCTGTGTACCATTTCAGATAGGTCTGCAGAGGTGGTTTGCTTTGGTCAAGGTTTTTGTTTGTTTGGGTTTGTTTGTTTTTTGTTTTTGTTTTTGGCCACAAGGGAAAGTTTCTTGGTAGGTGATTGGGATGGCTATTGAGAGTGATGGTGTCTTAAAAAAATAATAATAACAAAGAAGCATCAATAAAACATTTTTAAAGGGTTGTTTCCATGAAGAGGCATCAGCAGAATCACTAACCATTCATCTAACGCTTCTCAGTACCATTGGGCCCTCAGAAATCTGTCAAATGCTGAGAAGCAGCAACAGCAGCATCAAAATCACACATCCCTCTTTCCTTTCCTGGGATAAAGCAGAACAGACAATATATACAACACTTTGGAGGAACCGAGGGGAGGAGGGGAGAGCTACTCCCACCTATAACATTTTATGATCACTGCCAGTGGCCTTGGCGACACTCTGCCTTCATCAACATTGGTGCCTTGTCTCGCCCTACATTATATTTTACTGGTACAAAAATAAATCTGACCTTTCACACAAAGTCTGGCTTCTCTAGCCTAAACTATTTAAAATAACCCCCTCCCCCAAAAAGAGTAAAAATAGACGTACCTAGATACTTCCTTAACATCCTCAAGCAAATCTTAGGCATCAACACACACAAAAATCCAGCCAACACAGTAATCAAAAGGGTTTTTGTCAACACTTTCACCCTTCCTAAAGTCATGAGGAAGTTGAATTTGACATGTTCAACTTGGCCACCATGGACAGAACAAGGGGAAGTGGAGGGGGGCGGTACCAGAAAGATAGGCTGGGAGTCCATATAATGAAAAATGAAGTCACCTTTACAGCAGTACCCCAGTGGAATGGACTGGTCCAAGAGGTACTGAGTTCCCTGTTGTTAGAGGTTTTCGAGAAGAAACTGAATGACCACTTATGTAGGATTTGATACAAGAGATTCCTGTTAACATACAGGTTGGATTAGATCATCTCAGTTCCCCTTCCAATTCTGAGATTCAGAGGACCTACTACATAACAGTTCTCAGAAAAATTCATGAATTCTAGAACCTTAGAGGTGGAAGGGTCCTTAAGGACTACCCTGTACAACCCTTATGTGAATAGGTATCTTTTCTTTAACATATCCCAATGAGTAGTCTCTAAATTGGAACTTAACCTCTTATATGCCACAGGATTTCTTTGGTAGCAATCTGGTGAAACCAATAGACCCCTTCTCAGAATACATTTTAAATGCACAAAAATAGTTTTTACAATGGAAGCTGATTATATTGAAATATAGTTATCAACATTTTTTTAAAACCAGTTTACAGAGCCCACTCTTTCCACTTGTTCTAAACCCAATATCTTTGGTCATGCTAAGGATCAGAGAGGTTATGCAGCTTGCCGAGGGTCACACAGTTAGTGATGGAGCTGGGAATGAATACAATAACAACAATGACAGCTAACATCCACGGAGCTGTAAGATCTACAAATGGCTTTATCCACATGATCTCATTTTGTCTTCACATCAAACCCTGTAAGAGAAGTGCTATTTTACAGACAAGGAAACTGAGTCAGAAAGAAACTCAGTGACTTCTCAAGGACAACACAGATAGTAAGTGTGTCCATTGAGTTTTTCCTGCCTCTGAGTCCAGGGCTCTATCCATTGCACCATACTGCCTCTAGGTCTTCTGACTCCAAATATAAGGTCTTTATCAGATCATAGGATTTAGGACCACAAGGGACCTTCAGAGATTCTCTAGCCCAGGGCTCCTCATCTGACAAATGGAGAAACTGAGGACCAGAAAAGGGAAGGGACTTATACAAGGTTGAATAGCTATTAATTGTCAAAACTAGGATTTGAACACAGGTCATGATTCCAGGCCAAATCTTGCCTCTTGGAAATCATAATGAAAGATGAGAAATACCGTCTCTGCCTCTTGTTATAGCTGTGACTCGGCCACGTGGCTTCCCCTCTCTCAGGCTTAGTTTCTTTATCCGAAAAATGTGGGTTTGGAGTTAGATGACCTAAATGATCCCTTCTAGTGGAAATACCGACCCAGCTCATTGGCTCCCCGCTGCAAAGGGCTAGCTTTGGCTAAGCACCCCTCGGGCTTCCCACTCACCACGCCCCCCATCCTCCCAGAGAACAGATAATGCCTGTTGTCCCTTTGGCTGTAGTGAACACCAGTTGTATGGCCAAGGGCACATTTAACATTGGGGAGAGGGTAGCAGGACTCCGGAGTGGTTGTTTTGTCACCATTGCTAGCTCATACAAAGCCCTCTGTATTCCTGAGCCATTTTTCTCCCCTGCCAATAAACCACTGCATCTGGGGGCCCTTAAACATAAAAATACCAGACTGTAAAAAAAAAATTAGCGCAGCAATTAAGGACTCAAGAGGCAATAACCTCCTTATGTTATAGGCAGTGTAGCTTAGTGGAAAGGATAGCCAAGTTAGCTACAAGAGAGATTCATGGTCAAAATGAGCCTCTAATTGTTATTAGCAGGGTGACTGTGGAAAAGTCATTCACCCATTTCTAAACCTCCATTTCTCTGTCTATAAAATGAAGATAATGATAGAACCTACCTACCAGGGTTCTTGGGTAGTTCAAATGAGATAAGCGCTGTTCTTTGGCTTTCTTTATATCTTCAGTGTTTTTCACAGTGCCTAGTATATAGTATGCATGGAATAGATGTTTGTTGACTGACTCAAAAACTCATTATATAAATGCCAGTTATTATAATAATTATTACAATAATCAAACCATATGCACTTATTAAATGGCTGGTATGTGCTAGAGCTCGACATTATGTTAAGCCCTGGAAGTATGAAGACAAAAAATGGAACAGTCTCTGCCCTGAAGGAGCTTATATTTTATTGGGAGGACCAACAATGTACCCATAAAATACACAGAAAAAATATATAAGGCAGCAGCTAGGGGGCACTGTGGATAGTATACTGGCCCTGGAGTCAGGAGGACCTGAGTTAGAATTTCACCTCAGACACTTGATGCTTACCAGTTGATTGACCCTGGGCAAGTCATTTAACCCAAACTACCTTGCTCCCCACCTCTCCCAAAGAAAAATAGTATAAGGGGAAGGATAGCATTAGCAGCTGAGGTGGGGTGGGTTTTAACAAAAACATTTTTGATGGAAATTAAAGTATCAGGCACATCAGCCGTTTTTGGAGTGTTTTCTCTTTGGTCCTCAAAAGCTACACATATTCATCTTATACCCAGTTGAGATGAGGTCAGAGACTTACTAGCTGTATAACCCTGAGCAAATCACTTACCCCTGTCTACCTCAGTTTCCTCATCTGTAAATTCTGGAAAACAAAATGGCAAAACCACTCCAACATCTTTGCCAAGAAAATCCCAAATGGGGTCATGAAAAGCTGGGCACAACTGAACAACAACGACAGTAGGGGCTGAGGATAGGGTTTATTATTTTTAGAATCCAGTAGGATTAAATAAAGAATGGGATTGGGTGTGGTTAAAATAGACCTCTTTACACAGAAAATAAAGGAATGGGTTCCATAAGATCACAAATTTTAAGTTGGAATAGAACTCAGATGTCATTTTACAGACAAGGAAACTGAGGCAAGCAGAGTTAAGTGACTTGCCCAGGTTCCTACAGCTAGTAAGTGTCTGAGGACAGATTTCAACTGAGGGAGACAAGTCTTCCTGATTCCAGGGACAGCATTCTATCCACTGCACCACCTAGCTGCTTGGGTAGAGTGGATGGAGGCCTGGAATTCAAACCTAGGGCTTTCAACCTGACTTTCAGGGTTTTTCCTATGCCCCCAAACAGTCACTGGGAGCCTCCAAAGGCTAACCTGACACGTTACAATTAATTGAGAAATAAAGATTTCTCATTCCAGGTCCCATTGGTGCCCATGTGCTCTCTACTCTCTGGAAGCTGCGGCTCTCCCGGATTCCCCAGCTTCTGATGAATCACAATTCTCTGACTTACTTTACACACACTGGCGGCTCAGAAGGCCAAAGCCACCAAAGAGGAATCAGTAGCTTGGATAGAAGAAGGGCTTTTACCAATGAAATGGAGACTTCTCTCTGCTAAAGAGCCTGAATAAAGGCAGCTAGGTAGTGTAGTGGATGGAGACTGGAAGACCTGAGCTCAAATCCAGCCTCAGACATTTACTAGCTGTGTGACCCTGGGCAAGTCACTTTGCCCTCTTTGCCTCAGTTTCCTCATCTGTAAAATGAGCTGGAGAAGGAAACAGTAAGCCACTCCAGTGTCTTTGCCAAGAAAACCCCAAATGGGGTCACAAAGAATCAGTTACAACTGAAATGGCTGAACAACAACTACAGATCATAGAATCGTACATTTAGCCACACAGCTGATGGGCTGGCACTTGTGTCAACATCTGGGCTGATACAATTAAAATGACTGTGCCACTTAATTATGACGAGATTGAACGAGATGGCCCCAGAGGTCTCTTCTGCTTCCGGGTTGTCTGAGAAATATTGCTTAAAATAAATTTGGACTTGGCAACCAGTTGGGTCTTATAAATTTTTTTTTTCTATTCAGAGGTTTTATTGCTCCCTTGCCGGGATTTGTTATAATAGAGTTTAACTTAGAGATGATTCCAGAGGTGAGTTTTCAGGGATGAATGAATAGTGACTAAAAGTGAATTGTCTCCACTTGGCTGTTAACATGCTTCTAAGGCTGCCCACCTGTAAATGCAACACTGATTTAGAAGATGTGGTCAGGATTCTATCCCTTTAGCCATACAGACCCATCCTTCTCCCACTGAAATTATGAGGTGTGCATAAAGACCTTTTTCTTGGCAGATGCTGGCTCAAATTGAGGAACCAAGATTTTCCCTTGAGACTTCCAGCATTTCTGCCTTCTCCCATTTGGAAAGCATACTGGCCTTTCTTTCCTCTCTGTGTCAGAATTAGAGTATGGAATGCCAGCCAAAGGTAGACCACTGGTTTATTTAAAAGGAATGAGCCTTCATTTTCCATGTACTTCCAGTACCAAGCCCACAGCTTGGTACATAGAAGGTGCTTAATAAATGCTTATTGGTTGATTGAATTAGGACCAGAAGAGCTGAAGTGAAATCCTGGTTTTATTACTTTCTAGCTTCCCTCTGGGCCTCAGTTTCCTCATCTGTAAAATGAGAAGATTGGACCAGATCTTTAGGGACCCCCTTCCAGCTCTAATGCTACCATCTTAAACATACCACTGTCTCTCATATGATGAAATATCACTAAAATGCAGGCATGACGTTTCCCAAATGCATTGAGCTAGAAACAGCCACCGTTCCACAGGAATACACCTCAGCCAGAAACAACCTTCCATCAGTTTCCTGAGTCATGGCTGATCGTGCACCCAAAGAACACTTAACTATTTGCCTAATGCTCTGCTAAGAACTATATCCATATTTCTGATGAAAGGAAGCAGATGAACAAGGGGAAATGCATGTGGCTAGGGAACATTTTACTTGTCACCCACTTGTTGCCCCTTACATAATGGACCATCCTTGAAGACTCCACCTGGGGGCCTGGCATCATAGGATTTTGCCTAGACTTCTGGGTGGAAGAGGCCAAAGTCGGTAATGCTATGCTTCACCTTAATGACATCTGGAAGACATCAAGGAATGACAGAGATATACTCTCATCCAGGTTTGATCTTACATGCATTGAGTTTGTAAGGATTGGTAAGCCCCTCATCAGGACAACTCAAGAGACCAATGGCCAGGACTGCACCAAGTCCAGTGGAAATTTCCTTCAGCCCTTCCTTCTCTTTCTACCCCTTACTATCCATAACAGTATCCTCTTTCATCAGTTTCCTCGAGCCTATAAAGTGGACCTTCATTCTATCTGTGCTGAACTGATTCTTAAAATAGATGAAACCACAGCTGAGTGTTTTCCCTGTAGCTGCAGGAGGAGGCCATGGTTCAGCCATCAACACCATCCATTCAGTTGAAGTCTCACCTCTGCCAAGTACACGAAGAATACCTACCTGGAGGAGACCAAGAGAGCTGAGATGTCCAAACCACGGGCCTCCCCAGTCTAGTCTACCAATCCCAAGGATGGCCAGGGGTGGGGAACCTGCAGCCTTGAGGCTACATGTGGCCCTCTAGGGCCTCAAGTATGGCCCTTTGACTGAAGCCAAACTTCACAGAATGAATCCTCTTCATAAAAGGATTTTTTCTGTGAAACTTGGACTTGGTCAAAAGGCTGCACTCAAAGACCTAGAAGACCCCATGTGGCCTCGAGGCCACAGGTTCCCCACGCCTAGAACTGTCCTTATTTGCTCAGAGGATACTTTTATGTGGAAGAAAGATGAGCAAGGGGATCTTTCTGAGCTCATTCATTCATAGAACATTTAATTAATATGTCTTTATGTTCATTAGACCTGTGTTAAGCCTTGAGAGAGCTATATAGCTCCCATAAGGTACTGCCTGCCCTCATGGAGTTTATAATCTTCTGGGAAAAAAACAACATGGTGCCCAAGAAAGGATGTAGTATATTGAATAGGATACCTGAATTCCTAGTGGCAATTATGCAAGTTATAAGCCCTGTGGCCTCAGATAGACCAAAATTATAAGCATATCAAGAGAGGATTTTGAGTTGGAGAAGCCTTAGATGTCACTTCATCCAATTTGCTCATCTCACAAATGAGGAAACTGAGACCCAATTAACAATCAAACCAAGTGAAGCGACTTGACCAAGGTCACACAGATAACGAAGTAGTATCTGAACCCAGGTCCTTAAATCAAGATCTGCCTATGATGCTTGCTGATTGTATGACCCTTACTTACCGTCTTAAGGCCCCAAGTAACCCGCTAAGCCTATAAATTGTATTACTGCTCCAGAGGGAGTTTCCTCACTGGGATGAAATCTCAGATCTGATCCTCTCCCCAAAATAAAAGAGATGAGTATACTGAATCTCGGAGAAGTGAGGTAACTGGACCACACTCATACAGCCAGGAAGTAACAAGGGTCAGCCATGAATTCATGGCTTCTAATTTGGAATCATTATTCATTTATCCAACAGGCATTCCTAAACCTCCTACTATGCGCCAGGTATGGGTACGTTGGTGGTCAAAGAGGATCCTGCACATAATGGTCCATGGGATCTCATTCAATCCTTTTTAAAACACATTTTATGTGTGACTTTTGTTCTCAGATCAGTCCTTTCCAGTATAGCCAAATGAGCCCTTCATCACAAAAAGAGAAACAAGCCAAACCAATCAGCACAACGACCCTGATTGATAACCTTCAGGAATTCAAAGGAAAAAAATGAAAACTATCCTTGGTCTCAAGGACCTTACCACTGGCTGGACAGAAAATGCGTACACAGAAAAAATGGGAGCAAAATAAACACCAAGTAATATGGGTGGGAGGAGGGTCGGTACACTAACAACTATAAGGGAGAGTGTATGGCCTTGCACAGGAAATCGTACCTGCCCTGTGCTTTGACTCCAGGGTCTAACTCTAAGAGGACCAATGATGACCCCAGTGTGTCTGGCAGGGTGGCTTATAACAACTGGGCTAGGTGTCTTTATAGGTAGAATGTAAGAGGAGAGGGATGGGGGAAGGGGAAAGGAAGAAGGGTGCTTTGAGGAGAGAAGGATCTGAGAAAAGAGAAAGGAAACAGAGGGATAGAGAAAAGGAGAAAAGAAACAGGTTAGTTTGAGGAAGAGCTGAATGCTTCCAGAGGGCTAGTATCAAAATCAAAGTGGGAATGCTAGTCCTTCCTACACCCCAATGAATCTGCATGCCTTTATGAAGCACTTTCTAAGTACCAGGCAACAGTGAGACCCTCCCTGCCTTCAGAGAGTTTATATTTTCTGGCAATCTATCTGAAAGGAGTAACCTCTCTGAGTCTCATTTTCTTCATCTGTAACATTAGGAAGTTTACAGAAAGAACAGAGATAAGAGTCACATGTGGCATCATAGTTACAGACCCTGTGTTTATTTTTGTCAGCTAAACAAGATTCTCTTCATCATTCCAACCTGAGTCACAGGCATTTCCTTCCTCCTTCCTCCACCCCAAACAGGGACATGTCAAAGGGACCCAGTCAGAAGATCAGGGATCATGGAGGTGACAGGTTTCCAGGGGTCCTCAAGACCACCATCTCTAATCACTTCATTTTACAGATGAGAAAACTGACGAATTCTGAACACTTTCTCTTGTACGTTACAGATGCTGGAGGGAAAAAAAAAATCTGAGTCTCTTTGTCTGAGTAGCTCAGGCAGTGGAGACACGGTGGAAAAGTACCCTGGGAGGTAGGCTGGTATCCACAAACACTATTAACTCTGTTTCCCCGGCTACCTCCCAAATCCTGCTCTCTGAGCTGAAGGGGAAATAAGGGCTGTCTTTATTCAGCCATGGACTGACTTGGCCACTGCGCTCTACCTTGAGCCAACGTGGACACAAATCACTTATTGAGCCCAGCTGCCCAAATGTTTCCAAAGGTGTTCCAGCAGAGCCCTCAGACCCATTTAAAAAAAGTCAGAACAGCCAGAAAGTCCCAAACAGCTCTTGGAACATTGTGGATGATGGGAGAAATCTGCTCGATTACATGGTGTTCTGATTATAAGGTTATTCATACAGTGCATGCACTTGGGTTTTTTATTATTTTCTTTTTCTACCCCCAAACCCAGCAATTTGAGACAATTTCTCCTAATTGGCTAAACCAGGGAAGCACGATCCTGGGCTGCTCTGGTAGCCAGTGAAAAGGTCAGCCTGCCTAAGTAACCCGGGGCGGGGGGGGGGGGGGGGGGGG
>CM053581.1:419057300-419143624 GCA_028627135.1 Pseudochirops cupreus
AAGGTTAGAATTAGGGTTAGGACAAAAGGGTAAGGAAACAAAGGGATCTTTGAACACCGTCAAACAGAAAAGAGATGAAGAAGGCCAGTCATTTGATGGAGGGACTCTGCACCATCAAACAAAGAGCAAAGATCTAGCCTCAGTCTTCCATGTCTTAAAATCATTGTAATAACAAAAACAATTAAGAAAAACCAATCAACCTGGTGACCCTCTCTGACTGTGTATGCCACGTTCTACTTCTTGGGTCTTTAATCTGACTTGCTAGCAAGAAGGGCCCTGGGCCTCATTTTTACCTCTATATTACAGCACGCTTAAGGACTTCTGCGACTACCTACCCTGAAGTTGAAGGTTTTTAAATGGGTCTTCTCCCCCCAAAAAGAGCATAATCTCCTTGAGGGCAGGGACTATTTCTTATGTTTCAGTCAGTCAGCAAGTACTTACTAAACGCCTGCTATGGGCCAGGCATTGTGCTAAGACTAGAAACGCAAAGAAAGGCAAAAGCAGCCCCGCCTTCCCTCCAGAAGCTTACAGTCCAGTGGAGGAGAAATGTTAATAAATAGGGACATACAAAGTAGAAATACAAAGTATATGGGAAGTCTGGGATGGGAGGGGGGGCGGGGAGAAGAGACTTGTAACTCTGGGCAAGTCACTTAACTGTTCTCATTTGTGAAATGGGAATAATAATAACACCTACCTCCCAGGACTGGGGTGAGGATCAAATGAGAAAGCATAGGTAGGGCACTTTGCAAGCCTTCAAGGGCTATATACATGGTAGGTGTGATCATCTGCATCATCCCCATCATTATGTAATCCTGAGCAAATGGCGTCTGGACCTTGGGCAGGGCAGAGGCAGAATGGACGTGCGCCCAGCAGGCAGAGGCCACCTTCTTGTGCGGATCAGCCCCTAAGACAGTCTCTCCCTCTCTAATCAATCTGGAAAGAACTGAAAAGAAACTTCTGAGAGGCAGAAACGACTTGACTGCTGCTAGGAACAGGAGGTCCATGGAATCTGTTCATCACAGCAGCGAGCTTGCTTTGAGCTGGGTGAACTCATGCACCCACCTCCTGAAATCCAATCAGGGCAACAAGAGTTAGGGCTTCAGGAATGAGCTTTACAAAGGCACTGACGGCTATAAGGATGAAACAGCTCTTGGATCGTGGGCCCTGCAGGTCAGCACGCTTTCATTGTGTTGGGGCCACTTCTTAGAGATGGAGAAGGAAACAGGAGGAAGGACAAAAGAGGAGAGAAGCATAGGGATCAGACAAAAAAGAGACAAAGGATGCCCAGAGTTTGAGGGATGGATGATGTGCTGCCAAGATTACGGAGCTAAGCAGCAAAGATCTGCTTTCATTCTTCCATGTCTCAGAATCTCAACATTTTAAAGTTTTAAGGGATTTTAAGGGTGATATGGTCCAATCTGGAACAGAACAAGAATCCCCTCCATATAACACTAGTGAAGGAAGGTTTTCTAGCTTCTCCTTCAGTGATGGGCAACTCATGACCTCCCATTCCACTCTTGGACATTTTTAATGTCTTTTTTTTTTTGAGGCAGTCAGGGTTAAGTGACTTGCCCAGGGTCACACAGCTAGTAAACATCTGAGACTGGATTTGAGCTCAGGTCCTCTTGACTCCAGAGCCAATGTTCTATCCCATGCACCACCCAGCTGCCCTTCTATTCTTTCAAGTCAACAAGGATGAGATGGAGAAGATAAGAAAGCTGTGTATCTTAATAGAGATGTAGACCCCTCTTCATTTGCAGGAGATAGAACCTGGCCATCTCCAAGAAGGGAGAAATCCATGAATACTGAGATGTCCCACTCAGTCAGCCTCAAGTACAAGTGGCAAAGACCACAAGTCTCTGAGATTCCTAACTAGCTCTGAAGAGGATTTGGAATATTTTAGATTAAAGTGGCCTAAAATCCCTTTTCTTCTCACCTCTTTCTGGTGAGTCGCTGCAGAGGGGTCCTGGGCAGCCACCAGGTTCCTCTTCTTACCTCATCCCCAAAGCAGCCCAAGATCAGGGGCACAGGAAGGAGGTAATGAGTCAGGAAGGCCTGGGTTCAAATCCCAGCTCTGTGACTGACTAGCTGTGTGATCTAGGATGAGTCACATGGGGTTGGCCTCTGGGACCTCCAAGAACCCTTCCTGGTGGAAAAGCCACTACTCTAAGGGAGGGTCTGTACAATAAACTCTATTTCCTTGAATGGTCTGGAAACCAAGTGTTCCAATAGAATGGAAGCTCCCTGAGGACAGCCTTCATTACTCTATATTTGTATCTTCACCTGCTATTATGGCATAGGCCATATAATGAGGGGTTAATAAATGCTTGTTGATTGACAGATTAATCAAAAAGTCTGGCATATAGAGAGCTACTATGGAAACTGAGCATGTGTCACTAAATTTCTATTAATTCAAAGATAACATATTAAGGGTAATTTAGTAAGATAGTAATTATAGTTATAAAAGAGGCAGCCTGTGATAGTAGATAGAAAAATGGTGTCAAAGTCAGGAAGACCTTGCTTCAGAAGTACCACCTTTGATACATCATTACTGTGTGCCTTTGGGCAAGTCACTGTACATGCCATGGGCTTCTCTCTAAGGCTGAAGAGAAGGTAAGATCTGAATTAGCAGAGGTAATTTCCTTAACTGGGACTTTCCTAAACCCACAGACCTAGTAACCTATCCTATAGAATTGGAGAGCCAGGAAAGTCCTAATTGAAATTGAATTTTTTTTTTTTTTGCAGACAAGGAAACTTCAGAGAGATTGTCTACAAAGACCTCCAAGGATTTCCAATTACAAGTATCTCACTACTATGACCTTTGAATGGTCATGAAGATTCTGCTTAAAGGCCTTGAGGGGTGGGGACAATAGCCCAATTAGTTTTTTGAAAGCTCTGATTTTCAGGAGGGTCTTCCTTATACTGAGTTGAAACATGTTCTGATATTTCCTGGTTCTGGTGAGTCCCCTGTGGGTCAGTGTCTGCTGATACCCTAATACATTTCTCTCTAATAACAATAGTGAACATTTATTCAGCATTGGGGGCAGCTAGGTGTGGACAGAGTGCTCATCTTCCTGAGTTCAAATCTAGCTGTGTGACCCTGGGCAAGTCACTTCACCCTGTTTGCCTCAGTTTCCTCATCTGTAAAATGAGCTGGAGAAGGAAATGGCAAACCACTCCAGTACCTCTGCCAAGAAAACCCCAAATGGGGTCACCAAGAGTCAGATGTGACTGAAAGGACTGAACAATAACATGGAACATTTTAAAATTTACACTGAGATTGACAAATACTCTCATTGGAGCCTTACAACAACCCGGAGAGGTAGATACTGTTACTATCCCCGTTTTACAGATGAGGAAACTGAGGATGAGAGAAAGGAAAAGACTTGGCTTTAGCCTGGAGTTAGCTGCTAGTATTACAGTGCAGGGAGCACTTAGCCTGGAATCAGGAAGATCTGAGCTCACACTTACCAGCCGGGTGACCCTGAGTAAGTCACTAAGCAGGGATAACAGCAGCACGTGCCTCCCAGGGCTATTGTGAGGCTCAGATGAGACCTCTGTAAAGCACTGAGCACAGGGCCTGCCATAGAGTCGGTGCTTAATAATAAATGCTCATTCTCTCCCCTGTCTCCACTAGCCAAGGATTATGGAGGTCATAAGTGCCTAGAATGGGATGCCCAGGTGCCCTGGGCATGGCCAAGCTATTCCCAGGAGACCATTTGCCCATGGTGGGAGGACCCCTGGTCTGTGAGGAGCAGAAAGGAGTTCACAGCCCTGGTCTGACCTGGGAGGAAGCACGCTGTATATAGCTGGTTCTGAAGTCAAGAGAGCCTGGTTCAGATTCTGCCTCTGACGTTTATTGCCTGCAAGACCTTGGGCAAGTCATTAACTTCCCTGGGTCTCAGCTTCCTCACCTGTAAAATGAAGGGGTTGATTAAGATGCCCTTTGAGGCCCCTTCCAGCCTTAGACCCCTGATCCTCTGGATTTCCCCAGATACTACAGTTCTGAGCACCCTCCTCCCCTTATCCAGCCTCCTTATCAAGAGCCATATCGGAGAAGAAATCACTGGCTCTCAGCACTCCATCAAATGTCGTATCACTCAACCATAAAGCTATAGCTCGGAAGGACCTCAGAGGGCACCTCATGTTACAGATGAGGAAACTGAGGCTCAGGGAGATTAAATTATTTTTGCCAATTCCTACAATTAGTAAATAGCAGAGATAATAAGATCCTAGGTCTAAAGCCAGATGGGGCCTTATGGGCCATCAGTCCAAGCTCCTCATTGCTCGAGGCCAAGGTCACACAAAGGCAGTAAGTGTATGACCTTGACAAACATCCTCGGGCATCAGAGACAATACTCATCCCCTCCCCTTCTGCCCCCCTCCCAAATCTACCTCCCTTTCTAGATAGAAGTCCCTAGGCTCACTTAAATTCAATACATTGGGAGGATAGGACTGAAATAAAATAAAAAATAAAAAATCTCCACTTCAGTAGCAGCGGAGTTAAACAGACCTGTGTTAACTTGTCTTTTCCTTTCCTGCTGCTCAAAAAAGCTCACATCTCCCAGCACAGAACATCAAAGGCCCCTCCTACTAAGGCTCTCAGCCTTGCCAGCTCACTGTGAGCCGCAGGGGGTATATGGGCAAATTAAATCCTCAGTGATTCCCAGATCCTAAACTTTGTTTAAAGTCATTCTCCTCCCCACTTCTTCCCTCTCCCCTTCCTTCCCAAGTTACTAACAAGAAAAAAAAAAGAATTGATTCTGTTCTTGCCTGAGGGAATCCTAATTAGTCCTGAAATATCCCAGAACTGGGCAGAGAAGAACCTAGAAGGGTAATTCCTAGACTAGAACCTCATGCTCTAATCTGTCCCAAAGGATGCCAAGCCCTTCCTCACTAGTTTTCCTCTGACACTTAAAAATAACTGAACCTCTGTTCAGTTCCTCAAAGGAGCACAGGACAGATTTGTACTTGAGTTCAAATCCTCCCCTGGTTCTTAGTTTCTTTATCTGTATAATGAGGGGGGAGGAGGGGGACTAGATGGGTGTGAGGTCCCTCCCAATCCCAGATCTATCATATCATAAGACCTTCCCAGGCCAAAGTTTCTTCATCTAGAAAATGAACCGGATGACCTTAAAGGCAATTTCCTTAAAGCTCCAATGAGCTTCCTGGTCTCCCCTTATATACTGGGGACATTGCACATGTCCAATCCTTAGAATATGGCCTGAAATCAGAGAAGCCAGAAAATGCATTTTGGCTAGGGAATCAATCCAAACTCTCTGAGTCTCCTTCTATCACCATTTCTGCCCCCTGGGGACGAAGAAGTAGGCAGGCTGGTTTTCTGAGGCAGGAGACCTGGGCTAGAGCTTGATTTTTCTATTAACTGAATGAGCTTGAACCTGGCATCTCTACCTGGGCTCAGTTTCCCTTTTCCCCTCTCCCTCTCTCTCTCTTTTGGTATCTTTTTCTCTCAATGTCTCTCTACCCCTCAGAGTAATGTCTCTCTCAATGTCCCTGTCTCTTGTTCTCAGTGTCTCTTTTGGTATCTCTCTGTCTCTCTGTCTTTCTTCCCACCTCTCATCAGAATGCAAGGTCATTGAAGACAGGTACTGTTTTCACTTTTGTCATGATTTTGATAACTATTTCAAGATAATAGGGCTCTTTGCTAAACTTAAGTATTTTATTTTATGCATTTATGAATGTGATTCTGAGATTCTAAGACACAAAGAAAAGGTTACAAATCCTTACATTTTATTTGGCCCTAAAATTATTCCCTTGGAATTTTAAAGGGCTCTTACCAGGAAAATTATTTGGATATCTAGAATCGACTCTTACTCACAATTTTGAAGCCCTGCTTGTAAGTGTGTGTGTGCACATCCACCCCTCGACTTATGCATGACCCCCTCTTCCCTCTCCCCTCCTCTCCTCTCTTCTCTTCTCCTCTCCTCTCTCTCTCTCACTCTTTCCCTCTCCCTCCCTCTCTCTTTCAGTATCTTTTTCTCTCAATGTCTCTCTACCCCTCAGAGCCTCTGTCTCTCTCAATGTCCCTGTCTCTTATTCTCAGTGTCTCATTTGGTATCTCTCTGTCTTTCTCCCCACTTCTCATCAGAATGCAAGGTCATTGAGGACAGGTACTGTTTTCACTTTGTCCTGGTATCACAAGCATCAGGCACAGTGTGTGAAGTGTAATAGACACCTAATAAGCACTTGCCCATTGTTGGGTCATGTGAATAGATAATCAGCAGGCTGTAACCTCCACAGTAAAGCACTTTGGGAGTCTTCACAAAATAGCTGGGGTTTTTTTTTTTATTTCAATAGGTTTTTTTTTTAATTCCTTTGGTCATTTTTGGTCAGGGGCCTATGATTCCAATGGTGTGAGAAACTTCTGATATGGATACTCTCTCTACTGATACAGATCAACTGCTTATCAGCAACTTAGAATCCTGGAGTGTTGCCTGAGGCAGCCACCTGGGACCTCCCAAGATTTCAGAGCCACATGTATAAGAAGCAGGTCTGAACTTCCAGGTCTCTGACTATGCAGCTGTCTCTGTATCCACCAGCCATGATGCCTCTCCCAAAGAGGTTAAGGACCAAAAATGTGCAGTGCTAAGGTCTTAGGGCAGCTAGGTGGCATGATGGACAGAGCACCAGGCCTGGAGTCAGGAAGACCTGAGTTCAAATCTAGCCATAGACATTTCCTAGTTATATGACCCTGGGCAAGTCACTTCACCCTGTTTGCCTCAGTTTCCTCACCTGTAAAATGGGATGGAGAAGGAAATGGCAAAGCACTTCAGTATCTCTGCCAAGAAAACCCCCATGGGGTCATGAAAAATTGGACATGACTGAAATAGCTAAACAACCATAACAAATCCAAGGAGAAGCTGGATAACAATTTGTTGAAGATCTCATAGAGGAGAAACCTGGCCAAGTGAGACCAGAACCAAGGCTTCTTCACCTTCTTTTCTGCCCTGGATCTCTTGGGCAGTCAGTCTAGAGAAGGCTATGGACCCTTTCTCAGAATGAGAATTCTTGAGAATCTTTGAATCCATCAGATAAAATATATGAGATTACAAAGGAAATCAATTATATTGAAATACAGCAATGAAGATATTTTTAAGCCTGAGTTCATGGATTTTCCCCAGGTGAAGAACCCCTGGATCTTATGCCCTTTGAGAACCTTCCTAGCTCCAAGTTTCCTTGGCAGGGCTCAACACAAACAAGCAAAACGATCAGCTGGGCTGGAATATGGCTTGTCATTCACTAGGGTTACTTTCCTTCCCAACTGGAACAGTCCATTTTTTATTTGTATAAAGAGTCAAAGCAGGGTCTGCTCTGGATTCCAGCCAGTGACTTCTCTCAGCCCTCCAACTAGCTCGTGGCTCTCAGCTGAGGAGTAATTTCCACACAGTGTCTTAGGGTTAAAATGCAGAACCCAGCCTCACCAAACAGCTTATAAAAACCCAATCTGTGGCATTTCCCAGGAAATTAACAAGGCAAAGGAAATATCTTAAACTTACAATTTCCAAAGCTCAATTAATTTTCTTTTCCCTCCCAGCCTTCCTCCCCTTCCAAACTTCCTTATCACTATCAAGGGCACCACCATCCTCCCAGGCCTCCAGGCTCATAACCTGGGTATCATCCTCTCATAAATATCTTATCTGGTGCTAAGACCTGTAGATTTTTTACCTTTGTAAAATGCATCCCCTTCTCTCCTCTGACTCTTCCACCATCCTGGCATGGGCCCTCATCATCTCACACCCGGACTATTTCATCTACAACATTAATTTTAAATCATCTGTCTGGCATTCAAAGCCTTTTATAACTTTCCCTCCCTTCTGGTCTTCTTAAATTTTATTCACCCCCATGTACTCTTTTATCCAGTGGCACTAACCACCTTTCTGTTCCTAGCGTAAGACATTTCATTTCCTGACTGTGTGTTTTCATTGCCCATAATTCTCTTCCTCTTCATTTCCACCTGTCGGCTTCCCTGGCTTCAAATCTCAGCCTCTGAAATGAGCCTTTTCCCATTCTCCCTAATCTTAGTACCTCCCCTAGGTTTGCAATCTCTAATTTATTTTGTATTTATCTTGTTTGAGTATAGTTATGTGCATGTGGTCTCCCCCACCAGACTGGTGAGCTCCAGGAGTGCAGGGAATGTATTTACTATTGTTTGTAACCCAAGCATTTAAATGCCTGCCATATAACAGGTGCTCGATAAATGTTTATCACTTGACTGGCAGCACTGAGTTTCCTGTCACCAAGGGGTGAATAAACTGTCCATAGATAAGGCAGGGTTAAAACATTGCTTAGATTAGGCCAAAGAAAGCATGGCAGACGTTACTAATGCTTTAGTGAAAATCCACGGCCTCCCCAGTGTGGGTATTTTCTCTGTCAGATCACATGCACCCAAGTCCTGTGCCTTGTTATGCTGGTCAAGGACTACCTCACGTTACATTTATCCAGGGCCCTGTAAGCCTCTCCCTGGTTCTTCTAATATTTTCTGGATATTGATACACCAATAATATACTAATATTTCATGGATATTAATACAGCGATATGGTGGCTGACTTGTTACCCCTTCCTCTCTCTGCCTTTGTAATCAGGAACAAAGTCTTACACATAGTAGGGACCTGAATAACGGCCAGAGCATGACAGGACCATAGATTTAGAAGTGGAAGGGGGTCTTAGAGGCCAGGTAGTCTAATCCCTTCATTTTGCAGAGGAGGAAACTATGGCCTGTGGTCACACTGAAAATAAATGGCAGAGGTGGGATTTGAACCCAGATCTTTTGACTGCAAATTAGGCATAATTATGTGAAGGGGTCTACAGTTATGATTCCCTATGTCTACAAAGAAAGGAGGGAGTTTCTACGCCAGGAAGTCCATAGTCGAGTGAAATCAAAGCACAAAAAGACCCACAATCTCTTCAATCTCAACTGGAGTTTTCATCTATGTTAGGAAACCTTCTCGTCTGCTTTCATTCAATTTCCAACCCTTTCAGCACTTGGGACAAGGCATCCTGACAGTCCCCAAGGCCCGACAGCTAATGTCTCTCTCATCAGCAATCTTTCATTTTCGTAATTAGATAAATTAGCCCCAGCTGTTGATGATTATGTTCCCTAGAGATCACTTCTGTGTTTGCCCTTGTTTCAACCATTGGTGTGATTCTGCCGAAGATGTAAACAACTGGAAAGAAGAGAAACATGGAAGTTTCAGGGGAGATTGTGAGAGAAGACTAGAGGTGTAGTGTGCAAGCATGATAAAGAGAAGGGATGTCACAATTCAATTAGATTATTCAGTAGTTACCCAGAACTTACGGACAGGTATGTAAGAATGTTGGACATTCTAAGGCTCAGTTCTTGTTTCCAGGATAATTAGGATATGTTTTAGGAGTCATAAGAAAATGACTCTTCGTGTAAGGCAGGGCCAAGAGGAAGGCCAAGTGAATGGTACACAAGCTATTGCTGGGATGGCCAAAGAAGAAGGCTCTGGAGCAAAGAAGGCTCTGAAACTTTGGCAGGTCCTGGAAGAATACATAGGGTTATTGAATGTAAATATTGGGAAGTGAGAAGTAGAAGAATAAAAGGAATTCAGAGCATCATGGGAAGGTTTATATGAATGTAATATTGACATTGTCAATGAAAAGATCACTAAAAGGACACACAACTCTGAGTTGAAACTGAAAACCACACAATGTTTCCCTCTGAGATTGTTGTTGTTCAGTAGCTTTCAGCTGTGTTCAACTATTTGTGACCACATTTGGAGTTTTCTTGGCAGAGATGCTGGAGAGGTTTGCTATTTTCTTCTCCAGCTCACTTTACAGATGAGGAAACTGAGGCAAACAGGGTGAAGTGACTTACCAGGGTCACACAGCTAGTAAGTATCTGAGGCCAGATTTGAATTAAGGAAAATGAGTCTTCCTGACTCCAGGTACTCTATCTACTGTGCCACCTGGCCACCCCTCTGAGACTACCTTCCATTTCTTCTTTAAATGGTAGAGCTAGGAGGCACAGTGGTCACTTTCCTGGACATAGAATCAGGAAGACCTGAGTCCAAATCCAACCTTAGACATTTCCTAGTTGTATGGTCTTGGGCAAGTCACTTGACCTCAGCTACCTCAGTTTCCTCAACTGTAAAATGGAGATAGCACCTACATCACACAGTCGTTGTGAGGATTGAATCAAATAAGATAATATTTGTACAGCTCCAAACACAGTGGTTGGCACATCACAGGTCCTTAATGCTTGTTGACTGATTAAGTGAAACATCTCTCTTTCCTCACAGCAGAGAAGCAGAGGAACTATTGGGGCAGAATGTTGTATACATTGTTAGACTTGGTCACTGTTATTTCCTACAGTCTGGACACTCAATCTCTACCCAGGGAGCTCCAAAGATAGTCGAGGCTTCTCAGCAGCTGAATCACACGGTATTGGCTCAAATTTCACTTACAGTCAATGGAAACTTTCGCATCTTTTTCACATGAGCTGCTGTCAAACAAAGTCTCTCCTATTTTTCTGAGCCTAAATAAATGATGAAGGCTTTGTTTTAATTAGGTGATGCTGTGGAGGATGCAAAAGATGGATTTGGGTGCTGGGAAGAGGGAGCGGGGAGGCAGGGGAATCAGGAAGAAAGTAATAGGAAGAACCCAGGCATAATGTGGCACTGTGCTTATTTTGATGCTGAGACTTCAAAGGAGGACTTGACAGCTAGTCACCTGCAGAGACTGAGCAATTAGAGCTGACATTTAAAGTCCTGTCCATTCATAAGCTTATCCTAGTCTCATAATTCTGAGAGCCAAGGACCCTGGCCAAAGACTATCCTTTTACAGATAAGGAAATGGAAACTCGGGAAGGTGAATTCCAGAGGTCCACAGATATTGAGATGGAGGAGATCTTAGAGGTCACCTGCTCCAACCCCTTCATTTTACAAATGAAGAAACAGGCACAGAGAGGGAAAGCTGTTTTTCCAAAGCCATGAGGCTAATAACAAGCTGAGCTGGGGTCCTAAAAGCACATAGTCTTGGGAGTTAAAGAAAATTTTTAAACATATGTCGTCAGGATGAAAGATAGAGGGGGCAATTTTCTCTTTCTGTTATTATCCTGGAAAAATCTCAAGTGTAAGATAGCAAATGTTCCCATTAGCACTGTTCGACTTTCTCCTCCAGGCCTCTCCCACCCAGCAGCTGCACCCAGAAGTCTCCTTTCCCATCAATAATTATTAAGTCCCTAGTGAAGGGATTATAAATAGAGCAGAATCTGGAGCATCTCGGGCCAAATCCTAGCTCTGCCACAGTGGGATGCTGGGTAAGATGCTACCCCTTTGTGGGCGTCAATTCCCTCAGCTGTAAAATGTGGGGGTGGGAGCAGGTGGGTCTAAGGTCCTTCTGGATCTACTTGTATACACCCAGGAACCTATGAAAGAAGAAGACACACGTGGTTTACCATTAAGTAGACGATTTCTCCTCCACCTCAACAGCAACTTCTCACCCAGGAGAAAAGCTTCTGCCTGAGGCCCTTGGACCACCCTTTCCGGAAAGCCACGTTTCCTTCCCTCCCAGGTATGCTCACTCTCCAGGCTTCAGGTCCTTTCCACCTGCCCTGCCTCCTCTCAAGGGACTCACAACGCCTCGGGACCTCTTACTCACCATTCTCAGTCCCCAAGGATGTGCTGTCTTCCCCATTAGAATGTAACTTCTTTGAGCGCAGGGACAGCCTTGCTTACTTTGTATCCCTAGGGCTTAGTGCCATACCTAGTACATAAGTGTTTTATAAATGCTTGTGTGTGTGTGTGTGTTCTTTCTCTCTCTCCATATATACATATACATACACACACACACACACACACATATATACACACATACATATTCACATACCCATATCTTCATCCATCTAACCATCCATTTGCCTATCCATCTATCTGTCTGTGTCTGTCTGTCTATCTGCCTGTCTATCAATTTGTCTATCTACCTGTCTATCTGCCTGCATATATCTCTGTCTCTGTCTCTGTCTCTGTCTATTTGTCTACCTATCTGCCTGCATATCTATATGTCTGTCTGTCTACCTATCTGTCTCTATCTGTCTACCTACCTGTCTGTTATCTACCTACCTGTCTGTCTATCCATCTGTCTATCTGTCTACCTACCTATTTATTTATCTATCTGTCTGTCTGTATCTTTCATCCCTATAATTCTAACTAAACTTGTGGGAAAATATGACAAGAGGCTTGAAATCATGCAAGAATAAAATGATACTAATTGGAGGTATTATAGAATCCCTTGGTGTGAGGAAGAGAATCCAGAATTTGGAATCAGAAGACCTGGGTTCTAATCCCTTCTCTCCAATGTCTAACTTTGGGCAAATCGTATCCCTTTTCTAGGCCTGTTTTTATCCATTCAGGACACAAAGAGGTGGGCCTCTCAGGGATCTCTCAGGTCCCTTCCCCAGCTGACCAATGCTGTGGTAGAGAGGCTGGACAGGTCAGGGCATGGAAAATGTCAAAGAAGGAGGCAAGGTACTGTGGAGAGGAAAGGGCCTGAGCTGGGCTCAGATAGATGGACATCATCTGGAGAAGAAAGGAGAGGGATCGAGCACTCCAGGCTAGATGTTCTAGGTAGGAGGAAAGGATGGATATGGAGGTGCTAATTAATTTTATATTATATTAATGTATTATATTTATTTTATATTATATATTTAAAATTATAATTGTATCATACATAATTATGTTATGATTTTATATTATAATTTCTTTGAGGGGAGCTCTAGACCTGTGATTTTATTCGTGCAGGGAATTCCCTATATGGAAACTTCTGTTAATGAAGATCCCTCTCCTCTCCCTCTGACCCTCCTCCTTAACTAACAGTTTAAGAAAGTTGCCTGAGGTGTTGAAAGGCTACATTCCTTTATGTGTTAGAGGCAGGACTTGAACCCAGGTCTTTTTGATTTCCAGGCCATCTCACTAATCAACATGCTAAGCTGCCTCCTAAGAAGCTAGGGGAAAAATAAGCAAGGACAGGCATAGTTCTGCTTTGCCCATTTTTGATGGTCATTGCCAATGGAGACGTTAGCCACAGGACAGCAGTGAGGAGGGAGTAGCTGCATTTCCTTTCAGGCTGGTAGATTCTCTGAGCTTATTTGCAAGGCTGAGTTAAACAACAAAGAGTCTGTGTCCTCTCTTCCTCTAGCCAAACTGCATTGTGATAGTCTGCAGGGAAGATCCCCTTTCAAACTTATTGTGACCCCAAATAAATACTGATTCTCTAAGCCCTGGCCATTTGCTTGGTGCCAGAGAGCCCTCACTGTCTCCTGATGTCTCACAGAGATAGGACAGTGTTTGATCCTAAAGAGGTCTGTGCTGAGTCCTGGGGCCAGGGAAGAGACAAAGGTAGAAGAGAGAGTCCTGCAGGGTGATTTTCCTTTAATGCCAACTCTTGTTGAACAAAGATGATGCTCCAAACCCAGCATGGGAATGCATTTGGACTTGGTTTTGCCATGTGCTTCCCCCACCCCCAACAGTGGGTGTAATGGCACTGACTCATCTACCCTCTCTTTGGCTGATCACTCTTCACTGGCGGGATGAAGGGTATCAGTAGAGATCAGGCCTATGCACCACTGCAGACCTGATAGACTTCCAAGGCAAACCAACTCACTGCGACCCAGAACTGGACAAAACACTCCAGATGTCATCTATACTCTGCCCTGGTGAAACTGCATCAAAATTGTCAGGATAAATTCTGAGTATCAGGTTATTGGCCTGGAGAATGAGGCGGATCTAACAGTCTCCAAGGTTTCTTCCAGGCTTAAATCCAGAGAAAGGAGGGCTCTGGAGAAAGGAGGGCTCAGTCCCATTGGAGCCTGGAAGGCAGGTGTTTTTGTTGTCTTTGTTATTATTATTCCCATTTGACAGATGAAGAAACTGAATTTCGAGGATCAAGTGACTTGTCCAACGTCATGGGATCATAGTTGCAGAGCTAGAAAGAATTTAGAGATCACTGAGTTTAATTCTCTCCTTCGACAGCTTAAGACACTATAGTTAAGGGGTAGCTAGGTGGCACAGCGAGTAGAGCACCAGCCCTAGAGTCAAGAGGACTCGAGTTCAAATCCAGCCTCAGAGACCTAACACTTACTAGCTATGTGACCTTGGGCAAGTCACTTAACCCCAATTGTCCTGCCTTCTCCCTCCAAAAAAAAGAAGGCAAAAAAAAACCCCCAACAAACTATAGTTAAGTGACTCGTCCAGTATATGAGGTAGGATTCCAACCTAAGCATTCCTGTCTCTATGGCCAGAACTCTAATCCCAATACTTCTAGCTGATGCAACATTTCGTCCCTGGGGTGTAGTGTATGTGCTCTAGATTCAGGTCCAAATCTAGTTTGGGAAGAGGCAGAGCACTCATCACTCCTTATGCAGCACAAGCTGTTTTTGGTCCTTCCTGTTAATAAGGGAAAAGCAGCTTCTGAGTGAAATTAATTTGGCTTTCAAGTGCCCCACATTGACGAATGAGGCTGCCCTACTCCCCTCTTGAAAGCCACATTCACACAATGAATGAACAACATTCTGAAGGTGGCATCAATTACGTCAACAATGGTGTTGGCCGTTGTGTCTTTTCAAGGCTGATCTTAAAAAAAAAAACCCAAACCAATCCACTAACAGAAAATTCCACATTTGCCTTGCATTCTCTGCTGTTTCCTTGGACAGTCATTCAGACTGGAGTTCACATGGGCTGGTAAAGATTTTTGTCCCCTCTTTAATTACTGTTCCATGGTGGGATATAAGATTGAAGGCTTCATGATGCAAAAAACCTGGGCCTCGAAAAGACAGTTAGCCACCACCATCTCAGAGAACCTCTGCCAAGCTATCAATTACCGTCCTTCTGTCCCTGGTTATTAATAGAGCTTGTCAGCCACAGCCCATTCAGGCTGCCTACCTCAAGAGCCACCCCTCCTCTTCCCTGTTATTCTAGAAAGGCACAGGCATAGATAAATGAAACCCACAGATACTCTGCAGACCTCGTTGGTCGGGAATTACAAATACTTCTTCCTGCTCTCTGAGCCCCTCCCTGATCTCAGAGAAATTCAGATGACTTGGGGTGGTCCGGGGTCAAAACAACTCCATTTATCCAGACTTAGTGAACAATGCACTGGTGGAGAAATGGGGGAAGACTTGGGCCAGGGATCCTTGACCTACAGTCCATGGATAAATATCCTGTGGATAGATTTCAGGGAGGCCAGGAACCTGGATGGGGGGAAAATTATATCCTTATATTCCCTAACTTTTGCTTCCCTTGAGGCAGTTGGGTAGCATTAGTAAATAGAGTGCTGGACTTGGAGGCAGGGAGATCTAAGTTCAAATCTGGCCTCAAACACTTAGCTGTGTGACCTGCTCAACCTCACTCTGCCTTATTGTCTTCATCTGTAATATGGGCACAATAGCACTTACCTGCCAAGGTTGCGGGAAGGATAAAATGAGCTACTTTGTAAATTGCTTTGAAAGTCTTAAAGTGCCATATAAGAGTTACTTCTTGTGATTGTTCCCATCTAATTCTATGTATTTTATTTTATGTACTTAAAAACATTTTTCTGAGAAGGGGTCCCTAGGCTTCACCAGATTGTCCATGGCACCAACAACGGTTGATAAAAAGCCAACTCTAGTCATCCAATCTACGTATACTGTGTGTATGTATGTATGCATGTACATACATACATATATAAATATATTATATATATACATAGATAGATACATATGTATATATACACACACATACATTTGTGCATCTACACATATACACATACAGAGATATGTGTGTATATATGTATGTATAAACTTCCCCCACCAAATATCTTCTTGAGAATAGTGATTGATTCTCTGTACTTCCATCCTTAGCACCTTGAATAGCAACCAGCATAAAGTAGGTGACTAATCGATGCTTATTGGTTAAATACCTACTATGGTCAAGGCATTCTCTTAGGCTCTGGGGATACAGAGACAAAAAGGAAAACCAGACCCTGTCCTTGAGGAATTCACAAGCTACACATAAACTAGGCTGGTATGAAGAAGGAATCAGGAGTCAGGGGACCTGAGTTCAAATCCTGGCTCAGCTAGGTACTACTTGTGTAACCTGAAGCCAGTCCTTGAATATTCATGGCCCTTAGCTTATGAAGTGAGCTGGTTGAAGCAGATGTCCCTAGTTCTAGCCAAGACCATGATCCTAAATATGTGCATGCTAATTGGAAAAAGGAGAATGCCCCAATAAGTAAAGGGAGCAGGAAAGACATTCTATAAAAACCTTTTTACATAAAAGAGAACACGTGAGTTGAGCCTTGAACCAAGCCGATGATTCTCAAAGTGGGTAGTGAGGAAGAAGGAGAGGATTCGAGGTCAGGGGAGGGGCAGCCTGTCAAAGGCCAGACCCCAGAAGTGAAACACTCAGTTTGGGAAACCACAAGGGGGTCAGGTGATCCAGAGTGTATACAATGGGGCATAATGAAGACTAAGTTTGAAACAGAAAGCTGGAGTTCCAGGAGAGGATTTTAATCACCAAAAGGAGGAACCTGTATTATCAATAATAATAATAGCTGACATGTATTAGGAACCTACTATTTGCTGGATACTACGCTAAGTGCTTTAAAATTATTCTCATTTGATCCTCACTATGACCCCCAACAATAGGGGTGATTACCCCCATTTTACAGATGAGGAAATTGAGGCCAACTGAGGGGGTTCAGTGACCTGCCCAGCATCACACAACTGCTAAGCATCAGAGGTCAGACTGAACCTCAAGTCTTTCTGACTCCAGGTCCAGAACATTGGGCCATCTTAGAAGCGAAAGAAAGCCAATGAAAGCTCTCCCCTCTCTCCATCTTTTTTTATTATGAAATTAACAAACATCAATATGAACATTTTTATATACAAAGAACAGAAAAGCGGATTTTAGTATGAAATTGTGAGCTTTGGTTAGGTACAGTTTTTTAAAACCAATATCAGGGCAGCTAGATGGAACAGTGGATAGAGCACTAAGTCAGGAAGACCACAGACATTTACTAGCTGTGTGACCCTGGGCAAGTCACTTAACCCTGTTTGTCTCACCCACCCCCCCAAAATTAAATAAATAAAGCCAATATAAAATGGACCATATCTGTTCAATTTAAAGTCCCTCCCAGTTTTTACTTTCCAATATACAACTTTTTGCATGGTGCTTTCTTCATGAAAATGGGAGTTTCTTGAGGCAAAGTGACAAGTTTGTGCCTTTTTTGGTAACCGCAGCGCTTAATTCTATGCCTGGTATACAATATGCACTTAATAAATGCTTGTTCATTCAATAAGGTCCTTCCTGTGCTGAGTTTCTTCTTTCTAAGGGCCCTCCCAGCTCTGGATTTGGAGTCAGGGGACACAGGTTCCAACTGTGCCTCTGTAGATTACTGTCAAGTACTTTGGGCAAGTCACTTAACTTCATGGGCCTCAGTTTCCTCATCTGTAAAAGGAAGTGTTGGATCAGATGCCCTTTGAGGTCACTTCTGGTTCTAAATCTGTGATTCTGTTTTGTTATCCTGAGCTTTAAGGGCCCTCTCAGATCTGACATCTGTGTCCTAAGGTCCCTTCCAATTCCCAATCATCAGATATGTCAAAAAGGGATGGGAGCAGGGGGTGGAAATTGGCCTGAAGTTAAAAGATTTGGCAGTAAACAAGGATGGCATAGATGAGTGAATTAGAGAATGGGGGGAGAAACCACTTAAAACTTGATGGAAGACAAGATACTGCGTGGGAGGAAGACATGTGGGGAGCCACATTATGAAAACTTCAGGGGTAGAGGGTAAAAAGATCAAAGGGAGAAATACGGCCAGCAATGAACTAGCTTGGAGAGTTTTATGGGGCCTGAGAAGACGGAGCCCCAAGGCAATCTCTGGCAGAGCCCAGAGAGACTTACTCAGAAACAGTCAGTATACAAGCTGCCTACCTACTGTGGACGTGGCCTTGGGGGAGAGACAGGCAGGGTGCCTTCCTTTCCCTCCCCTCCTCCCCCCAGGATCCCAAGAGCCTGAATAATTGAATTTCACAACCCTTTCCCAAGGACAATGATATGTCGTGAAACAAAGCCTGATTATGCAAGTCATTGCACATGGACATGACGCTTGAAACAGCCTCTGTTAGCGAAGGAGGAAATCAGAGGCCCCAAACATTCTTCCATCCCTAATTGCCAGGATGCTACAGACCCCCCAGATACTTCGTGAAATAAGGAAGAAACCAAAACTCCCATCCCTCTTGGAATTATACATAGTTTTATTCTTCTGTTAACAATCCAGATTAGAAGACAAAGCAAATTAAAAGTCTTTCTTGATTAAGTCTCAATTTCCTTCTCAGAGAAATGGGTTTAATGATGTTTTCTACCTACTGGCCCATTGGTGTCATAGTTCGTAGAGCACCGGGTCTGGAGTCAGGAAGACTCATCTCCCTGAGTTCAAATCCAATCTTGGACCCTCACTAGCTGTGTTACCTTGAGCAAATCACTTTACCCCCATTTCCCTCAGTTTCCCCATCTGTAAAACAAGATGGAGAAGGAAATGGCAAACCATTCCAGTTTCTTCACCAAGAAAACCTCAAATGGGGTCATGACTGAAAAACACAAAATTCTACCTGCTCCACAGGGCTATTGTGAAAGTATTTTATAAAACTTGAAAGTGCTACTGATTACTATTAGCAGTTAGCTACTACTAATAAGCACCTGCTCTTCCCTGATTCTAGACTGTTTTCCCTCATCTGAGAACGAGAGGTCACTTTTTCTCACACAAACTGCTGGGACTTTACACTCAGGACAACCTGAGTGTGAAACAATGAGTGAGTGTCTGAGAAACATCTCAGAAAACAGCCAGAAATAAGACCCACTGCTTTGAAAAGGTCTCCTTCCTACCAATATCCCAGAAGCCTCTCTGGCCGAGTCATAGAACGGAGCAAGCCAGAGTTTTCTTTTTTGTGGGAAACCCCAAGTGGGAAATAAAATGGGATGAATCTAAGCCATTTCCTCCAACCCCCCAAAAAGCCTCTAAGACAGAAACACTAGTCACCAAGTTCAGGAGCCAGCGGCAGTCAACAACCCTCACCTGCTCTATTTGTCAGACAAATAAGGCCACGTGTAAAGCCCAGTCCTCTGAGTCCAGATGAAGGATAAAGGTATGAAAAAGAGACCCACAGGAAAGTGACCCCTCCACCCCTCACTGTAGCTCACATTTCCTGCCCAGCCCAGCGGGCTCCCTGTGGACACACAGATTAGAGCTTCTAGGGAGTATCTGATCTTATCCAAATACACACAGAACAGAAACCAGAGGTTCCCAGCTCTACTCCCCTGTTATCCTGCTCCCCTCCCCACCATCTTGCAAACTAGAACACAGAAATCCTTTCAGATGAAAGAAAAAGAGATTTCTAGGGCAGTGGGCACCTGAAAGTAGCTGTAACACAGTAGAAAGGACATAAGATTTGGAAATGGAAGATGCCCATGAGAATTCCAGTTCTACTTGGCTGGGTGACCTTGTGTAAGTCAACTTTGGACCTCAGTGTCTTCAGTTATAAAATGGGGGTAATAGCATTTGCATTACCTACTAAACAGAATTTTGGGGAGGAAGACACAAAGAAATTTGAATTATTATGGGCTAGAGAGTTTCCCAGTTTGCTGACAGGTTAAGTGAATGGTCTAGGGTCACATGGCCATTGTACATTATACCACATTGTACATTATACCACACTGCCTCTCATTAATGCAGCATTCACAGTAACTTAGGGAAAAGGAAGAATTAATTAGGAATAATAACATAAGGAAGTAAGCTGAATTAGCCCATATAACCAAAAGCTTTTCATGATTAAAAAAATCTTTGTTGCTGACATCACTTATGCAGAAAACTGCTTTTAAAAAAAATGAAAGAAAGCCCAGGTGACTTTGTATGTTTCAACAGGATGAAGAATTGAGTATCTGATGTCAGACGAGAAAATTGCAGAGTGGCTATTCCAGGGAGAGGCTAATGTAAGCTGCTCCTAGCTGTGACAGGCATGCAGACTCAGCATCTAGAAACTTGGCCAACCCAACAGCGCTGACCCACAGGTCTCCAGGGATAGGCTGCTAGAAAGCCTTGCCAAGCTGTTGACCAAACAAGACCAAGGGACATCAGATGCTCCAGTAAACAAGGAAGGAAAATGACTCATGACTCATTAGATCAGAGTGCTTTAGAAAATCTCTCACTTTGGGATCCTGGGAATGTGGATTTAAGCATCATGGAGACCACTGAGTCATAGAATTGTAGACTGAGAGCTAGAGGGGACCTTTGGGGCCATCAAGTCAAAAGATCATAGGATCTGAACTGGAGAGGACTTCAGAAGCCAATGAGGCCAACCCTTTCCTTTTAAAGATATTTTATGTAATATAAACTTGTTACTTGATATAAATGTATATGTTAGGAAATGCCCAGTTTTCCTAACTCCAAATTCAGCCCTCTTCTCCCTATGCTATAAATAGGCCTGTGATATCACCATGACCTTCAAGATTCCACTGGGCACCAATCTGAGGACAACAATCCATTTTGTGGGGGAGGGGAAGGGTGAGGTCAGATATATGAGACACAGGTAGGAAAGAGGAAATGAGAGAATGCTATTTTATATGGACATTCCTAAAAATAAACTTGTTGTAGGTGCTAAGCTTAGGGGTGAAGAAGGCGTAGGGCATAAACAGTTTGCCTTGGAGTCAAAATGGCCTCCGTTCAAACCCCACCTTTGATGTGTTGGTGGTGTGATCCTGGGCAAGTCAGTTAATTTCCCATCATTCTTGAAATTGCAGGTGAGTCATGGATTTTCAAGGGCAGAGGGAGATTTCCAATTTTAAGGGGCCCCCTGAGCTTTTCTTCTTGAGTTGCCAATTTTTTTTTGTTAATATCCATTAGGGGTGCTAGCTATAAAAGGCCTTAGCCTATGCCTCCCATGGGCCATCTCCAGTCCTCCTGATGAATATCTGGGCACTGGACCCAGATGAGTCTGGAGGAGAAAGTGAGGCTGGTGCCCTTGCACAGCCCTCCCTCCAATCAAAGTCAACTGCAAGTCACGTCATCATCTCCCTGATGCCACAGTCCTCCCCGACTAAGCACAACGACAACAATGTACCCATTAAATAGCAGGTGTACAACTGGAGGAGAAGCCAGGTAGGGAAGGGTTCCTGATCCATATTGGTAAAGAGTAAAATCTTCTGTCTGGGATTACTCCATGTAGTTGAGCTTCTTTGCTGTTCCTTATTTGTGGTTCTCTATCTCCCACCTCCATATCTTTGCACCAGCTGGCTTCCATGCCTAGAATGCACTCCTTTCTCACCTCGGCTTAGACTCCATAACTTCACTCAAGGCTCCGCTCAAGCACCAAAGCTCCAAAAAAGAAATTTTTTCTGATGTCAGAATTGGGATTAGCTGGGGAGGGTGGGGGTCCTTTGTCCATCTTCAAAATGCCAGTCTATGCTTGATAAAGAATTGAGCTCAGGGGCGGCTAGGTGGCACAGTGAGGGGTGGCTAGGTGGCTCAGTGAATAGAGCACCAGCTCTGGAGTCAGGAGGACCTGAGTTCAAATATGGCCTCAGACACTTGACATACTTACTAGCCATGTGACTTTGGGCAAGTCACTTAACCCCAGTTGCCCTCCAAAAAGCAAAAAAAAGAAAAAGAATTGAGCTCAGTGCTCTGCATTTTCCCATTTCAGCCAGGTTAACCTCTTCAAGCTGTAAGTCGACCTACAGACAAACAAATAGGCTCCCTGGCCATGGCCTTCACGGGATGGCGCCAAGTCTGAACAATGTCCAGTCTTTTCACACTCAGTGGTTTGAGAAAATGAAAAACGAACAAGATAGAGGAAGGCCAGAAAGAAATGTGTGTATGGGGGGTGCGGGGGAGACGACGCAGGCTACGAGGCTGAGGTGGGCACAGTTGGAACATTCTGGGAGCAAGTAACATATTAACAAGATGGGGTTGCAGGAGACTGAGCACAAGCAGCATTTCCCAAGGGAAAGAAAATTCCTCCTAGTCCTGCAAGGGCCCCGAGTCGGGAAGACCTGAAGTCAAATCTTGGCTCAGGCTTCCTAGCTGTGGGAGCCTGGGTAGCGTACTCAGCACCTGCGTGCCAAATTTTCCTCATCTGCAAAATGGGGGCGATGACTATGGCACCTGCATGGCAGGGTTGTTGTGAGGACCCAATGAGGTAATATTGGTATTTGCTAGCCCAAGTCTTAGACAATACTCATTATTATCAGTTTTACTACCCCCATTTTACTAATGAGAAAAATTATGCCCAAGGAGTTTAAGTGAGTTGTCCAGGAGCACAAAGCTTTTAAGTGTCTGCGACAGGATTTGAACTCTGGTCTCTTTGACTCAAGGTGCAGAGCTCTATCCACTGGGCCCCCAAGCTGTTCCCTATGCTTGTTGGACTGTTGGATTGCTTACATTGGAGTACTCTCTCTCCAACGAAAATGAAGTATGGAAGCAAGAGAGACTGGGAAAATCCACATAGAGTACCCCATTTCTAGAGCTCAGAGTCCATCATGGAATTTTAGAGATGGAATACTTTTTAAAGACAATCCACCCATGGCTTTCATTTGACAATAAGGCTGATTGTTGCTAGCTGACATTTAAAATATGTGCTAAACATATGTATACATATATATGAAATATAACTTTTAAGGTTTGCTGAGCACTTTAGATACATTATCTCATTTGACCTTGACCATGTTAGGTAGGTAGTTCATGAATTAGAATTTTCTTTTACAGATGGGGAAACTGAAGTCCATAAGGTTTGAGGGCTTTATCCAAGGTCATACTGCCAGTTCTAGTGGCAAGTTAGAACTAAAATTTAAGGTTCTGGGAGTTTCTCACCATCCCTCTTGCCCATACTACCCCAGGCTGTCTTTTATCATTGGTCTAGCTGAACTAGAAAATGGGAAATTGTAATTATATGTTACAGTCCCTCCTCTGGGCAATGCTTTGGTGTTCATGTTTTTATTAAAGATGAATTCCCACACCTCCCCTCCCACCCCACCTCTACCACCCGTCTAGCAGCTCATGAAATGGTCTCCATGATGGAAAATAAAGGTTTATGACTTTTAAATAAACATAACGCCTCCTTTTGGCTCAGATTCTACACTCCCAGTCCAGCTCGAACAGTAAGAGTTGGGTTGTTTCCCCCAAATGGAGCAGGCAAAAGTCGCACAGACCTAGCTAGGGGGGTCGTGGGAGGTCTAGGACCAGGTCTCCTAGTTATTTTTACCATGAGTCTGTCCTCTATGTCCAATAAACACATCCCAGATCATGTGGATTATAGATTTCCATCTGAGAGAGACCTTAGAAATCACTTAATCTCCAAATTTCATTTTGTAGATGAAGAAATGACGCCCCTCCCCAGGCAAAGCCATTGGGAAAAATTCTATAGCTTGTAAAGGACAGAGCTGGAATTTGAGTCTAGGTCCACTGACTACAAGTTCAAATTTCTTTTTCCTTTTCACTTCTTCCCTTGGGCCATGCCCATCTTGAAGATCCTGTTCTCTAAATTGTGAGTTCCTCCTGGAAACTCCATTTTGATCTGAAACTCACATCAGCCACACTCACTCCTTCACTGCCTTCCTGGCTACATCGGGAGGTCTCCACAGTACACCCCTGGAGGTACTTACTCTCCACCACTCCTTATTCCCATCCCACTTCCCAACTACCTTTTACGTATTGTCTTACCTCAGTGGATTATAAATTCCTTGAGGGAAGGGATTATCTTTCTTTTTGCTTGCATTTGTGACTGGCATGTAGCATAGTTAGTCCTTAATAAATACTTATTGATTTAACTCTCTACTTATAACAGTCTGTCAATCAGGAAGAATTTATGAAGAGCCTACTATGGGCCATGCATTGTGCCAGATCACGGGAATACAAAAGCAAATTTAAAAAAAAAAGAAAGAAAGAAAACTAGCCCCTGTCCACAAGGAGTTTGGATTTTATCAGAAGAGATAACATGTGCATAAATAAATATAGACCAAAGAAATACAAGGTGTTTTGTTGGGGGTGAAGGAGCATTAATTAGCAGACTGTTGGGGGGCAGGGGAGGGAATTAGGGAAGGCTTTCTGCAGGAGGTAGCCCTTGACTGAGTTCTGAAGGAGATGAGGGATCCTAAAAGACAGTAGTTAGAAGGAAGGGTTTTGCAGGTATGAGCGTCTGATGTGAAATCTTTACATACACAAGCTGAATTACTTTTCTAAGATTATCTTTGATTTTATAGAGGGAAGCACTTTTTTCTCTTAAGTGAGAGGCTAGACTTGGAATCAAGAGACACAGGTTTAACTCCTGCCTTAGGCATCTATTATCTGTGATCATAGGCAAGTCATTTCAACTCCCAGCCTTCAATTTTCACCTGTAAAATGGGAATAATGAGACTTGAAACACTTTCAAAAAGAAGTTTGGGTTTCTTTGTCAACCTAAAAGCCCTACGGCACTCTTAGACACCAAGTATGATTCATAAAGAAATGAAGGTGCTTTGAAGGGGACCAGGGTCATAGCTGTTTGCAGTAGAGGGTCTTTTTTTCTCCCTTTTCCTAGGGGTGGTCCAGCAAGGCTTCCCTGAAGGTGGGTCTTGAATGGGTAGGGTTCAGACTAGGGGCATGGAGGTATGGAGGGTTAGGATGCCTAAGGTTAATTCTGAAGGCAGTCAAGAGCCCAGTCTGGCTGAAGCAGAGAGAAAGAAGATTTGAATAATAGGCTAGTCCAAGACTTCAGGGGGCAGCTTATGATGCCAGGCTGAGGGAGAGGCTCTCTGTAGTAGGATAAGACAGATATCCCATTCTTCCCAGGAAAATCACCACCCTAATAGATAAGACCACCACCACCAACAACGACAAAACCTCTATAGAGCTCAACAGGATAAAAAACATTTAGGAAGCAAAGTATGGTGCATTGGGAAGAATGAAGAATCTGGAGTCGAGAAACAGGTTAGCATACCAGTCCTGCCCTGACTGCCTTTATAATGTGAGTTTGGATAAAGCAGGAGACCAGGGATTCCAAAAGTTAAAATGAGGGGGTTGGACTAGGCGGCCTCTCAAGTCCCTTCAAGCCCCCCAATCAATGATGCCATGAACAAGCCAGCCTATCAGGCAAGAAGTCCAAACGTCCTCATGCCCATTTTACAGACAAGACAGCTGAAGCTCAAAGCTGTTTATAGCGTCGCCTTTGGCCACACAGCTAGGAAAAGGCCAAAGTGAGATTTGAACCCTAGACTCCCAACTCTAAATCTCATGCTCTTTGCTCTTAAACCAGCAGTTTCTGAAAGCAAACTGAACCCTCGAGTTCATTCCCACAGAATCGCTGCAGCCTGTCCACAATTATAATTCCGTTCGTAGCAGCTGCAGCTGTAAGCAGAGACTACCCGATCAGGCTAAACCCGCCCCTCAATCTGGGCCCTTTGTAAGGAATTACGAGCTCTAACTCACTCTTTAAATGACACCAAGCATGATGGATTCCTCCCCAGCCCCCATGATGAGATCGCAAAAGAAAGGGGATCATAAGGCTCTCCAAGGATTCCAAGCAGCAGCTGGGTTGTAAATACCCGCCGCAGTTAGGTCTTCCTTCCAAACGTCAAGGAAGCTGGAATCTTGTGATGATTTGCCGGGATGGATGTGCATGGACTGCCAGGTGTGCTTCTGTCTGCTTCCTGCCCGATCTTTCTCACACCCTTCCCCTGTCCCCTCGCTCCTGCTTTTTGATGAGATGATTACTTATAAGACAACCGGCAATTACCTCTCCTTCAAGAGCCTGGGCACGTATTAAAAGATTAGATGTCTTGGAAATGGGCCACTGGCTGATTTATTTGGTGCCCTGGTTACGAGGCATGCCTTTGGTAAATTATTTGTGTCAAGATGTTCATGGTTTTTCTCAAAATTTGAAAGGGTGGCTTTTCTATCCCTCCCCCACTTCCCCCTTTCCACCAACCCCTGCCCGGGTTACTCCACTACAGTAAATTAAGGTTTTCAATGTTCTCTCGTCTCTTTGAGTAATGTCATCTGGGTCTCTGAGGAGGGATCTGAACTCAGGTCTTCCTGACTGTAAGCTCAACGCTCTAACCATTGCGCTCCTTACCTGCGTCTCGGCTAAAAACCCAACTCCACTATTCGGCATTTAAAGGTTTTTCACAATTTGGCTCCAGGCTCCTTTCCCATTACTACCCTTCATGAGCTCTCTGCTGCCGCCACACTTGCCTACTTATGTTTCCCATGTGTGACATATCCCTGCCTATTCTATGCTTTCGAACAGGCTTTCTGCCATGCCTTGAATACCTTTCCTCTTCAGCTCTGACTCTTAAACTTCCTTCAAAGGCCAGCTAGAGTGTCACCTCCTATTTAGAGGAATCCTTTTCTGACAGCCCACCCCTTCAGCTACAGGATCTACCCCCAAGGTATTTTATATTTGTATATCTGTCATGTTTACTTAATCTACTATGTTTACTTATGTATTCCTGTTATTTCCCTGGTCTTGGGTTCAAATGTGCCCTTTGTCATTTACTGTGTGACCTCGAGCAAGTCACTGCCTCTCTAGGGTTTGGTTTCGTTCTAGACAGCTCCTGAGGTCCCACCCAGCTTTGTGATCTGCCGGACCTGCCCTGCGGCAGCTTGGGAACAAAGCAGCTGCAGGCTGTACTCTTCTTCCAGACAGAGACTGCTTTCCCTTTTTATCTTTGTATCTCCAGTGCCTAACACAAGGTCTTGAACACAGTAGGTAGCTAATAAATGTTTGCTGAATTGAGCTGACTTTAAGTCAGAATATATGGCAGGTGGTAGGCACAGAGAGTTTGCTATCCTGAGAGTTTATGTGGACAGCAAACCTAAATAGAACCAAACAGCAGAGATAAAACTTGCATTTCTCTCACCTGCGCCAAGCTTCACAAAATGTGTCCTGAAATCACCTTCTTAAGACAAATTCAGTTGTGCGTGTGTGTTGGGAAGACAGAGACCTCAGTATGCAGTTAGGGGGAAAGGAGTTCATCTAAGCTGCATAAGTGGATTGATAAACTAATTCTTCCTAACCAGGAGCTAAATTCATTTATTTCTACTGTGCCTGGAGAAGTGTCGGAACCCTAGAGATTTCTGTGCCCTGGGTCAAATTCCTATGGTCCCACCCTGGTTCCAGCCCTTCCAAAAAGAGTAGAGATAAATTCTATTACAGAAGCTATGAAACGGGTTACTGGGCTGAACCAGCAATATTCTAGGAGAAGATGTCCCAAAAGGTTAGGCAATGTGACAGCAGCCATCAGAAGACAAAAGCCCATGACTATAAATGAAAACAGTATAGAAAAATACCTCCCCAAATTAGTAAAGATCCTTTCACCATTGCATTTCCTCTGCCTGTTTGGCAGTTATGGGTGGCAGATAAGAGGCACACTTTTTGCCCTGAATTTCTGCCAAGACAGGCTGATTCCCAAGTCTGGATTATGAATCTGCACCAGCAGGGACTTGGTCAGAAAAGCTGAGCTTTTGGATCTGGGAAATAAGGAATGAGTCCAGAGATGAGAATATATTAGCAAAGGCAAAAGCAGGGGAAGGATGTGATTTGCTCCTCAAGAAAACCTAACTGTTGTTCTTATTAAATTCAGGCACCTATCCCAAACTGAAAGATTTAGTGCCTTCTCTTTATATAAGAAAAACAGTTTTAATCTAGTCTAAAAGGATCATGACAAGGAAACAGATGGGGGGGGGGGGATAAAAAGCATGGTACAGTGGAAAGAGTTCTGGTTTTGGAGTCTGATGACCTGGGTTCAAATGCCACTTATGACCTTGTGTGACCTTGGACACAATATTTCACCTCTCTGGGCTTCAGTTTCCTCATCTGTACAATAAGGGGACTGGACAGGGCCTCTGAGATCCCTTCCAGTGGGGCTATGCTTTTGTGTTCAAGAAGGGCTCCTGATGACAAACGTGAGGAATTCAGGGAAACACGGGAAGATAAAATGTGCATGAACTGATGCAGAGTGAAATCAGAAGAACCCAAAGAACACATACCCAAGGACCACAACAATGTAAAATGATAACAGCAATTCACTGAGGCGGCCCAGTGGTATAGTCCATGGAGTACAAGATTTCTGATGAGGCAGACCTGAGTTAAAATCCTGTCTAGCTGTATGACCCTCAGCAAATCACATAATCTTCCAAGACTTAGTTTTCTCATCTACAAAATGACAGAGACCTGGAGGCCATTGAGTCCCCCCTTCCCCATTTTACTAGATAAGCATTTATGGTCTTCTAATTCTGAGATTGTAGATCAGAGTTTTTCTACAGTAATCGACTCAAATTTATCCAGATCGAAAGGAGGACTGTTTCCTATTCTTAAAAACTACCTGGTTTTCTCAGGAGCTGTCCCGTTTGAGCGCCCTCCTTGGAGAAGGGCAAGCAAAGGCTCATTCTTATTAACCTGACTACAGTTGCTTTGTTGGGGCAGCTAGGTGGTGCCATAGTGCATGGAGTGCCAGACCTGGAGTTAGGAAGACTCATCTCCCTGAGTTCAAATCTGACCTCAGACACTTACTGTGTGACCCTGGGCAAGTAACTTCTCCCTGTTTGCCTTAGTTTCCTGATTTGTAAAATGAGCTGGAGAGGGAAATGACAAACTACTCCAGTATCTTTGCAAGAAAACCCCAAATGGGGTCATGAAGAGTCAGACACAACTGAAAAAAAAATGACCAAGCAATAAAATAGATGTTTTGCATGGATGAAGGAATAAATGAATGATTCGGGATTCATTTGAAAGAAGGATTTTCCCCAAACTTTTAATGTTCAGGGACCCTGACTTGGTTCTGACCGGACTGACCTTAAAGAGAAAGAGTATGTATGTAAAGGGGCTTTAATGAGGATACTGCAGGTTCTGGGGGCTACACATACTATATGAAGCCTGTTTGAAGGAACTGGGGATGTTAAGCCTTAAAAACAATAAGACTTAGAGTGGGGCATTATACCTGTTCTCAAGTATTTCCAGGACTGTAATAGAGAAGAAGAATTTAACTTGTTTCTGCTTGATCCCAAGAGGTCTGAGGAAATCAATCAGTCCCGAGAAGTTATTTAGTTCTAAGAGCCAGGCACTGAGCAGACAAAGACAAAATTGAAGCAGTCTTTGCCCTCAGGGAGATCACATTCTATCCAGCAAGACAATCAGGACAAGCATAATTATATACCACATAAATATAAGGTAATTGGAGGGAGCATTGGAGAGAGTTGGAGGGGTGCCAACAGCTGAGGGGAAGAGGAAAGATCTTTTTTAGGAGGTAGACTTTGAGCTAAGCCTTGAGGGAAACCAGAGAGTCTCAGAGGCAGAGGTCAGTCAGGCAATGAGTATTTTTTAAGCACCTACTACGTGCCCCCACACTGTGCTAAGTGTTGGGGGATACAAGGAAAGGCAAAAGATAGTCCCCATTCTCAAAGGAGGGAATTCCAGGAATGGGGGCAAGGCAGCTAGTGCAAGGGGACAAGAGACAAAGCATCTGGGGTGAGGACTAAACCTTAGTACTAGAGAAATGTCAGCTGGAAAATAATACCAGCTGACATTTCTCTAGTACTAAGATTTACAAAGAATTTCCCTTTTAGCATTCCATCTAAGATCCTATTCACACACTCACATTACATCATGTGGGTCTCTCGGTAGCCTTTTAAATATTATCAGAATTCTCATCATCCCCATTTTGTAGGTGAGAAGCTCTAAGAGGTTGTGGCTCCCCCCAGGTGCCAAGTGTCAGAGGGAGTATTCGAACCTTTGTCCCCAGCTCCAAATAAAGTATTTTCAGTGTTTCAGATGATATGACATATGTAAAGCACTATTTAAATTCAGTTATTAGTGGGATTATTATCATCCACTGTACCATGTAGTACGCTCAGGTACTGCTGCCTAAGGGGAAATTATTTGACAATTAAATGTCGGGGGCAGTGTTAATGGCAGCTCTCCACGGATTTCACCTCCGGCAGTGAGTGTTTCCACTGAGCCAAGGGGCCTGGAATTCACAGGGAGGCAGACGTTTGCTTCTGCATATAAGGAAAATCCCACAAGATGGGAAGGTATCAGTTCATCAGTGGGTTCCAGTCTGCAGCCAGGAAGGAAGTGGATGAAACCATGAAGTTATTGAAATACACAAGGAAAAAAACGGAGGGTGGGGGGCTGGAGGGGGGGAATGAGAAGGATGGATGGAGAGCAAGCCTCCAAATTCTGAAGTTCAATAACCACTCTTCAAGGAAGATGGGATTCAGGATTTGATTCTGAGTTGGACTGGGTGACCTCTGACATGCCTTCCAAAGCCAAGAGTCTATAATAGTATAAAAGACACTCTTGTGGGCTGTAAAGAGTGAGGGGAACAAGAGTGGAAAGTGGGAGGGAAGATGTAGGAAATTTACTAACAGCAAACTAATACCTGAAATCATACAATTAGACATTAATTTGTTGGCTTAAGACTTATTTTCTGTTAACCAATACTCCAGGGACTGTAAAATCTTGGAGTTAGAAATTAAATTTTATGCTGTCCTGTCTTCTAATTAATAAGTGACTTCTAAGCCCCCCCCCCCAAATGTGCATAAGTGACATTATCAGAGCCTTGTGTGGAGAATTTTTTTTTAAGAAAGGAGAGGATGTCCTATCTCTGGGCAGGGGGAGGGAACAAAAAAATTACATGATAATTTTATTATATATTTAAAAGTCATAGCAAGTTGTACATAATAGTTTCGCAGTTTCATGTACAATGATCTTTTTATACATTATGGAAATGTTTGTTTTGTGCCATAAATCAAAAATTAAATAAAAACTAAAAAAAAGAAGGGAAAGAAGACCCCATTAAACACAGGTACCTGAAGGAAGGCCAAGAAAGAGAGACCTACAGGACAGAAACCTTAGATTTCACAGCTTTGCCTCTGGCCCATTCTGGAGTAGGCAATTGGCCTGCAATTCCAGAGGCTGTCTGCCCTTTGAAGTACATTTTATATCAAGAGACTTCACCTAGGCATTTTCAAAATTACAGATGAGTGCCTCTTACATTTCCACTTTATGTCAAGAAGGGTCCACAATGGATTGTTTTCAGCTAAAGGCACAGAATTGTGGAATTTGGGAGCTGGAAGGGCTCTTAGACAGCAAATGGTCTAGCCTCCTCTGTCCTCCTCTCTTGTTATGAAGGAGGAAACAGAGGTAAAGTGATTTACTCCAGGTCACGAAGTTTGGAGTTAGGGAGTGTTCAATGGAAAGAGTGCTGGACCCAGCAACCAGTAATGTGGATCCAATTTCCTGCTCTGGTATTGACTATGCACATAACCAGGCAAGTTACTGAGCCTCAGTTTCTACATCTGTAAAATGAGGGGTTTAGACTGGACGACCTCTGAAGACCTTAAATCTATAATTCAAAGCCTATATATAATATTTACACTTTCCACATCCCAGAGTTGTAATGGGAAAGGGTTATTGCAAACCTTATAATTTGGTATCAAGATGAGTTATTTGGATTACCCTTACACAGCGAAGATGAGTGGAACCTTGAACAGCTAGCTCCTACAATACTGCCAGGGCTCTGCTTGAGGTGCTACCAGCTTCCTCAAGACACAGCAAGGTACAGAGAAAAGACTGCTGGCTTTGGAAGGCAGAGGATCTTAGTTCAAATCCTGCCTTTTTCAACTTGCGTGATCTTGGGAAAGTCCCAGACTTTCAAGGTTGTCTGTAAAACAAAGACATTGGATTCTGGAACCTCTAAAATACCTTCCATCTTTAAATTGAATTATTTTATGATAAAGTCCTTGCACTGGAGAAACGGACATCCTACTTGACAGTGGACACACCGCTAAGCTGGGAAGTTTCTGAAATAAGGCAACATCCTGGTTTAATACCTTGAGAATAAGCCATCCTAAAGTGACAGGATGGAGGAATTGGGGATCTTCAGCCTGGAGAGGGGAGAAGGTTTCAAGGGGGCAGGGGCTGCCCTAGGGAAGAGGGATTAGATCTCTTCTGTTTGGTACCAAAAGGAAGGACCAGGAGCAATGAGGAGGAATCTTGAAAGCAGATTTGGATTTGATGGCAGGAAAATACTTCTTAATAATTAGAATGGTCTGTTTTGGGAGTTAGAGGTCTTCAAGCAAAGGCTGACGGGGTACATGTTGAGGGCCATAGGCTGATAAATGGAGTGAAGTGGGACCTCAAAGGCAATCTAATCCTTACCCTTCATTGGATGGATGGATGGATGGATGGATGGATAGATGGATGGGCAGGAAGCTAGGGGGTACAGTGGAGAGAGCATGGGGCTTGGAGGGAGGAGCACTCATCTTCATGAGTTCAAATCTGGTCTCAGATACTTACTAGCTGTGTGACCCTGGCCAAGTCACTTCACTGTGTTGGCCTTAGTTTCTTCATCTAGAAAATGAGCTAAAGAAGGAAATGGCCAACAACTCCAGTATCCTTGCCAAGAAAACCCCAAATGGGGTCATGAGGAGTCAGACATGACTGAAACAACAACAAGATAGATAGACAGACAGACAAGGGGATGGACAGATCTCAGCAATCTGGGGGGAAAGCCAAAATGAGGCAACAAAGGGTCATAGAAACATTCTAGATTGGGTGGGAGTCAGAATACATGAGTGTCTGGCACAGAGTAAGCATTGACTGACTAATTGATAGTCCTAGCTCTGCCACCAACTATTTACAGATCTGAATAAGTCACTTCCCCACTCAGCCTCAGTCTGTACAATGAGAATTGGACCAGAGCAAAGGAGCATGGAAATAATGTTGTAATGGACTTAGTCCAAAGCCCTCACTTTAACAATTATGGAAACTGAGGCCCAGAAAGGATAAATGACTTCCTCAAGGTCACAGAGTGACCAGATCAAAGGATTATAGATTTAGAGGTCATAGATTATAGACCTCAGAGGTCACCCGATCCAAATTCCTCACTTTGAAATTGAGGAAACTGAGGCCCAAGGAGGTTAAATTTTTCCTTAAGGTTTTATAGTATGTGTGCATGTGTGCATGTGTGTGTACATGTATGCACGTGCATAGACTGGACCAGATCAAGGGATCATAGGTTTTGAACTAGAGGTCACCTAGTTCAACCCTTCCTCATTTTACAAAGGGGAAACAGATCTAGAGAGCACAAGTAACCTTTTGAAGGAGGTAGTAAGTGGTAGAACTGAGATTCTAACCCAGGTCCTCTGACTTCCAAATCCTTTCTGGCTCTAACCACTCAGGTAACATTTTACACCCAAGTCAGATGTTTGCTCCCTCTTCCTCGTATCAACAGTGAGGAATGCCATAGACAAAGATGTTTCCATGAGAAAGGACTAACAGAAATGCAAAGACCAAATGATTTCCCTCCCTTCCCTTCTTGCTAATGTGCACCCCGTTATGACAGGCCTTTATTAGGTCCAGCAGAAGGGCCTTGACCCTACCCTCTCAGCCCCCAGAGCCATTCATGGCATTAAATGTCAATGCATTAAAGAAGGATTACTGATGCAGCTTTGGCAATAAAAGGTTATGCTGGAGGGAGAATGGCAGGCCCACCGGGTTGGCCTTTCATTTCTATAGTCAAAGATTACTACTTTCCATTAGCAGAAGCAGGAAGTCCAACTTCCTCACAATTTTCCCCAACACAATACATGCTAAGGCAAAAAAATGGCCCAACCATGTTGGTCACTCACTGAGCATTTATTAAGCACCCACTGTGTGCCAAGCACTGGGCTAAGCACTGAATGCACTTGTCCCCAAACTTCCATCTTCCTTAGTGAAATGCTTTGGAGATTGTATCACTTTTTTTCATCACCTGATATGGGTGATCTAGGCAATGGCAGGAGGAGGGTAGCTAAGATGGAGGGGGCTGGGCCTTGAGTCTTTACCCTCCTTGGAGATATTCAGGCAGAGCAGAGGTCTTACTTGTCAGCTGTGTTACATTAGGACTCCTTTGGGGTACAGTTTGGATGGGATGGCTGCTGTAATTCTGTGAATTATCTCATCGGTCAAATCATTATTCTCCTGCTAAGTACAGGCATCCCCCAAGGTTCTGTCCTAAACCCCTCCCCCTGTCTCCCTCCCTCCCCTCTCCCCCTTCTGTCTTTCCCTTTTCTCTCTCCCCTCTCTGACTCTCTCCCTCTTTCTCTCTCTGTCTCCCCCTCCTTCTCTCTCCCCCCTCTGTCTCTCCACATCTCTCCTTCTCTCTCCCTTCCCCCCCTTTGTCTCTCTCCCTCCCTTCCTCCCTCCTTTCTTTCTCTCTCTCTCTCCTCCCCATCTCTCTCTTCCCCATCTGTCTCTCTTTCTCCCTCCCCCTCTCTCTCTGCCCTCTTCTCTCTTTTCCCCTTTGTCTCTGTCTCTCTCCCTCTCTCTTTCTCTCTCTTTCCCCCCTCTCTGTGTCTCTCTCCCTTCCTCCCTCCCTCTCTCCCTGTGTCTCTCCCCCCTCCTCCTTGATGATCTCATCAGAGAAACATAAGATCGAAGGATTATAAATTTAAAACCATCAGAGACCTTCAATGTCATCTTGTCTAACCCCCTTAATTTTATAGATGAGGAAGCAGACCCAGAGATGTCTAAGACACTTAAAGTCATATGGCTTGTAAGTGGAGCTAAACTGACCTTGGTAGGATGTAGAGAAGAGTGATCCAGACTGGGCAGGCACCAGCTGCAGGAATGAACTGATTAAGACACTTACACATGTCCTTGTTTCCTTCTTCATTAGAGTATAAGCTCTTTATCAAGAGGAATTGTTTCACAGTGACTAACACATAGTAGGCACTTCATAAGTGGTTTTATTACATGTTTTCTACATACCAGGAACTGGGCTAGGTACTTAAGAAAAGCCAAAATAGTCAGTAAATCAACAAGTGTTCATTAAACACTTCCTATTTTCAAGGCATTGGGCTGTGCCCAGAAGATACAACGACAAAGAATTCTAAAGGGTAAAGACAGTCATATGATGCTTGCCTTCCACTAGGAAGTGTCCCTTCAGGTCAGACCCGGATTCCCAGAGCAACCCAAAGGGTTGGGAAGGGGGGAGATACAATATAAGGGGAAGGGGGGAGATATGGCCAAATATCCCCAATACCTTCGGGGCTCTATGCCCTCCAAGGGAGTTGTCCATCTCTATTAAGATTCTCTCCATGGAGACGAGTCATTCCTCTTTGACTTGAAAATAGATGCTTTAGCTCTAGGAAATATAACCAGTCATACATGCGAACACACTTAGACCCAATTTGTTTGAGTAACCCAATACAGATTTCCATCTGTTTCCCTCATTGTAGCACAGGGTGAGTGGAAACTGTCAACATTTCCTTCAGGAATGTCCAATTTGTGAAGCTTGTTGATTTTCTCCTGTCGGATGCCTTTCCCTCCCAGGCTGCTCCTCATCTTTCACTCATAGGAAGGAGGGGGAGGAAAATGGAGAGCATGCTTTGGGGGCCTTTCTTGCTCCCATCTGATTGTTAGCACTCAGTCCCTCTTGAAACCAATTCGCATTAGAATCACAGACTTAGAGCCTAGAGGGACCTTAGAGCTTATTTAGTTCAACCTTGTACAGAGATGGCAGAAGTATCAATTCATAGTTCTAGAGCCAGAAGGCACCTCAAAGGTCATTTGGTTTGATCCTTTCATTTTATAGTTGTGGAAACCAAGGCCCACCAAGGACAAATGACTTGTTGGTCAAGGTCACATAGGACTCCTTATACACCAGGCAGTCAGGTGGGAATAGACTAAATTGCCTAAAGAACCAGACACTTAATAATGGCCATGGATTTGAACATAGGGACTACAAATGTCATACCTCTTAAATCACATAGGTCCCAGCTGCTGAGGTGGCAGCTCCCAAAGGACTGGCATTCCTCCTTTAATCTAGCTCTAGGCTCTCCATTATGAAGTACACCAACAGGTGGCACCCTGTGGAATGTACCGACTAGAATCCTTAAACAGTCCCCAAACAGAGAGAAAGTCTACACAGGGGCTAGCTAGAACACTAAGCTTGTAGTCAGGGAGACCCAAGTTCAGATCCTAGCAGGGAGACTTACTAGCTGTGTGTGTCTCCACCACACATTTAACCTTTCAGCTCTAGAGCTCTGATCCTTCTACAAGACATTTAAACTCATTTGTAAAATGAGGGAGATGACCTGGAACATCCCTTCCAAGTCTATGCCCTTGGGCAAGTTGCTTCAGGGTACCACTCTGGGCCTCAGTTTCTTCACCCGTAAAATGGGGAGGTTGAACTGAATGGTCTCTCAGGTCCCTTCTAACTCTTGAGCTATGATGCCAAGCTTCTGGGATGCCAACACGTCACTCAACACCTTTGGGTCTAAGTTTTCTCATCTATAAGATAAGGCTATTAGATCTCTTCAAGTACTAAACCTATGATTCCAATATGCTGGATTACTCTGATATTTTTGAATGTCTTAGGATCACCAATTTAGAACTGGAAGGAAGAACCTCCCCCATTTTACAGATGAGGAAATTGAGGTCCAGGGAGAGCAAAGAATCACAATTTTAGAGCCTGAAGGGACCTCAGAGATCATCTTAGTCACACTTTATAAACAAGGAAACCAACGCTCAGAGAGGTTGTTTACTAAGGTGCTCATGAATCCTAACATAGGTCCACACTGTGCCGTACCCTCCATGCTGTGGAAATCAATTTAAGTCCTTCCTCCTGCCCCCTTTCATCTCAGTTTTGGAAATATTGACAAAGTATTTAAAAATCAACCTATTCTGAAGCCTTTGAATTAATCTCAAGGGGGAACTTTATCAGTCTTTTTTAAACTCTCAATTCTGAAACTACATCCTGCTCCCCACCATAGGCTCATCCCAGAAAAGACTCCTCCTGGAAGCAATTGGGGCAGTGATAGGAGGAGGGTAAGGGGTTCTTTTGATCCACCTTGACCAGTTAATCATTCTACTACAAGGAAGAAACCTCCTTGATGATTTCATTTAATGGAAGTATCTCTTGGGTTCTCCTACGAACAGCTACAAAGATGAATCCTCCAATGGTGTGGTTGGAAAGGGATAATAGTTTCACAAAAAATGATTCTCCAAGGGCACACCAAAAGTTAAGTGACTATTATTCTGTTTGATGGAGCAACATGTTCAGTGAACTTTACCCTGAGCTCTGTAATTATATTTTATTTCATCATTGAATTTTGTCTATTGTTTTGACAGTATCACAACTTGTGACCTGAAAAGGGCATGAAAGAGCTCCTCAGAGTCATGGGGTGACTCTTTCTATTTTTGGTCTCCTCTATCTCCAAGCAGAAATGCTTAGATTAGAATAATTTAAATTAATAAAAATTATTTCTGGTAGCTCTGTGCCTAAAATGCAGAGTAAAGAATTTTCTTCCACAATGCATACTATCAACATATTTTTTTTACACCCAGAATCTGAACACATTGTCTAACAAGGGATTTTTTTTCTAGCTTATGAATTTATTTACATGAAAAAGCTCACAAAAGTATAAAATTAAACCATCTTTAGCTATAAGGCTAGTAAATCCTCTTATTCAGTGTTCTGTGTACAGTAATACGTGTTTTTTCATTCACTCATTTCTATTCATTCAAAAGGATAAAATTATGTAGAAAATGACAAAATTCAGTCCCTTCTACCTCTGACACTATATGCATGAATTTTATGAGGCTTTTCCAAAGGAGAAAATTTGGAAAAGGAATAAATTGAGATTTAAAAACAAAATTTTTGTTGTTATTCAGTCGTGTCCAACTCTTCCTGATCCCTTTTTGGGGGTTTTCTTGGCAGAGATACTGGAATGGTTTGCCATTTCCTTCTCTAGCTCATTTCACAAATGAAGAAACTGAGGCAAACAGGGGTAAGTGACTTGCCCACAGCCCACAGAACAAAGAATTTTCTTCTACAATGCATACAGTCAATATATATATTTTTTAATATAGAGTCACACACAGTAGGTGTCTGAGACCAGATTTGACCTCATGGAGATGAGGCTTCCTGACTTCAGTCCTGGCACTTTATCCACTGAGCTACCTAGATGACCAGTAAAAACAAACTAGGTACAAAAAAAGGGGTCTTGGTTGAGTTCAGAGGACAGCCCCATGCACTGTCAGGCATTAGAGAACCAATGTTAATGGATTAGAATCCAAGTACGTGACATCTGTGGCTCTGTATGCTTTGGGAAGTTACTGGCTAACTGCTTTTTCTTTGCCTGACAACCACAGATCTGACCAGATGCTGGTGGGAAGCCTCTTTTGTCCAGCAGTGGGAGGGAAGGGGAGCAGGTGGACAACCAGACAGTGCTTTGAGGAAGAAGGGAGCCAGGGACTTTACTGGAGAAGACTACAAACTACATGAAGCACAATAGATCATGACAGATTGTACAGACTTTCTGAGTAACTGCTTTCCATCTCAAGGATTCATGGGAAGCCTGATGGTTGAAGGAGGTCCAATAGATCTCCTCAAACTGAACAATCTACATCCTTCTCAGCCATAGGATCAGATGACTATTTATAGAGACCAAGTCTAATTGTTGTCTGTGACATGGATGGCGGCATGGTCCAGTCCAATAAAAACTGGATTTGAAGATCTGGGTTCAAATCCTAGCTCTGCAACTTGCTTTATACGTGACCTCATATAAATTACTTTGACACTCTGAATCTGTTTCCTTATCTGTAAAGGGAAGCTCTTGGATTTGGCCTCTAATCAATCTTGAGTGCTACTATGGGCTGTGCATTGGGAGTTCAAAGACAGAAGCGAAACAGCTCCTGCCTTCAGTGCACTTATATTCTATCTCAGGAGACAATATGGTCACATAGAGGTATTCTTATACTATGTATATGTAAAATATTTACAAAACAAATAAGTCATTTTACTGGAGGAGGCACTCAGAGCTGGAGGCAATCAGAATGTTACAGTCCCATCCTGTTCAAAACCCAATATCTATGATTCACATGTCGTTTGCTGTAATAGAACATAAGCTCTCTGAGGGCAGGACTATTTTGTTTTTGTTTTCGCAGTTCTATCATCTAGCACAATACCAAACATCTTGTAGGGCTCAATAAATGATTGACTTTGCTTTTTGTCTTTGTATCAATGGTGCCTAGCACAGTGCCTCCAATGGAGAGCAAGCAATTAACACCTGCTGTTTATTGCAAGATAAGCTCACCTTATATTACATTTCCTACCTGGCAGCTCCTGTGCTGAGCAGATCTACTAGCAGGTCTAAATGAATTGCCTGCCTGATTCACATGAGTCAGAGACCACCCACTCACTTAACCTCTCTCATTACTCAGGGTGCCTCCTTTTGTCCCAACCCATACCCAGGCTCCTTTTAATACCTATTGTTGCTGAAAAACATTTTTCTTTTTGTCTCCTTTGGCCAATTATTCCCCAACCTCACTGTAAATCTCCACACCTAATTGCTTTAACAATTCCAGCCCTACTAGAGGTGGAAACCAACTACCTCCTAATGAGGTGCTTAACTACACTTACTGGCACTTTTATTTGCAAATCATTTTATAGCTGTTCTCCATGACTCTCTCTCCAAATCTTCTTTTCTTCCTGAGCAAAAGATATTGTGCTTTCAGGAGCCAGCACATATCACCCTTACTCTGATCATTCACCAAATTCAGAATGGCTACATGGAAAAAGGCCTTCATTCCCATGGAAAGAATGGCAGGTATTAGGACTCTGATAATATCTTATCCCCAGATGGAAGACTCTGAATGTCTGGGTGCATTCCTCTTTCTTTTCCTAGAATAATTATATTAAAATGAAATCATCTCACCCAGATTTTAGATCATAGAGACAGTAGTTTGATTGTTTCATATTTATTCTGTACATGTTTGTATACTATGGGAAACCTACTTAAAGATAGCAACCCATTCAGGACTTTCTAGATATGTCCTACCTGAGTGGGAATTACCTGAGGCATATATAATCTAAGTACCATGCCCAGAGAGACTAAGTGTCATAGATGGAATTTGAACTTAGGTTTTTTCTGATTCTAAGCCCTGCATTGTATCCATATGTATATGTGTGTGTGTGCATATATATATATATACACATATATATATGTATATATACACACATATGCATATCTTTGTGTATACATGTGTAATGCACATGTATATACATGCATGCATATTTATATATGCATATATGTGTGTGTCTATGTATGTGTGATAGGGCAGGGACTATTTCATTTTGTCTCTGTATTCCTAGGCTAGGTAACAACAAATGACTTTTATATAAAGATTGCAAAGTATTTTACATAGATGAGCTCACAAGAAGATTCCGAGAACCCTGCTAGATAGACATTGCAATATTATTAACCTCATTTGACATGTGAGGAAACTGAGGCATGGAGGTGAAGTGACTTGCCCATGGTCGAATAGCTGGAAATATCAGAAGGAGGATTTGAACCCAAGTTTCCCAAACTTCAAGGCAAGTGTTTTTCCCACTATGCCATACAACACAGTAGGCATTTAATAAATACTTATTAACTGACTGAAGTCCATGACAGTCTTTGACTCAAATACGCAATACGCAAAAAATATGTAATTTTGGGAGTATGAGGGAATTCCCAGTATGAACTCCTTTCACTAATGAAGATGCTAACTTATAGCTTTGTGGGTATATCCTAATCAGTTGCTTGAGGCATCACAAATTGGATTTGAATCCAGGTTTTCTTGACTCCAAGACCTACACTCTATACACTACACCATGCTGCCTATGAATCTCTAGTAAGCATATTAGTGAAAGGACTAGAGTCAAGGGCCAGACTTTGAATACTTAATAAGGTGAGGTATCCGACTGTTCCCCTCAGGCCTATTGCTTTCTTCAGGTCACTATTATACTAGCTAACCCTTTCAGCACCCTGGAAAGCTCCAAGGGAATTAAAGGGCATGGAGTTGGCATGGGGAACACACTCCTGAGAGTGTGGCATAGTAGAAGACTGACTGAATCAGGAGATACCAACCTCAAGATCCTTCACTTTTTAAACTGTGTGAATCTGAATGTGCCAAAATTGTCATAAACCTTAGTTTCTTCATCTTAGAAGTGGGAATGATAATAAATAATGCGTTGGGATATTAGGGACCAAAACTCTAGTCCAGACTCTCCTCACTAGCTACATGCCCCTGGACAACTCATTTTATGCCTCTGGGCCTCAATTTTCTCATCTGTAAAATGAAAGTATTGTGGATGAGGATAAATAACTTGCCCAGAGTCACACAGCTAGTAAGTACCTGAGGCTGCATTTGAACTTAGGTCTTCCTGACTCCAAATTCATCACTCTGTCCACTGTACCACTTAATTTTTAAAGTCCCTTGAAAATCCCAAATATTCCCATCTGGTATGCCCCCAAAGGTGAGGTATCAAGACTGATGATGGCCATTCTTGGAGTCAGGAGAACCTGAGTTCAAATACACACACACACACACACACACACACACACACACACACAGAGTTAAGAAAGGATGAAAAAACTCAACTTAGAAATAAAATGGCCTGGGGGCGAGGATGCAAAATAAAGGAGAGAGAGGTTGGCATTAATTGTAGGGGACCGCTTTTCAAACCAACAAGGGGTGAGCAACTCAACTGGAAAGGGAGTTGGTTTTTCTTTGGAATAGCTTACTCACTGGAGTTTAATAACCCACAGCTCACCTGAGGTCCAACTTCTTTCTAAGGCAGGCATTAATCCCTCAAGACAGGCCCTACACCTTGATCTTATTCACAGAAATCAGTATTGATGGGCCAGGGAATTTCTTTGCGAGCTCACTGTGCAAGGGCAGAGCCCAGCAACGGAGGACGGCAACACTCAGCTCTGGAGAGAGCCTGATATCCCAAAGCAGAAATGAGTGGAACAACACTCGAAAAGCAAGCTTCTATGGGTTAGAGACAGGTTGGCACCTGGCACACTAATCAAATAACAAAAGGCACCATTTTGCCACGGCTGCTTCAAGAGATGCCTTATCTTAATAGAAGTTGCTTCCTGTCTTATCCCTGTTTCACCCTTGAATTTTGTTACATCGATAACATCCCACAGAACGGCAGTCAATTATTAATCTCGATGGGCTCTGGATGTGCTCTTGCAGATGCTGGATTTAGTTTCAAGATCATTTACACATGGGGAACAACAATTATTTGTGTAAAGCAAATAATAAAGAATAATAACATTACTATTAATAACACTAATGTAGAGCTGTTCATCCTTCCCCCATGCTGTCAAAACAAATGCACCAAGAGAATCATTACAAGACCTCTTACTTACTTCCACGGCCACAAACAGGAATGGTTCTTTCTGGCCAGAAAATAAGAAACTTAGCTTTTTCATTCTCTCAGTTACCTCTCACCGGGAAAGGTGATTGGCTAAATTATGTGCATGATACATACATTTCTATCCTCTGAGTGCACCATAGGTCTTTATGAGCTGGCCTGAAAACCAAGTCATTGAATCTACTTATAAATGAACATTTAGTAGCTCATTCATTCATTAGTTGGGGCCATATGTTTTGAGTCACAAAATCTCAGAGCTAAAAGGACTTCAGAGGTCATTTAGCCCAAGTCAGACCTAAACAAGTATCCCCTTTAACATCCCTGACAACGTGGCATACAGCTTGGTGGCCTCAAATCCACCTTCTCCCAAGGCAGTCTGTCCTATTTTGGAACAGATTTTAGTTCTGAGTTTTCTTTTTCAAAGTAGAGGGAGATTAAATCTGCCCATCTCATACCTATGGTGAAAAATTTTGTCTGAGAAAAACCCAGAATAAGGGAGGGAAATGGTCCCCCTTTATTGGAGGTCTTCAATGAAGAATTAAATCAATGGCCATTTGTTGGGTATGTTATAAAAAGGACTCTGGGTTAGGAATGGACGAGACTAGAGGCCCTCTGAGGCCAGGTCTAGATCTGTAATCCCTTCTAAGTCTGAGATTCTATGAAGTTAAAAGGAGGCTTCTTCCCTCCTGGCTCTACTCCTAACTCTTTACTTTCCTACCTCCATCCCTAGAGATATCTCACCCTCTTGTAGCCCTCTCCTTCAATTGGCAAGTTCCTGTTTGGACCACCATTTATGGAACTGTCTAGATAAACCATGCTCACTTCTCCTCTGGTTCCATTTCTGACTCTAAAGGCTTTGCCCCCTCTGTCCCAACAGCTTTCTCATCCATGCAGAAACCCCCCTCTCCTCAGGTACCTCTTTTTCTCTAAATCCATCTCTGCCTTCCAGCCCCCTTTTATGTGCTGTGTTCTTCTCTTTGAATGTAAACTTCTTGAGGGTAGAGACTTTGCCCTTTGTGCTTGTATTCTAGTGCTTAGCAGAGCATAGGGGACATAATATATACTTAATAAATGTTTTATGTATTTATCTATTTCTCTTTCTCCCCATGACTCTGAAGTACTAGGAATGGGTTATAATACTAGTAATGATGCTTTTGATGTTCTTTGGTGCCTCCCATACTGAAAAAAAAAAGAATTCACATTTCTTTGTAGATATAAATATCTTTATCCTCATTATCTTCTGAAATGGGGAAAACTCATTTATAAGTTCACATGAAGAGATTACAAACTAGGAACAACTAGTTATAGTAAGCATTTGGCAACATCTTCCTATGTACAATGAAAATGGTTCCTCCCCACCAGGTCACAAAGAGAACCCACAGGGGGATGACCATTTATAGACCAGTCTATATAGGAAAATAAAACATAGTGGTGGAAAGGATCTTAGATATGCAAGATAAAACAGAACACACCAATGTTCTTTAAGCCTTACCAGAAAGCACATTTTCTTACACAGACTAATATGTGGGTGTTAGTTAAAGGAATGGGGATATTAAGCCTGGAGAGGAGAGGATTTATTGGAAGACACGATAACTGTCTTCAAATATTTGAAGAGCTGTCAAACAGTAGAGGCATTGGATGTGGTCTGCTTGGCCCCAGAGGATAGAATGAGGGAAAATGGGTAGAATGTGAAAGAAGCAAATTTAAGCTTGATATAAGGAGACCCTTGCTAACAATTAGAGCTACTCAAAGTAGAATGTTCTGCATTTAGAGATATTAACCCCCACCCTTTCCTCACTGGATGTCTTGGGGGAAGAGTAGGATGACCAGTTATTGGGTATGTTCCATAGCATAGTTGATGGAGTGCTAGACTTCAAGTTGTAGAGACCTACATTCAAGTTCTTCTTCTTTTTTTTTTTTTTGCTTTTTTGGAGGGGGGAGGGCAGGGCAATTGTGGTTAAGTGACTTGCCCAAGATCACATGGCTAGTTTTGGTGTTATGTGTCTGAGGTCACATTTGAACTCAGGTCATCCTAACTCCAGAGTGGGTGCTCTATTCACTGTGCCACCTAGCCGCCCCTACATTCAAGTTCTGCATCAGACAATTACTAGAACATGTGATTCTGGAAAAGTCACTTAACCTCTGCTTCAGTTTCTTCATCTATAAAATTAAATTATCTACCCAAACTTCTTTGTAAACCTCAAAGCACTATGGAAATATTAATTATTGTGATTATTATTTTGTGGAGGGAATTTTTGTTCAAGGTTGGACTTTATATCTTCCTTCCAAATCCAAGATTCTATGATCAAGCCCCTCATTTTACAGATAAGGAAATTAACTTGTCCAACAACACATAGCAGAGTTGAGATCTGAATTTGGCTTTTTAGCTACCATGAATCCATGTTCACTTTCATTATGTTATATTGTTTCTAATCGTAAGATCAGGAGGAAGGGTCATATACTGATCCTGTTGTAAGACAAAGGGAACCTGGGTTCAATCACAGCTCTGTAACTGTGTGAACTTAGGTAAGTAACTTCCCTTCCAAGGGCCTTAGTTTCTTTATCTGTAAAATGAAGGGACTGGATTGATGACTTCTCAGGTGCCATTTACCTCTAAGTCTATATGAATGAGTGAGCTTCTCTTTAAATTGGAAAGTGTGAAACTCTCCTCCAAGGATTAGAATTGGAGGGGGTAGGGGAATGGGCACATAGAATGGAGGTTTAGTAGCAATAGACAAGGCTAAAGGGGCTGGGGAGAGGAGATATGGAGAAGATGTCCCTGGAGCAATTTGTTTCACTCCCTCCTTTTCCTCCTGTAGTTGAAGACCAAGGGGAAAATCCTGGAGAACCCCTGACCTCTACTAAGGTGGGCTGGCAAGAGACCAGGAGGCACTCAGCTGATGAGGAAGCATTTGAGTTAAGTGGAATTATCCTTTGAAGGCCAAGAGATTGAAGTTGAAGCCAAGGATAAATGTCCTTGACTGATTAATCAGGCGATGGACATCTGAGACTGGCTTAGAGATCCAAGTCTGCCCAGTCCTCAATGTTTACTATGGAAAGAGTTCGATTCAATTTAACTCAAGTCAGCAGGTACTATGAGCTGGGTATCGTGCTCAGATCAGGTAATGTGTAGTTTTAAGGCAGTACCTGCCTTCAAAGAGACAAAAATCGCCAATGAGATCACGGATGGGACAACCATCAGAAGCAGGATTTAAACAAGAGTCCCTGCTTACAAAGGCAGCATGGAATAGTCAACAGAAAGCCAGTCTCAAAATCAGGAAGTCCTGGGTTCAAGTTCTGACACACAAGCTCTGTGATCGTAAGCAAGTCATGTGACTATTCAAGGCTCTAGACAACTCTTTAACAGCTGTTCTTAAAATGACATCCATGAATTTAGGATTCAAAAATATATTCTGATAATTATATTTCAACATCATTGATTTCCTTTGTAATTCTATGTATTTTCTTTTATGCATTTAAAAACATTCTGCTGAGAAAGGGTCTTCACCAGGGTGCCAAAAAGTTCCAAGAAAGTTAAGTCCCCTTGCTTTAAGTTTAGGTAGGTTGCAATGGAGGTGCTGATTTGCATTGCTGGAGGGAGTTTCCTTACCTGGGAGTTCTCTGCACCAGGAAAATTAGAAGTCTAGTCTTTATGTCCATCTCTTGCCTCCACAAATGTTGCTTTCTTCCCTAAGCTGCTATTTCTCTGAGATTTCAAGTTTAGGCACCTTCCCATTAGACAATGCGCAACAAACTCATGAAAAAAGCATAGAAAATCCAACACAATTGGCTCAACTGCCCAAGGCACCAAATGGTACATAACAAGAGCATGGGGAATCCTGCTGTTCTGTTTGCCTCAAACCCCTCACAGTAGCAGGATTTCAAAGGAAAAGCTATGGTCACATAGGGCTGGAAGATACCCCACCTGCCCCCCCACAATTTCTCTTTTTGATCTGGGACCAGGAACTCAGTAAGGAAGCGAGGGCCACAAAAGCAGTATAAATCTTGGTTTCAGGCTTGGGAGGACATAGTAACTCTTCTACTCCCTGCAATCAGAATCTCTCTAGAGGTAAATTATAGGATGGCACCAGGCTCAGGCAGGGCCTGCATGAAGGAGAATGTCTAAAAGAAAATATCGGGATGAGTCCTCCTTAGATAGCAGGCGCATTCCAAACCCACAGAAACCTAGCCCTCACTAACCCGGGGTGACTTGTAGCAGGCTGGGCAAGACGGTTCTCATTTTAGCAGCTGGATGGCTGCCATCCCCCAAAGTCTTCTTCCCATCCCTCTCTGCGGCATGGAGGGCACCCTGGGCTCTCCACAACCACCCCCATGGGCCAGAACTGCTGTCAGGCTCCCTAAGTCTGAAAAGGCTTCAAGTTCATACACAGAAATATCGGTGATACAGTGGGTAGACTATCAGGCCTGAAGTCAAGAAGACTCATATCCCTGAGTTCAAATCCGGCCTCAGACACTTAGATACTAGCTGGGTGACCCTGCGCAAGTCATTTAACCCTGTCTACCTCAGTTTCTCATCTGGAAAATGAGCCAAAGAAGGAAATGACAAACCACTCCAGTATCTTTGCCAAAAAGATCCCAAATGGGGTCACAGAGAGTTGGATATGAGAGAAAAACCACTGAACAAAAGGGCAACTGGGTTCTAGCTAAGTTTGGAAAGGTATAGAACCAAGCAGCCACTAGTCAGTAGGTCATCTTTCTGAGAGGCAGGGGTGTTGGCCCAGGAAAAACGTAAGAATCTAAAATGACCTTCAGTCCTATGTTTGACCCCTTCCTCCTTCCTCCGAGACGGGACAGATGAAGCACAAAATCCTTAGACCATTGACATGCATGCATTTACCTCTGGATACTCTTTTTAAAAAAACTGTACTGATATATTTTGGTTTTTAGACCAACTATGTATCCCACTGAATCCTCCTTTTTCTTTGAGAGAGCCACTCAGTGTAACAGGGGGTCTTAATTGTTTTTGTATCTTAGACATCTTTAGCAGTCTGGTGAAGCCTGTGGGCACCATTTCAGAATAATGGATTTAGATGCATAAAATGAAATACATAGGATTACAAAAGAAATCAATTCTATTAAGATCTAGTTATCAAAATATCAAAAGAACCAAAATGACAGATCCCAGGTTAACCTCTGCCTTATGTCATTAGATAATATTATAGATATATTACACCATCAGACTGTGAGCTCCACGAGGGCAGCTCCATGTTTGTGCCTTTCTTTGAATCTCCAACATTAAGCACAGTGCCTGGCTCATAGGAGGTCCTTAGATAATTGTCTTTTGGGTTGACTTGTTCACTTATATGCAAGAATAAAAAAAAAAGGAAAAACAGTGTATCAAAATTAATGAATATATGGAAAACATCTGAAATGATTTTTATACAGTGTTTTATACTCATAGCTCCCCACCCTTGCTAAAAAAGGTAGAGGGTAGGGTTGATGTTGCTTAGTTGTTTTCATTGTGTTTGACTCTGTGACCCCATTTGGGGTTTTCTTGGCAGAGATACTGGAATGGTTTACCATTTCCCTCTCCAGTTGATTTTATAGATGAGGAAACAGGCAAACAGGGTTAAGTGACTTGCCCAGGGTCACACAGCTAGTAAATGTCTGAGGCCGGATTTGAACTCAGGAAGATGAGTCTTCCTGATTCCAAGTCCAGTGCTCTTTCCATTGCACCGTGGAGCTGCCCAGAGAGGAAAATACCTTCTCGTATCACTTCTTCAAGGTCTATAATGACAAAACTTGATCATTATCATTTCAGAACACAACTGGATACTCTTCAAGTATGATTTCTGTCCAATGACCAATGAGCTGACGCAGGAGTAGAGGAAATTAATGGCTTCCATATTGGCATTCTCCCCATAAAGCCAAACTAGCTCTATATGAAAAAAGCTACAAACAGGCAGTTACTGAAAGAAGCTCACATTTATCAATAATCACCTGGAATATTGTTCAAATTCACTAATCATCAGAGAAATGCAAATGAAAACAACTGTGAGATACTACATTGTGTTAATTACATTGGCAAAGGTGGTTAAAAGAGATAAGATCCAGGGCTAGAGGGGCTGTGGAGAAACAGGCACATTATTACAAGGTTAGGAGAGCTATGAACTGGTGCCATCTTTTCAGAAAGCCATATGCCATTAAAAATATAAAACACAAAGCTTTTCACACCCTCTGACCCAGTGATCCCAGCATTTGGACCTCAACTTAATGATGTTACCAATAGGGGGGAAATGATGTGTCTGCACAAAAATATTCCTAGCAGCATGATTCACAATTTAAAAAAATAACTGGAAACAATTCATATGTTTGATGATCAAGAAATGACTGAAGAAATTATGGGAATGATTGCAACGGAATATTATGGTGCAACTAGAAATAAAAACAATGAAGAATACAATGATTTATGGGAAGACTGGGAAGTGATACAGTGAAGAATGAAGAATCAGAATAACACACATTCACAACAAATGGAAACTTTAAAAAATAGTCACAAAATCTATAAAAATAGAGAAAATGAAAGGAACTCAATGAATAACCTATAGTAGAAAGAGCACTGGATTTAGAGTCAAGAGAGATCTTTGTTGAATCTTAACCAATGCTAAATGTGCGACCATGCACAACTCAATTTGCTTTTTTAATGCTTTTTCTGAAAAAAAAATTTTAAGTATTAGTTTCCTCATCTGTCTAATGGGTATAATAATATCTACATCACTTGACTCATAGGATTATTATAAGGACATTGATTTGAAAACCTTAAAATACGCAAATATGAGATATTTATTTTCTTATCTTGTTAAAACTGATGTACATTTAAAATATTTTTTAACTCTATGATAGATAAGAAGAAGAATTAGGAGGACCTGAGTTCAAATACGGCCTCAGACACTTAACACTTATTAGCTATGTGACCTTGGGCAAGTCACTTAACCTCTATTTCCCTGCTCTTCCCCCCTCCAAAAAAGACACACAAAAAAAGAAGAATTGGCTCTGGTGTTAGATAACCTGGCTTCAAATCCTTCCTCCGATGCCTACACCTATGTGGCCTTGGTTAAGTCACTTATCCTCCCTAGGCCTCAGTTTCCTGAGCTGTAAAATGAGAGGGGTTTTGAACTAGATGGTATCTGAGCTCCCTTACCATTCTAGATCTATTATCCTATGATGTATTCACTGTTTTACATGTGATTTAAAAAAAAATCACTGCTTGCATAACTGATAACAATGTTAACAACATGAGATGGGAAAAGGTTGATCAGTCAAGTACAAAGTAAAAGATATTAAATGGACAGTTCAAGTGTTGCATTGGTCTCCAGAGAAAACGAAGATACAGCAGAGGCACAAAACCTCAGGAGACACACATTCTCTTCTTGCTTCATGTCTCCACCACTGTCTGCCATGTTGATTTGAGGAAGAGACTCAGGTGGGACTCCCTCCTCCAAGGCACGTTTGGTTGGTATGTCCGCCCCTCTCATCCCTTCTTCTAGTCCTGCCCCTGGATGTCTCCGTTGAACACTAAGTACCCACTACATTAGGAGTCTATTTAAGTAGATACAAAATCAATACTGGCCCTCCCCCAGCACTGCCTCCTGATTGCTATCTCTGGAGCAGCCATTACCTCTCTTAAGAGGAGCTCTCTTCACCAAGAATTTGTGACCTAAATTAGAAGCAATTTCAAATCACTTATGCCCATGGTTCCATAAACTCACTAAAGAGGACTTATCCTCCAGCTCCCCAGATTAGAGTTGTCAAACGTGGAGAGGTTAAACTCAGACTGGATTAAAATGTAATTGGGGAACATAAAACAAAATAAATAAAAATACAGCAGAATATAGAGAACTTTAATATAATATCTGGTTTTCTAAATCAGTATGTGGCCCCCAAGGACAAGCTGGGTAGCGCCATAGTGCACAGAGCACCGGACCTGGAGTCAGGAAGACTCGTCTTCCTGAGTTCAAATGTAGCCTCAGACACTGTAAAATCAGCTAGAGAAGGAAATGGCAAGCCACTTCAGTATTTTTGCCAAGAAAACTCCCAATGGTGTCGTGAAGAGTCAGACCTGACCAAAATAGCTGAACAACAAAAGGTGGCCTATTCCTTACATTCGTGTTAGAGGCCTGGTTGATATTTGAGTTTGACACCCAAATCTACATTTTTCTGTAGGTGTTTTCCTCATTTGTAACCCTGGTCTATGTCCTCCCACCCATCCCCCCTAGGCAATCTGCTTAACACATACCAATGACTCAGAGGTCATCTAGAACAGCCTCATTTTACAGACAAGGAAACTGGAGCCCACAGAGGTTAAGTGACTTACCCAGGATCACTTGGGCAGAACCACAATCTGAATCCTGGTTCTCTATAGCTTAACCTTCCATGGAGCTGTGCAGCCCCTGGCCTTCCTACCTATTATCTCTCATATTCATTCTATGGTCAACCCTCTTCTTTTTCTAACCTAAAAAAGAAAAATAAACTCCAATAAGAGAAACTGAATGGGGCAAAAAAACTTGACCGTTTGTTGGGGATCCACTTAGCTTGGGAGACACAAAGGTTTAAAAAAAATAAAGCAATGCAGGGTACCTGCTCCCAAAGAGTTAAAAACTATCCAGTGATTAGTGACATTAACTGGATGAAGCAACTGTGTGCCCGGCAACTTGCGAAAATATTTCTGCCTTTGAAAACCTTAGATTCTAAAGGAGGGGTGGTGGATGGGCAGGGAGTGATTGTCATCAACTTGTACTTCAAAAGCACTATACAGATATACACGTAGAATGTGTGAGTGTATATGTGCGTGTGTGCATACATGTCCATACACATACATAAACACACGTGTGTACATACATACATACATTGTATGCGTATATGCACACACACATCTGTGTATGTGTGTGCATACACATGTGTTTATGTATGTGTGTGTATGTGTACACACATATACATTATATGTGTATATCTATTCTCCTTGACAGCCCAGCAATGACCTTTAGCAAAGCCCTTTACTCTTGGGCCTCAGTTTCTTCACCTGTAAAATGAAATGGTTAGACTAAATGGCTTCTGAAGTCACCTTGACTTCTAAATTCTCTAGTCCCATAAACAATCAATCAACAAGCATTAATTGATCATTTACCGTGTGCCAGGCACCATGCTGGAGGTCCTAAGGAATCCCTCTAGGCACTGGACCTATGATTTCAATGGTAAGGAGAATGCCTAAGGAAATTCTACCAATGCAAGTTGGCGGGTGATGGGGGGGGGGGGGGACATTAAAGTTTTTTGGGAGGGAGTCAGAAAAGACCTTGTGTAGAAGACAATGCCTGGGCTGATACTTGAAGGAAACCTGGAATTCTGAGAGAGGCAAGTGAGGAGAAAGTTTATTCCAGGCATGAGGAATGTGAGGGCAAAGACATGAAAGTGGGAAATAGACTACTTTGTATGAGAAACAACACAGAGACCAGCTTGTCTGGACCACACTGGTGACTGAAAGTGAATCTTGGGGCAGCTAGGTGTCACAGTGGATGGGGCATAGGACCTGAGTTCAAACACAGTCTCAGACACTAGCTATGTAACCCTGGGTAAGTCACTTAACACCAGTTGGAAGGAAAGGGAAAGGGAGAGGGAGAAGGGGCAGGGAGAGAGGAGAGAGGAGAGAAAAGAGCAGAGGGGAGGGAAGACTGGTCTTCTGTTTTTTTCATATGGGGAAAAAGATTTATATTTAGGTAGGAGTTGAATGAGATGGGCTCTCAGGTTACTTCTGAGATTCTATGATTCTTTCTACCTAAAAGGGGATAGCCAATTAATTATTAAAGGATGACATCTGGGTGGGAACCCTTCTCCTCTCCCACCATTCACCACAGCACTGATGTACAATCTTACTCACCTGCATGTTCTCTTTTACCCATTATGATATGTGAGGCACACATATAAGCCATCTGTTACATACACACACAATAGATACACACATTAATTCCACTCTATGAAAGGCACTGTGTGCACTGCCTAACACATATGAGCAGAGAGGAAGAAGGTACCACAGCACTGCCTTTTATAACTTAAAAGCTTTTTGTAAGAAGGGGCTTGGGGGGAGAATCTGTCCCACTCTCATAAAGGACGTGAATTGTTCCCTCTCTGCCATTATTTTATAGCATTATGTCACGGGCAATTCACCCTGTGACAGAAAGAAAGTACCAATTGTCCGACCAACTAACACTATGAATCACCTCCACCCAGGGGCCTCTGTTCACTTTGCATTAAGTCAGAAGTTAGTGCTCCGCCCTCCCCCTGGCTTTGGGCTGGCCTCCTCTGTTCCTTAAGATGAATATTTAATGCCTGCAAATGAACTGAAAGCTAGCGCCACAAATTGGGCCCTGGGTAGCCCATCCATCTATTACATCCTGCCTCTGGTTCCCAACTATGACAATAAGTACCCAGACGTGGAGATGCAACTTATATTATCAATGAAGTTCCAGGAAACAGAGATGGTACAGCTAATATTGTTCTGAGTCCCAGCTGAATCACCAAGGAAGGAGGGAGGGAGGGAGGGAGTGAGTCTTGGGCTAATAACTGACAGTGCACTCTCCAGCTCACCATGATGCCTGCCAGAAGCCTATACTTACCATTTATCTTTGGTTGTCTAATTGAATTGATAATTGCATCTATGGACTATCCCCAGACACGTGTCCAGCGAGCTGAAGGATGCAGCCTCTCAACAGGGAAGAGGACGAGCTGTCAGTGTGAGGACATTCAGTAGGCAGCTCAGCCTCTACTTGCTAATTCGCTCGGAGGGACTGTTTGATTCCTTCATGCGGAAATTCTAGAGACGGAACATCTCACAACAGACCCAGCGACAGTCGCAAGGTAAACAGGGCATCCAAATGAAGTCAAATGCAGAGTGTTTATAAGGACCAGTCTTGATCCCAAAGAACTCCCAGTCCTAGAGAGAGGTGAGTGCAACAGGCAGAGATTGTCGGATACACACATCAGACGGGAACATCGCGCTGCTCGGTTTCATTTGGTTTGTGTTTGTTTTTGTTACGAAAGGGTTCGCTGGGTGTCAGAAATAACTGTGATAGTAATTTTTTTTAAAGACATGAATAAACTTTGTATAGAACACTGGACTTGGAATCAGGAAAACCTGAGTTCAAATCTTGCCTCGGACAGCTGTGTGACCCTGGGCAAGTCATTTAGCCCATTTGCCTCAGTTTCTCCTTCTGTAAAAGGAAGAAGCCTTGATGGTCTTCAAGGTCCCTTCTCTCTCTAAATCTATGACCTTGTGATCCCATATATAGAAAAAAGAGATCATATTTTTTAAAAGATAGAATCTCTTCTTACAATTTTCTCTCTACTTTTTTAACCTCCAAATTTCAAAGCAGTAATTTAACACAGACCTAGAAAAATACTGGGCTGGAAGCTATTATCTAAGTACATAGAAATGCAGATTTAGAATAAGATCATTCAGTCCTATCCCCTCATTTTACAGATGAGGAAACTAGAGAGGGGATGAGACTTGCCTAAGGTCATATACATCTTAAGTGGGATTTGAACCCGAATCCATTCCTCTTTCCACTACACTATGGTGTCTTCCCTCTTTCTTAATCTATTTGACAAAAGCTGAATAGCAAACACTGGAGAGGCAGTATGGTTCAGTGGAAAGGGCATGGGAATGTGTCACAAGATCTGGATTCGAATTCTATCTCTGCCACTTATAACTCCATGATGTTGGGCAAGAAACTTCTCTTCTTTGAATGTTAGGTTCTTCATCTGCAAAATGAGGGGGTTTCATTAGTTGATCTCTATGGTCTATCTCAATTCTGAATTGGTGGTCCCCTGAAATATTTACTGGGTGGCAAAACGATGAGAGTCCTGGGGCTGGGGTGGGGGCAGCCCGTAGCTATTTGAACCCCAGATCTCTAGGGAAAGGGCCAGACTCCAAAGGGTGATGTCTAAGATTCCTTCTAGCCCTACCTCCTATCATCCCAAACAGAAGCTATGAAATCCCTCCCATTCCTCAGTGGTAGAAAAGGGAGTTTCCAGATAAGGTCATCTTGCTAGATGCTTGCAAATAAGCTTAAAGCTAGTTCTGCACAACTTGTCCCGGGCAGCTCATCTATTAACATCCTGACTCTGGTCGCCAGATGTGAAAATAAGTAACTAGTCACGGAACTACATCCTGCCTCACAAATGAAATTTCAAGAAGCAAAGAGACGGTATGGCTAAGGCTGAGTACTGGTGCAATCATCAAAGAAAGAGAGAAATCAATCATCTAATAGATTGATATACCTTTATTAAATGCCTTCTATGTGCCCAGCACTGTACTAAGGTCTGTGCTAAGCACAGACCTTGCCCTCAAGGAGCTTAAAATCTAGTGGGAAAAAGTCTTGTGCTAATAACTGATGGCATGTTCTCCAATCCATAATGATTACTGCTGGCTTTTCAGGTGGCTTTTCAGCCAGGAAGATCTGAGACCAGAAGAAAGAAGCACCCTTCACCATGAAAGGTGTTGCTCTGCCACTGACCCTGTGTGCCTCTGAGCAAACTGCCACCATCCTTTCCCTGCCCCATAGTTTCTTCATTTGTAAAATGAGTGGGTTAGAGTCAATGGTCTCTGGTGCCACTTCTAGCTATAAATCTGTGATCTTACAATTTGCCCTGGGCAAGAGCTTCCAGAGTTGTTTCTGGTCTGTCTCACATTTTCCAAAACCCAGAAAGAAAACAGTAGGCACTTCAGCAGGGGCATTGAACTCCCCAACATCTCCTAATGGGGGGAAGGCATTGGGATGGCAGGAGCTCAGCCTGAAAGAACCAAGATCTGGGAGAACCAGGATGTGGTCCCCCTTCCCCCCACTGCCTTTTCCCTTACCCCCTGAACTCCCGACAGTTCCCTGACAAATATCTGGATAACCTGGCTGAACAACAGCTGATTCACCACGAAAGAAAGAATCAGTCATCCCTCCCTTGTACATCCTAGTTAAAAGAGGCAGGGCACAGGGCATGGGAGAATTCAGCCCCTGGCAGCTCCCAATAGCCACAGAATTGCCTTCAATTCCTCATTCAACTTCTGCCCAAAGGCACATGTCTTCTGCAGCTGTGAGAGGAGGTGATGGCATCCAGTTGGCTTCCCTTGGGAACCATGCTGAGCGGAGGCTGGCTACTTCCTCCCCAGCACAGCACACCTGCCATAGAAACCCTACTAGTTGGAGCATATAAAACAAGGGAGAGCAAGCTAAGCTAAGAGGGGGCAACAATTCCCTTTATGAGACCGGCACCCAGTGTCCCATAGTGATAGAGCCCACGTATTCTCTCTCAAACAGAGGTTGACATTTTCCCTCTGGCCATGGAAGAACCTTTTTTTAAAAAAAGTTTTATAAACCTTTATAAAGCTTTTAGCTGATAGCTTCAAGTCCACTGGACTGATTTTAAATAACATCCTCCCATTCTCTTAATAAATGTACTGTTGCATTATGGGCCATGAACACAGGTTGTAACTGCCCCACCCACAGCCAGCCATCTTTCCTTCCAGGGCAAACTTCTTATCCTCAAATCAACTTTGTAATTCATGATATGAAAGTCATACAAGGAATAAGAAATTGAGCAAGAGGGGAAAGTTATTTGTTTAGGGCTTCTGCGATTCTGAAGGAGTGTATTCATTAAATTTTTAAGAGCTCTAAATGTTGCTATTCTGGGGGCAAAACCTCAGTTGCCTCACCCTGGTTACAGTTCTGATGACTGGAGTTAAGACTGGCTAATGGATAAGCTAAGAAATTTCCATAACTCACTTAACCATGGAGGAAGGAAAGTCTTGAGACAAGTTCTAGTTTAGGGATGATGGATCAGGAACATTAAAATGGTGCAGCAAATGATTCTGATGAGACAGAAAAGGAAGAACTGTTTTGAAAGAGGCACAGAAGAGGAAAAATATCTTAGAGCTAGGGAACCAAAGGGCTGCCTTCATGTATTTGAAGGGTTGTCCCAGGAAAGATATTCCTTTACTATTCTATTCCAACAAACACCTCCACTTTGAGCTAAGGGTGTCCTCTGGCTGAATGGTGAAAGTGAACCCACTGGGGTTTACTTAATCTCAAAGTAAAGTACTTAACCTCTTGATGACCTGAAGGCAATTCTCTAAGAGTATAAGACCGAGATAAGTTGTTGATCTGTGTTACTGGGTAGTGTTTCCATCCTGGGAGTTCCTAACATGAATGAAATCACCAAATTTTAAAAATATGTTCCTTTTGGGATTCAAGAAAGATCACAGTCGGGGCTTGTGAGCTATAGCTTAGAATAGAAGACCTATGAGAGTACCTTCAACCTGGAGTAGTAGTTTCCCAGGGGACTCAACCCTTGTGTATCATTTGGGAAGGGTAGCTTTAGAAGGGAGCCCTCTTCTTTTCTCCAGCTAAAACTTTTTTCCCCCAGTTGGCTCTCTTATAACAGGAACTCCACACCCTTTTTCATCTCAGTTGCCCTCCTTAGGAACATTCACAAAGTCTGGAAGTAGCCTTCTACCAAGGATTACTTGGGTTGCCTCCCTGGACCCATCTAACTCCTCTCCCTGCCTTGCCTAGTCCCCAAGCAGCACCAGTTGATGGCATTCTTACATCAAGAAGCAAGCCATAAGAACCGGCTAGGTAGCACTGGCCCTGGAGTCAAGAGGACCTGAGTTCAAATGTGACTTCAGACACTTACCACAAAAAAATTAGCTGTGTGACCTTGGGCAAGTCACTTAACCCCAACTGCCCTACATTCCCCCTCCAAAAAAGCAAAAAACAAAACAATAATTAAAAAAAAAAAGAAGCAAGCTGTATATCCTGGACCACACCTCCATGAAGTCTCTGCTAGCTCTGGTCTGATCAACACCTTTCACTAGAAACCTGGGGCAGCTTCCAGGGAACGTCAGAGCGTGTGAGTGGGATGGAGTAGTTGCATCCTCCCCCTGCATCTGGATGGGCCATGATCATCTCCCATAATTCGTGATTAATAATAGAGGGCTCTCCCCAGCACCGTCTGCGTAATGAGGTTAATGCAATATTTCACGTTTGCCAGCCAGCTGCTCTTCTACCATCTTGACAGTAACTAATATCTTTGCATAAGGAGACAGTCTACAAGTAAATCAATTAATTCTTATTTGGCTGGTAGACAGCTGCTGTCCTGCTGCAGGATAATTAGACGTACTCCTCATTTATTAATTGACCAGAGTCCGCACGGCTGCTTTTTTGACACACACCTTGATTCTTTCTAAAGGTTGACATGTGGGGCTGATACTCGTCATTGTTCACACACCACACAAGGGAGAAGAGTATCCTTTTTCCTCAATTCTTATTCCTAGGGGAGTATTTGCCATGTGAGAGAGGCAGCATGGAGTGGGGGACTGGTTGTGGAGACAGAAAGACCTGGGCTCAAACCTTGCCTCCGATATATACTGACTGTGGGATGGTAGGCAAAGCACTTAATCTCTCATCGCTCCCCTAGGCATTTCTCCAAAACTATAAATTGCATATGAGTTGTGGATGGAGTTTCCATCCTGGGAATTCCTTACAGGAATGAAATCATCAAAATTTAAAAACATGTTCCTTTTGGGATACAAGATAAGCACAGTTTATAGTTGAAAAGGACCTCAAATGTCTTTTAGTATGCCATCCCAACCTACCTAAGGAAAGCTCCCCATATTGTCCTCAACAAGGAATCCTCTTGCCACTAGCTGAGGATTCCCAGTGACAGACATATTCCATACAAGGCAAGTGTAGAGTCATCTCCCTACATCACTATCTCACTAAGCAGTTCTGATTATTAGGAAGTTTTTACTTGCATAGGTCTCCCTGTCACTTCCACCCACCTCCCCCTGCGCTATCCTTAGATGTCAAGGAGAACAGGTCTAATTCACTTGCAGTTGTCTCTCCCATCCCCACCCCTCAAATAAATCTTCACTCCTCTAGAGAAACTAACTCAGCTTTCAACTGGTCCTCAGAAGACATGACTTCAAGTCCTAGCAAAACATTCCTCTAGCTACCATTGAGCTTGAAAACATGGCCATTAAAATATGGTCTTTTTAATAAGAGCTCTCTGGAAGAGGGAGGAGGAGGGAGAAGGAAACATTTGGAATTGAATGTAATAAACAAACAGAAGATATAAAAATACATATAAAAAAAGTACTGTCCTTGACTTTGTTCACTCCAACAAACATTTATCAAGCACTTATGTTAAATTCTGGGGGACATAAAAACAGAAGAGAAAATGGAAAATGGCTGATATTCTATTAGGAGGTGCAGTATTTCCAGATATCAGTAATCTCTGGATTATGCAGCTAATCTGGAGAGGAGAGTAAGCCCTACCAACTATGGGGATCATGGAAGGCTTCCTATAAGAGGCAACACAAAATCTGAGCCTTGAAGGAAGCTAGGCATGGCAAGGGATGGTGGTGAGCAGCACATTCAGTCCAGGTATACAGGGACCACCTGTGTAAAGATACAGAATGTGGAAATAATAAGCTATGTATGGTAGACAGCAAAAAAAATTAAGTGATTAGAACACTGTCTATGAAGGGAAACAAATTAGTAGAACCATCCAATCACAGAAACATCAGGTCTACAGCAGGAAGGGATCTTGGAGGTCATCTAATCCAACCCCATCATTTTACAATTGAGGAAACTGAGGCCTGGCAAGATCAGGTGACTTGCCTAAAGTTACCCACGTAGTAAGCATCAGAGGTAGAACTGATTCCATGTCTCCTGATTCCAGAACCAATGTGATTTCCAGTATGCCACAGGCATCAGTCAGTCACCCAAGAATGATGCTAGCCTGAGTCATTAGATTGCAAGCTCCTTAAGGGCAGGGACTGTCTTTTGTCTCATCCTAATGACTCAAGCACAGAATAGGCACTTAACAAATGTTGATTAATTGATTGATTGATAGATATTGATTTTGTACCTATAAACCCACATGCAGAAGATGAAAAAAATGGGTTTTTAAAATATTACAATGAAATCATTTCAATATTTTTAAATGGGCCATATGAAAATAAAGATGATGACCCATCAAAAAAATATGCACTGAGATATTTTCCCAGCAGTGGGGATGAGTTGGTGCTGAGTCCTCCCCATTCTTTTCAATGGCATTCTTATGACTAACAACAGGGATTTCTGGGAAAAACAGACTGGGGCCAAAGATGACCAAACTCTCTTCTACCATAACAGAACCTTGGAGGGTCTTAGGTCAGGTCTCCTGTTCTTGGATTGCTATCAATGGGGGTGGGGCATTGGGCAGAAAGGGACCTCTATATCCTCCCTTGCCTTGAGCAGCAATGGATTAAACCATCACGCAATTAAAGGTTGTGTGGTAGAAAGAAAACACAACAGCAAGTGAAAGTGGGGAACTGGGAATTTAATCCCAGTTCAGTTACTTACTAATTGACTCTGTTATCATAAGGTCACAGACAAAATGTTGGAAGGGACCAGAGATTATGCAAATCGCCCTCTGCCCCATTTGACAGATGAGGAAACCAAGGTCTAGAGAACTGCAGGAACTTGCCCAAGTTCATACAAGAAGTGACAGAGTGAGGATTGAAATGCAGGTCCTCCAATACCCAACTCAGCACTTTATCTCTTGTACCCATCTTGAATAAATCACTGAACTTCTCTGGTCCTCGGTACCCTCATCTGTAAAATGATGGGGTTAAACTCAAAGCCTTCTGAGGTACCTCCTAACCCTAAATATGTGATTCTGTCACCTCTATGGGCTTCATTTTCCTCATCTGTAAAAAGAGAGTATTGGACCAGATGGCCTAAATTTAGTCTCTTATAGTCCTATAAACTATCTTATAGTCCTATAAGCTATCTCCTAAAGAGAGAATCGAAGAAGGAAGGACCAGTTTTTGCCACTTTTGAACGTGGGGTTATTATGTCTGATTAATTGCTAGCAACTCAGCTCTGCTTTGCCAGCTGAGTCTGGTCAGAGGCAGGACTGCCCACAGATACACTCAGCCCTCAAATATGCAGTCAGCAGCTACTGAAATGTCAGTAACTTGCTGTTGGTGGATCTGATCAGCAATTAGGTTTTATATTTAGACTTGGGAGACAGCATAGAATGGAGAAAATTACAAGACACCCAGTGGCGGTATTTTTTTTTCTAAGAATACTCGATACAAATATCATTTTCGCCAACTTTCTTTTCTTTTTCCTCTTTAACAGTAGAGACTTGAGATAAAATAAGAAAATTGAGAATATAAAAGAAGATTGTAACATATTTCCCAGAGGGGCTTTTGGTCCTTGTTCATCCATTGACATGGAATTCTCTCCTGAAACTCAGCTTTACTTGTCTTCTTACGCTATCCATTCCTGTCGCCCAAGGCAACACTGGTTCCCTTCCACTAAAAGACATTTTTTTCTTTTTATTTGATACAGGATTTAGACTGGATGACACCTTTAATCCTTTCACTTTCCAGGTGAGGAAATTGAGGTTGAGAGTGGAAGTGACTTACCCAAGGTCACATGAATAAGAGAACCCAGGCAAGCTTTTAAGGTAAATGCAAAGAGAGAACCAAGAGAAAATTGTATCACCAGGAACAAAATTATTTCTGAGTAACAAAGGGGAGTTTAGTGCTTATGATCACATCATTCCTGGTTGGCTGTCCATTTTCACATTTTCGGTGGCTTGGCTGGCAGGGAAAAACAGCCGACAGAATATGACTGAGCCACCTTGGGTGTTAAGTTTTAAAGGTCTCGTCATATGGAACTGAAGCCCAGAAGGAGAAATGGGTTCCCTCTCTTCTCCCAATTCCACACCACATCCCCCCACAGCAGCCCAGATTAACTTCACGATTTCTTAAAAAAATAAAAGAAGAAGAAGAGCAGCTTGCCAGCCTTGCGGAGGAGTAGGACAGAATCGTGGCTTGAGAAAAAGCAAAGGGGGCGATGCTGTCTGGTCAGAATACTGACAGAAAAGTAAAGTGATATTCCTATATTTCCCTCATGAAGAAACTATGATGAGTGTTGTTGTTCAGTCATGTCTGACTCTTGCTGACCCCATTTGGGGTTTTCTTAGCAGAGATATAGGAGTGCTTTGCCATTTCTTTCTCCAACTCATTTTATGATGAGGAAACTAAGACAAATAGGGTTAAGTGACTTGCCCACGGTCACCCAATTAGGCTGGATTTGAACTCAGGAAGATGAGTCTTCCCGATTCCACCCCAGTGCTGGATCCATTACACCATCTACCTGCCCCTATGTTGAGTGTACTCTTAGCTCAAGATGCTCTCAGAGAACCAACTAATGTTCTTCAGTCTCCTCACCTGCAGAATGAAGTAGTTGGACTAGAGGACCTCTAAGGTTACTTCCAGCTGGTAGTCTATCATTCTTTGATTTCTCTAGGCTTCAGTTTCCTCATCTATAAAATAGGAGCTTGGCTTAGATAGTCTCCAAGGTCCCAGCCAGCTCTAAGTACATGCATAGATTATGTACTTAAAAGTCTCAGGAAGTCCTGAGAACAGGGGCATATAAGGAAGCTTAGACAAGCAAGTGTGAGGGAAAAGGGAGTTCCACCAAGAGTCTCCATGTAGACATCTTGGTAGATGGCTAGTACTCGGTGGTAGCTGAATCTATCCTCAAGCAATAAGCAAGTTTCTAAGTAGTTACATGGGGGGGGGGGGAGGAGTTGGTCTTATTAATGCCAAAAAAAGAAATAAGAACACCAACAGTTACTGGCCTGTCTATTTTTCCACATTCCTTTTATGTCATTAATAGACTGATGCACTAATGGCATTGTTGATTTGAATGTTAGTAGGAGCAAAGAATATTCCACAAGAAGAATAAAATAAAACTACTTCTCCTTCACCAACTGTTTAAAAGGAAGAGGGGAAGACTTATTTTTTAATTCATATTTTTCATCATATTCCAAACACCAGACCCCAGTCACAAAATTGCTTGGCCATGTGTTCCCCATAAAAGCCTAGTCAGAAAAGTGGGAGCAGATCAATAGTTTTGTTTGGAAGAACAAAACAGCCTGAGAACAGAAGATGTCAATGGATGGATAGAAATGGTTAACATCTGCAAATCATCCCATGCTTCCCTAGTGACCACTCCCAAGCAAAAGTGCTCCTTTTAAATTCTTAGGCCCCCAACTTGTATCCAAAAGGAAAGCTGAATAAAGGGCCCTGTCTCTCATTCTCTACCATCAAACAGTTCATGCACCAGACTGAGCCTAAAGAAAAAATTCCCTGTTTTGCTATGTCCACACAGTACCTAGATGACACACTTGGGGGGTCATATGTACTTATCTCCCCAAATGGAACAAAACGTTCTTGAGAATAGGATGCAATTTGGTCTTCATATCCCCAGGGCCTGGCACTATCTAAAGGCTTAATACATTGACTGCTGATTGATTGAATTACTGAGAGAATGTGTTCATTACAGAAAGACAAATCAGATATTTCAGTCTTCAAAGTGGGTTTTTAAGTATCTGGCTAAATTCAGTAAGGGGAAAATCAAAGCAGACAACTTAAACCCTAAAGGGAATAGTGGGAAAGTGTTAAATTCTGATTCTCGTGTGTTTGTCAGGGTTCAAAGCCTGTCTGTGAGACTATGGGTAAATCATTTCATTAAGACTCAGTTTTCCCACCTGTAAAACAGGGAGAGAAACATCTTATGGTACCTATTGTGAAATTGTGAGGATCAAATAAGATCATGTATATCAAGTGCTTTGTAAACTTTATATAAATGTCAGCTATTTTCTAATTTGAAATGGGTTTTCAAGCATATCTTTCATTTGATCAAAGGGGAAAAAATCCAACTAGACAGCTTAAGCCCCAAAGTAAATGGGGGGGAGACAGAGCAGGGAAAGAAAGGGTCCTAAATTACCTACTTTATTCAGATATCTATTCTAAAACTAGAAAACTGTTAAGTGTTGTGTAGACCCAGCAAAATTCATACAATGGAAAGGAGTACCAGAAAAAACAAGACAGAAGTGATTATTTGGGAATTTAGCTCTACTCCCTTCTCCTCCCCCTTCCCACCCCCCACCCCGCCTCCGAACACAGCCTGCTCGCTACAAGTCTGGGACAGTGGTTCCAGGAGTGGGTCCAAGGATTAAGTAGCCATGACACCTATGTACAATCCTTTGTTTCTGGATTACCTCTAACAGGGGAAAGTCAGATTTCAAGGGGCCTTGGGGTTGGCCATGACCAAGTGGCTAAACTTTCAACTTTCCTCCATCACTTTCAAAGGTTTTATTCTTTTTCACTCAAGTCCTAGCTGTTGTTTCTCAGACTCTTTGGTTTTCTGTTTGATGATGGCGCGTTCAGCATTAATGATAAATATTCTAGCAAAGAGGAGTAGGAAAGACAGAATCCAAATTGACCACAAGTGATGGCTGGGCATCTTTAGGGTTACTGATGATGGCTCTAGGGCCCCGTAGTACTGTTCTTACTCCCTCTACTTAGGGGCATGGAGTGGGTTGGAATTTATTCATCCCAAAGAGTAACCCTTTTCATAGTCAACAGGCACTGGAAACGTTTACTGCCTTGTTAAAGCTACATTGAGGCAGATTTATTAGGATAGTCACTTAACAAAAAGCCCCAACGTGCAAATAATTGAGCATTGCCAAATGTGCTGAGTGAGGTATAACTCAATGGGCACTTGTTAGATTTTAGAATCTGATGAAGAACATGAAATTCCTCCTCCAGCCCTCTGATGGAGGTAGTGCTCCCCGAAAAAACCCAACTGATGAAACTAGTCTATGCATCTCCCAAATTCCCATTGTTATGTTTCCCCAGTGGCCCTTGAAACCAGTCTATGCAACCCCCAAATTTCTATTTCTCTGTTTTTCCAGCAGCTCTTGCAACAACAACTGTAGTTTTGATCTGATTTGTCCAATCCTGACTTCGCCTGACACATAAGTAACACCAAATCTCGGTAACACACCAAGTTCTAAGACATTTCCTTTTTCATTTCTGGCCACAAAGATCCATTCTATAGAGTAGAATAATAGTAAAATAAGACCAAAGAAGGAGAATTTGTGCTTGGCAGAAGCAAATTTTTAATCTGAACAGGAAGCCACTTTTAAATCCTTCAGCAAGAAGTATCTAAGTCAGGGGCACGAAGACTGAACTGAAGATGTGATATCAAAGCACTTACCTGAGTAGGGTTGTAGAGTTCCTGAAGTGGGCTCCGGGAGCCTTTCCGACAACAGATGTCCATTCCAAAGGGATTCCTCCGAATGACTGAGAAAAGAGAGAAGAGGGACTCATTAGCAGGGAAGGGCACAGAATACATTTTTTAAAATTAAAACAGAAAGAGAATTAGGCAGTGAGAGCAAGAGAAAGGGAGGGTGGGAGGTTGCTGTTCATCTTTCACTCTCGAAGAGGACCATGGTGCCATGACTTGAAAATGAATTGGATTTAAGTGAGAGAGGGCTGTGCAAACTCAGCAGCCTCACTCTCTCCTCTGGAGCCATATGGGTCCAGTGACCAGATATAGACCAGGATGACTGGAGATGGCCCCAGGTGTGGAGGAGGATAGGAGGGAAGGAAGAGATGATCATCCAGACTTCCCTCTGCTAAAAGCTCCAGCATCACTGGTTCCTCAAGGCCAGAGAAGCTGCCATAGTCTTTCCCAACACTCCTTCTTCTTCCTACCTGGAAGTCCCTCCCTCCTTCCTAACCTCCAAAGCTGAGATCTAGTGCTATGTTCTACATGAAACCTTTCCTTTCCCTGGCTGCTTGTGTCTCACCCCCACCTTCCATTGCCTTGTACATATTTTTATATACTTATTATGCACATATTGTCTCTTGCTAATAGACAGTAAGTTTCTTGAAGGGAAAGATTTTCATCTTTGTGCCTGTATCCCCGGTGACTTAATAAATGCTTGTTGACTGATTGATGGGTAGAGATGACATTCATAATGGATATGGCCAAGAAAAATTACTATTCTTGACACCATAAAGGAGATGCCACAAATAATTTGGGGGTGGGAGGTGGGGTGGGGGGTTGGAATACAGATGCTACTGCTGACATAGAAGTCATCTGGTTTAGCCTCACAAATTTGCCTTCTGATACAGAGTAAGGCACTTTACCTCTCCTGAGCTCGTCTGTAAAATGGGATGATAACACTTGTCCTGCTTATCTTGCTATACTTTTGAGATCACAGATTTAGACTAGAAAGGTTCTCAAAGGCTACTGAGTCCAACCCCTCATTTGGCAGAAGAGGAAAGTGAGATTCAAAGAGGTGGAACAAGGGTGGCTAGGTGGTGCAGGAAGGACCTAAGTTCAAATGTGACCTCAGACACTTGATACACTTACTAGCCATGTGACCTTGGGCAAGTCACTTAACCCCAATTGCCCTGCCTTACCCCCTCCAAAAAAGGAGAAACAGAGAGGCAGAGACAGAGAGACAGAGAGAGAGAGGAGAAACAACTTGCCCCAAGTCACACCAGTACAAATGAGCAGAGTCAGGATTTGAATCCTGGACCACTGCCTTTGCCTCTCATTCCCCTACTTTTCCTTCTGTACCACTCTATCTCCTTGTCCATAAAGGAACACATGTTTAGAACTAGAAGGTTCCTTAAAAGCCATTGAGTCCTATCCCTTCATTTTACAGCTGGGGAAACCGAGGCTCAGAGAGGTTAAGTGTCTTGCCCAGGGTCACATAGCTAATGTCTGAAGCAGGACTTGAATCTAGATCTTTCTGATTCCACTGTCCCACACTACTCAATGAATGCTTACAGAAGGTGAGCAGATAAGATAAGAAGGCTTGGAGGAAGGGAGAAGGGGGTGCTCACATTGATGAGTAATTCAACACCAACATTGGTTTAGGACTTAGTGGTTGACAAAACATTCCTTACAAAACCTCTTCCAAGAGTTTGTCTGGTCAATACAAAATATATTCCCTACATATCAACCAGCCCCAGGAGCTTCTCTAATTTATATTTGAAAAATAAGGGAAGGGTAGAGAAGGAAAACTTTAGCCAAACACAGTATAGAAAAGCCATTAGGTTTTGAACAGCCACAATCCAAAACACTAGTTCTTTGTTCCTCAACAGTCACCCTGGAAAAGAATAATTCTACTGTTACTTTCCTTTAAATTTATTGCTTTGCTTTTGCATTTCCATGAAAAGTGAGGTAAGGACCCCGTTTCTAGGATGGGACACAAGGATGCAACGGCCGTTCTTTGGAGAAATACCAGACATGGTAGCTCATGCCTGTAGTCCAGCTGTGGGGGAGGCTGCGGTTGGTGTATCAGGAGTTCTGAGAAGCAGGGGGCTAACTGCATCCAGTATCGGCACTAAGTCTAGCATCGGTGTGGCGAGCCCCTAGGAATGGGGGGCTACCAGGTTACCTATGGAAGAGTGAACTAGCCCAGGCTGGAAACAGAGAATGTCAAAGCTCGCGTCCCAGGGAGAGCAGGATTGGGTCCATGAGTAGCCCATTTCTGCACTTCCAGACTGGGAAGGAAAGAGGGAAGGAGGGTGGGAGACTAGGAGGGGGAAAGGAGGGGGGGAAGGGAAAAGAAGGAAGGAAGATGCTAACACCCTCTCTGTTCTTTGGGCAAAGGACACTCCGTTCCCTCTCATTGCACCTTCCTACTGACCATTCCCCATGCCTGCAATACCTTCTCTCCTCACTTCCGTCTCTCCCTTCAAGACACAATGTAAGGACCTACTTTCTACAGTCTTTCATGACCCCCCTCCCCAACTACTCGTGCTTTCCTTTCCTGATTCCCTGGCATTTGTTTTTATTATTTTAATATTTCTTCAGTACCTATAGACATATATGTGCATGTGTGTGTACACACACACACACGCACACACACACACACACTCAGCCATTAGAATACAAGTTCCATGAGAAAAAGGATGGTATCATTTTTTGTACTTATATCCCTAGAACTTGGCACACAGTAGGTGCTTAATAAATGCCTATGGAATGAATAGAATACCAAGTATGATGATGTGGAAGATTATATTCATGTCATTGAGGTTTCACCCACCAAACACCAGTAGACACCATCCCCCCAATATGTCAGCACTCAAGGAGAGGAACAGCGAGTGTGAAAACTCATCCACAAAATCTGTTAAATCCAATTTTACAAGCAGCAATGCTATTTAATTGATTTAATTTCCTAATAAAAAAAGGATTTAAAAGGCCTTGCCTGTGGGGGGTCTGTAATGGGAGCCTTCTGCCTATGGCCTTCCTCTTTCTGCTTTCACTTCAGTTTGAGGTACCCTCCCCATTCAGTTTCTGCTCTCCCTCCTCTCCTCTGTCTCTCAGAATCTCTAGCTTCTTTCCAGTCTCAGTTCAAGCATTGCCGTCTGCAGAAGGCCATTCCCAGCACCCTTATCTGCTAGTGCCTGCCCCTCCAAGGCTACCTTCCATCTGCTCTGAATACATCTTGTATGTATTTGTTGTCTCCCCTAGCTGAATGTAAGCTCCCCGAAGGCAGGGGCTGCTTTTTTATTTTATCTCCTCGATGCCTAGCACAGTGCCTGGCACAGAAGTCATCCTTAAAAATGTTTGCTGATTGATACAATCTTCATTTCTAGCATGTCAGATACAGAAAACCAAGCACTAACTAGCTTAGAAACCGGCAGCCTACAAATATTCTCCAAGAAACAGTAAGCTCCTTGAGGGCAGGGACTCTTAATTTTTGCCTCAGTATCTTCTCCCTTGAACAAAGAACCTGGAGTTTTTTTCCTAAAAAACTAGAACTGTGATTTCCCTGACATAGGGAATTCTCAGTAAGTGCATTCCATCTACCAGTCCCAATCTTTAGCTCCTATTCAGCAACAAAGACAATTCTAAAGTCTTAGAGAGTTGTCTGAGGCGCAGGCAGCAGGGTCACACAGCCAATAAGTGTCAGAGGTAAGATTTGAATCCAAGTCTTCTGACTCCAAAACCAGAAGTCTTTCTATATCCCACACTGCCCCACACATCTGTCTGTGGTCACATTTACAAAGGCAGTCAGCACTAGAGCTGGGATTTGAACCCAGGGCTCCTGATTCCATATCCAACCTGGGGTTCTACAATATTCAACACTTTCCTTGAGGAAACTAGGAGTCAACCTGCCCAACTTTGAATTATTGTTCAAATCTCAAGCTACTCACCCACTTTTTCTGAGTTTCTGAATGATAATGAGCCCATTGACAATGAGATTGAGCTCTCAGCTTCATTGCCACGTCTTTGGACTCCACCACCTTGTCTCACCAGTCTTCTCTCTCTGGAACATCCCTTTGCTCTTCCAGCTCTCTTCTACCATGCATGAGTTCCTTCTTTGGCCTCCATTTTGCAGGACGGGCCCAGGCTGGCTATCCTTCCATTACTAATAAATTCTCCCTCCATCCTTTTCAGCTACCTTGTAGTGTTGTCTTCCCCCATTAGAAGTAACTTCCTTGAGAGAAGACCTCTCTTCTTTGTTCCATTAGTATCTTCAGCACTTAGCATGATGCCTAAAGGCTTAATAAATGCTTATTACCTACCTCTAACCTCCTTCCTCCTAGCCACCTAACAAATCTGTCTTTCGATGCCTTGACTACAGGTAGACATGTTATCACCTGCATGAAATATGAGAAAGGAGCCATCCCTGGATTCTGATCAAAGAATCACAGGAAGTCACAGATGGAAAGGTCCTTGGATACAGTGTCAAGCTCCCTTTCATTGAAAGGCTCAAGGTCACTGCCAAAAGCTCCCAAAAGATACGCTTGAGTTATGTATCAATGTTCTTTCCAACACCCTCTGGGTCATTCACGTTTATTGCTTTTCTCCCCTTCTAAACTAGTACCAATAAACTTGAATCATGCCAATTTGTATCCCATCCCTCTGGTCCAGCAGCAGCATCCTGGTATCAGGCAGAGACAGCAAAATGACAGGCTCCTTCCTAATATTGCTTTCCTGTGACCTCATGAATATACCATCACTAAATAGAATCATTCTCACTCTAATTCTCCGATGTGCCATTTCACAAGAGCATAGAGGAAGAAAATACTTGGGAATCTGAAAGGCTGTCTTAAGAATTGAGTAATTCTTGTCCCCTCTCCTTCCACATGCAGAAGGTTCAATGGTTACTGCTAGTTAGACCTGGGACCTGAGCGCAAGTCTTCCCATTGTACATGCAATGTCTGGATCTGATGTCCCTCATCCCCCAATCAATTCCTCTCAGATCCTGCAATACCCAAGAGAAAAGCAGGGCCATCAGCACAGTCCAGGGAAAAGAGCTGTGGCTCCCAAGTCCAAGAAAACCATTCTGGGTCTTAGTTTCCTAATCTGTAAAACGAAAGGGTTGAACAAGACTGCCTCTTTGGTGTCTTCTAGCTCTCCATCAGGAGTTCTTAACCTAGGATATGAGGTTTTAGGGTTGTTTTTAGCATTTATTAATAATCTTTCTACATAATTTGTTCCCTTACTAATTCTATGTGTTTTATTCTATGCTGTTATTCTGAATGGAGGGGGAAGACCTCCTAGGCTTGACCAGACTGACAAAGGGCTTCATGACACAAAGAAGTAAAGCACTCTCGGTCTATAATCTATGATCAGATTCTTGTACAGGTCACTTAGGTTTCAGGTGCCTCAGTTTCCTCATCTGTAAAATAAGGGGGTTGAGTTAGCTGACTTTTGAGGTCTCCTCTAGCTCTAAATCAATAAGATGATGACTGAGGCTAGGCACATAGTAGGTGTTTAATAAATGTTTACTGATTGATCTGTAAGATGAGGGGGTTGGATTCCACATCCTCTGACCTTCCTTCCAGCCCTAACCCTATGAGTCTATCTATCCCATATTCTTCAGTAGGAAACCCTTCCCCTCCACCCCAAACCTTGGCAAAACAACAGAGCTGAATTCTAACACAGCTGCTGGCTTTTAACTGATGTTGAAACACCCTGATCTGCTGAACGCCTGCAGATAATTACTCCCAATTCCAAACCTAGAGGGTGACAAAGTGGCAATTTTCAGCATCAGGGATGATTTGACCCAACACGTGGATGGAGGGTGGTGATGTCCTTTCTCCCCACGAACCAGCCTTTCTACAAAAAGTTCTCTAGCAGATGGAGGGAGAAGGTTGGCCAGAACTGTTAGGTTACATAAACTGTTAGGTTATATGAAGGGTAAATGATATACAGTTTCTGTGAGATGGCAATAATCCTATGAGAGGAAATACATCTTCAATTTCCCAGGCCCATCTCCAATTCCTCCTTCCACTCAATACCAACTCCTCCAGGAAGCCCTCCCTGATCTACAAGAGATCTTTCCCTCCCCCAAAGCACTCTCTGCTTCATCTAAGTAACTAGCATGTTCTACATCGTGTGCCTCACCTCTTGAAGAATCAATTTTCTTGAGGGCAGAGACTATGAATGACTCACCTGTGCAGACCCTGAAGTCTAGCAATGGGGTCCTGCATGTGGTTTTGTTGAGGTTCAGGGGCACCCCAAAATGTTGAGGTGTATGGTGTATATATGGCGGGGTTGTCTCCAAAAAATGTGCTCAGGCTGTCTTCAAATCAAGTAAAGGTATTTATTCTGAGTTGCACAACACATCAAACAGGCTCCTCTGCTCCTAAAAGGAAAGCAGCTTCAGGGAGACCCCAGTTTAAGGGGGGACAGCTCCTTGAGAGAGACAGTTCCCCAAGGGAAAGGGCTCCTTAAGAGAGATACCCACTCCTCCCTTAAGGGAGATACCCACTTAGGGGGTACACCTGCTAAAGGGAGAAGCTCACTAGGCATGAGAAGCTAGGGATTCTTATAGAGCAAAATGTACCTCTAGGTGGGAGAGATGAGGTAACCAGGGACACAGAGGCAAGGGGGTGGTGTGAGTTCAGAGTTTCAAGCATTATCTAGGCACATCGTTATTCCGTGTTCAGTCCAAGGAAGAGCAGCCCCTGTTCATTTCAGTATTTTTTTTTGACCAGTACTTGAATCTCATTATCTCCTGAAGTACAAAAAAACCTGTTCTATATGAAATTATGAAAGAAAAGGTTTCAGAGAAACCTGGAAAGTTTTGTGAACAAAACCAGAAGAACAAGTTACATATGGAGACAAACAAGACTTGGGAACTTTGATCAAAACAATAACCTATACCATAGAATAAAAACTTGTTGAGATGAATGAATGAACAATTCCTTAAATAAAAAGAAAGTCCAGGTCTTTAAATCACAATTTGAAACCATTCCCATAGGGTCATTTCAAGGAAAGGGCTCTATAAACCTGAAACTTCTAAGAAAAATGAGGTGATAGGGGTTTTGTTTTTGTTTTTTAACTATCATATACTATGAATAGGGATTTGTGCTGAGTACTAGGGATACGAAGGGGCATAGGACACAGACCCTTTCCCTAAGGAGTCTGCAATCTAATAGGGTGAAGATATCACAGACACAAATAACCGTGTTGAAATATGATGGAACAGAGAAGGTGAGAAATGCAGAAGAGCAGTCTCATTGTGAAAATAGGAGGGGAAAAATCCAACCTATCTGGGCTAGGAGCAAACAGCAGCAATACTGATCAGGTTTTGGCATTTGATGTGCCAGAAATGCTAACAATTCTATGAGATGGATCCCAGGAGGCTGAGTGGAATCTTTCTGTTGCTGGGTAGGCTCCCAATTACTCCAACCCAACTGGAGATGCCCTCCTTACACAACTAGAGTCTATCATAACATCAGTGTATTTCTGGATTCACAGATTTCAGAGGGATTATGGTCACTTGAGTTACTTGTACCAGAACGTGGTCTAGAACTTCTATCTAGGCAGAGTGGATAGCGCACTGGGACTCGGCAATGGGAAAAGTGTGTTCAAATCCCACCTCCGATACAGACTAGCTGTATGATCCCGGACAAGTCACTTAATTTCTGTAGGGCTCAATTTTATCCATAAAATAGTGGTTTTGGATCTGATGTCTTCTAAGGCCATATCCAGATCTAAATCTTCAATCCCATGAGCTCCTGGCCCATAGACCTGTCACCTTTTCACCATTAGCACCTGGAGAATTTGTGGTGTTTTTTGGTTTTGTTGCTCCCTCACTCCCCAAGTTGTCATTTCTAGGGTTTGTAGATCTTGCTAGCAAAACCCAGGGATGTCTGAAGAAGTAATTGCCATACAGATGGACTGGATAACGGTATAGTGGAAGGAGGGCTAGAGTTAGAGTGGGAGGCTGTAGGTTTTGATCCCAGTTCTTTCATTTGCTTCCTGTGAGACTTTGGGCAAATTACTTGGGACTCAGTCCCTTCATCTGTAAAAAGGGGGACGGGCGCTTGGCTAGATTACCCCTGAGGTCTTTTATAGCTTTAAATCTATAACCTTATGATGATAGAGGTGAGATGCTCTTTCCTTCAAGGTACTTAAGTATTGAGCAAGAAGTCTTAACCTGGAGTCTGTAAACATGGTTTTAAAAAAATATATTTTGATAATTATATTTCAATATAATTGGTTTCCATTGTTATCCTTTGTATTTTGTTACGCTTTTAAAAATATGACTCTGAGAAAGGGTTCAGAGGCTTAAATAGACAGCCCAAGGAGCCCATGTCACAAAACAGGTTAAGAACTCCTGGTAAAGAGTGTTAAATATTAAGTGTTTCAGTTGATTTCATTCAGTTACTACTTATAGTGTACCCAGAGGCCTTTGGGCAGTATGGTACCCTTCAAGACTAATGCCATCTACTGAATCTTTCTTTCCATCTCAATTAGCAGTCCCTTCAACCTTCCATCGCTTTAGTACATCACTGATTCAAAGAGCCTCTCCTATAGGTAATTAATATTATGGGCAGCTTAAATCTGAATATTCATTTGAGGGAGTCCATTATCTCTCCCAGTTTTTTCTGAGAAATGAATGCTTAGAAGAGAAGAAGGGCTGATTGGGGGACAGGTCCTAACAGGCAGTTAATGAAGGGCTCCAATGATATCCTCAAAATGGCAGGAATTATTCCAGCACAGAGGGTGGGTCTTACATGGCAACTTCATTGGTGGGAACCATGGGTAAGAGCTACACAGAATTAGTAGGTCCAAATGGATGACAATTCATATCAGTGGAGACAATATTCACATCAATGGGCTCACAGAGTGACAAGTGGCCTGTCAAGGCCCCTGAAGGATGGTGGGTGACTTGTTTGGTCTTTGGGGGCTACAGGTTTACTAATGAAGCCCTCAGTCCTGGTGGGTAGGTGAATCTCCCAGATGGAAACGCATCTGCAGCAGAAAGGAGCAAGGACATTCAGTTCTGAACTACCAAGAAAGGACACGACTGCCTTTTAGTACACAACATTTTTCTGAGATTGATGGTCAGGGAAGCCATCCTTGGGAGTGACTTTAAATACTCAGCCTTAACAAATTAAGTCATAAAGTGTTTTAGCGGTCATCAGGAGAATTGACCATGAGACATATCAATCGAAAGTGACAACCTCTGGAACAACTCTCCCCAGGCAATCAGAAGCGTCTTCTTTCTCTGACCATTGGCAGAGAAGTGTTCAAAGCGTCAGAGTTCAGAGTTAGAGTTAATGGAGTCTAATCCCCTCATTTTGTGGATTAGGAAATGAGGCACTGAGGGATTAAGCAATTGGCCCAGGATCACTCAGGTTGTTAAAAAAAAAAAAAAAAGAGCTAGGATTTAAGTTTTCAAGGTCCCCAACCCAAGCTGTTTTCATTCTTCGCTCTGCCTCAAATTTGCCTGTAATGTCATTTTTTTCTAAGAAATTAACATATTTTGAGAAGAAATAGTTATTTTTTTTTTTTGAAAAGAGAGTTTGAGCAACTTGAGTTTATAGGCAACTAGGTGATGAAATGGATAGAGCACTGGGCCTGGGAACAGAAGAATTCATCTTCCTGAGTTCAAATCTGGCCTCAGATACTTACTAGAGGTGTGACTCTGGGCAAGTCACTTCACCCTGTTTGCCTCAGTTTCCTCATCTGTAAAATGAGCTGGAGAAGGAAATGGCAAATACTCGAGTATCTCTGCCAAGAAAACCCCAAATGGGGTTACGAATAGTCAGATGTGACTGAACAACAACAGCTATGGGTTCGCAGAGTTAGGGCTAGAGGGTCTTCAGAAGCCATGTAGCCTAAACCTCTTGTTTTACAGATAAGGAAACTGAGGTCAAGACTGGCCCAAAGTCACACATAAGTGCTAGAGCCTAGACTTGGACCCTCAGACTCCCAAACTAAGGGTTTTTCTCTGCACCACTTAGCACTCCCATTTAATTTGGGTGAAGTTATTTTGAAACCTTTTGAGGATTTTTTTTCAAAAGGTTTTAATGCTGGAGGCAAGAAGAAAGTAGGTAGGTACACAGAAGGATTGTAGTGCTAGAAAGGACCATAAAGGCAACGCAAGGAGCCTTCCTTTATAAGAGTGCTCATGACGAGTCTGGCACAGTGTTAAGTGCAAGACACACAAATGGAAGCTAAAGGAAAGATAAGCCCTGTCCTCAGGGGCTTACATTTGAATGGGGGAAGACTGGGAGGGTGCATAGAAGATGCGCTCCTCTGGGGACTACGTGGCAAAGCCCAGAGAGTCAAAAGCACAGCTGGGAGGGAAATGAAGCCTGGCTGGCCTGAGGTCATTATCAAAATAGAGCTACTCATTCCGCAATGGGAGAAGGGGGCTGGAGGGATATTCCAAGGTGAGAAGTTATGGCGGCAAAATCCAATGACTGAAGCACAGCTGGGATGGGAGATTAACTTTCATTTTACAGAAGAGGAAATTAAGGTGCAGAGAGACAGAGACTTTGTCCACTGAAGTAAGCAAGAGAGCCAACATCTGAACACAAGCTCTCTGAATACAAGTCCTCTTATTCTCCCACCATTCTGCCTAGGCTGAGCATACGTTACCACCATTTGCCTTGAGAGAAATCTGGCTTACAGAAATGAAATGTTTTCTTGAGACTGAGGATAAATGGATGCAGAGACAAGAAAGGGGAACCAGGAAATGTCAACAATGTAAATACATCAGAAACACGTTAATTTGTTGCTAAAACTAACAGATGACAAATTTCCATACCACCAATACAGGCCTCAAAATAGCCTAGAGAACTCAACAAATAAAACATACTATAATTGGACCCACAGGCAAAATTGCTGTCCATAATCCCCCATGCACAACACTGATCCATAAAACATATCAGCATGTTTTCAACATGTGGCACGATGGTTAGACAATCAGGCTTGAAGAGGGTCAGGAAGAGCTGGATTCAAGTCCTTACTCTGCCCTAGACTGGTTGTGTGACCCTGGACAAATCTTGTTCTCTCTAAATGATCCCCATCTCCAATCATCTTGGTCTTTGTCTTGCCACTGGACTCTGGCAGAGAGAGTGAGGTTGATGACTTTGTACAGCTCTGCCCTACTCATATCCAATTCATGCACAAGACATCACCCTCCAGGTGTCATTGCTCCTCTTCAAGAACAAAAGATGAACAACAACAACAATTCTCCTTTCTGCTCCCCGTTCCTGGACCAAGGATGCTTTTGGTGACCCCATAGAACCTGAGCTTACATCCTAACAGCTTTATTCAATGCAAAAAGCCGTCGCCTTGTCCATCTTTGCAATAATCCATAGAACATTAAATTCACTATAAAAATATAGCAGGATATCAACTTCTCCTTGGTCCCTTTCTATCTGAACTCAATCAAATGTTTAACAAGGATTTGTTGAGTATATAATGCTTGGCCCTGTAGACAGAAAAACAAAAAATGAAACAATCCTTGCTCTCAAATATCTCCCTAAGATAAAAAAAAAGGATAATGATACCACTACATATGTGGAAAATATTTATCATTTAGACAGCATTTACAGACCCATTATGCATCCCCAAGATCTGGAAGTTAAGGCTTAGAGAGATTGTCATAGTGACCACACAGTAAATGGCAAAGCCAGGACTTAAGTCTTCTGACTGCTAATACAAACACTCTCTCACAGCACCAAGAAATTTTAGGTAGAAAGAGATTACATGAGTTTAAAAAAAAAAAAATCCAAACCCTATCACAGTCTTCCAATCAGAAATTAGGAATCTAGCACTGTGGAATTATGAACACTTAAGCTATGTTTCTGAAATGGTGAACATCAGGAAAAGGGTAAAATTATTTTGGTCTGGGCCCCTCAAGTGTTCCTCCACTTGAGGGCATTTATGGACCAATAACACACCAAAAAGCCCACACACGAAGTCATTTCCATTGACTTTCCCATAAAGAAAAGGCAACTTAATAATGTCAAAATACCGTACTTTCCTGAATGACCTTAAACTTTTTTTGGGAAAAAAAAAAGTTTAGAAGAGCAAAGAATTCTACATCAATTGGAGGAAAGTATTTAGAGACAGATAGAAGGATACGCTGGGGAAGGAATCCTGACCTTTTGGGCATCACGGAGCCCACGGGCGGTCTGAAATGAATGGGCCTCTTCTCAGAATAGTGCTTTTAAATGAATAAAATAAAATAGTGAGGATTACAAGGGAAACTGGTTATACGGTTGTCAAAATATTTTTTTAAAAAACATGTTCATGGATCCCTGCCCTAGGGCAACACTCTTAGTTTACAAATTAGAAAACAGAGGCTCCACAATGTTAACAGACTCATATCTTGGGTCAAGGAATTAGGAGAAGAAGGAAGAGCACGGAGATCTCCTGATTCACAGGCTCTCAGAGTAGCTGGCTCACTAACCATCTTCAAGGTTCTCCTGCCTGTTTGCAAATGGGCATTTTTTAGATAGGAATTTCTCATCAAGATGAAGCCATGTTCTGAGAACTCATAAGAAGGAATTGTGAAATGAGGGTGTTTCCCATGAGTAGACAGCGAAGTAATAATAGGAAAAAATTAATTTCTTTCCTTTCTTCCAGTAATTGTAGAATGTAAGGTTTCTGACAGTCAGAATGATTTACATTTTTGCCTTTCTCTTTCTAGTACCAAGCCTAGCTACTGACACCCACTAGCTATATAGAATTTAATAAATGGTTGTTGTAGCTTGTTTGGTCCTAAAGAAGAGATGTGAATATGTACCTCCCTTACCCTCTTTATAAAGGTAGGGGTCAATGGGTTTGGAACACTGTATATACTGTTAATGTATTGATTAATTTTGGTGAATGACTTTCTCATTTTAAAATTTTTATTACAAGGGCAGGAACATTGAATAGGAGAGCAGGAAGGGTTGTATGTATAAATAAAAGTGATGGAAAAAGAAGAGGTATCAATAAAACATCTTAAATGGGGGGGGGGGGCAGGGCAGGACAGGGACAGAGAAATACTTGTTGAATTGAATTGAAAAGGCATCATCAAAACAGTGCTGAACTTGAAGTCAGGAAACCTGGGCTGGAATCCTAAATCAAGAACAAGAGGCCAAATTTCAAATCCTGCCAAATTCTTGCTAACTGTGTGACTCAAGTCACTTGATCTGTCTGCCTCTTTTTTGTTTTTGATGGGAGGTTATTAACTGTTTATTATCGAGTACATTTCATGTTAGAATTATCCCCTAACTCCTCTAAGCCTTGATTGGCTCATCTGTAAAATGGAGATGAAATGCCCTGTAGGCACCCAACTGATAGGTTTGCTCTGAGGCAAGTACCTTATAAATTTTAAAATGCTATGGAATGTGAGGTATTATTTGTGTGGATGGGCTTTTTAAAACCCTGCAGGGGAAGAGGGATCATCATGCTGAATTAGACAGTGAGTCAGCAAGGCAAACCAACCAAGTCAAGGTCCTTTTTTCAGTAGACTTGGTAGGTGGGAAAGGAGAGATGACTTAGAAGAAATCTTCAAATGGAGACCTTGACTTTGCCACAGGGTCAATCCCCATGGAGTAAGTGAAAGCCAGTTTCCCTGGAGTGATTTTGGTAATTCTGCAAAGTTCCTTGGCTCATAAAACAGAGTATTAGTATTTCCAGTCTGCATTCTGTCTAGCAACCTCCACACCTGGAAGGGGCAGAGGCTGTAGCAACATGTGCCCAACAGGGATTTTCTGTTTAGACAAATGGAGACTTAATCTAGGTGCTTGGTTCTGAAGTACTGAAGATGGGTTTCTATTGAGGCTCTTCCTTTTAATAGAAAGAGTATCCAGGTTCTTGGGCAACTAGCACAGTGGATAAAACACTGGGCTTGAAATCAGGGAGATTCATTTTCATGAGTTCAAATCTGGCCTCAGACACTTCCTAGCTGTGTGATCCTGGGCAAGTCATTTCACCCTGTTTGCCTCAGTTTCCTCATCTGGAAAATGAACTGGAGAAGGGAGTGGCAAACTATTCCAATATCTTCACCAAGAAAATTCCAATGGAGCCACAAAGAGTTGGACACAAATGAAAAATATCTGAACAACAAAGACTCTTCTAACTCTAAACTGATGATGCTATGACATACCTGTATGACCCAAAGCAGATCACTTCACCTTTGGAACCTCAGTTTCCTCAGCTGTAGGACTAGATGGCTTCTAAAGTCCATTCTAGCTTTAAATTTATGATGTACCTGTGTGCCTCTGGCTAAATCACTACATGCCCTAGGGTCTCGATTTCTTTGTATGTAAAATGAGAGAGATGACTTCCTAATGTTCCTTCTAGCTCTAAAACTATGAACTCAAAGATAAGAAGACTTGATATTTATAGAGCACTTTAAACAAACAAACAAAAGCTGTATGCCAGTTTCCATGCTAGAAGCTAGGGATGAAAATTTAAAAATAAGACCTGCCTTCAGGACGCTTAAATTCTAACAGGGGAAGGAAGAAATGTTTCTGCCATCCATTATCCCCTCTTTGAGTCTCACAACAACCCTAGCAGGAGGTCACTGAATGTTGCTGGCTCTGTTCCATCTTTCAATGAATCTTGTATCATTTGGACAGGTGCGCAGTAACTTCCAGGTTGGAGGAGAGCCTTCCAGACAGTGTTTTGCTCTATTCATTAATCAAATATTTCTCTTTGCTTGACAAATACAGCAGGACCTTTTATTCCCTGTATCCTTCCATCAGTCTTGTTACTGTAAAATATGATCTACTGTATTTTGTCCATAATATACATGTAGATTATTCTCAGAAGAAGAAAAGAAGATTTTGGGGGGCAAGGGGAGGCTCATGGTATAGTAGAAAGATCACTGACAGCTGGAAGACATGGAGCCTTGGACCTGGAGTCAGAAGATTCCGTTTCCTCAAATGTAAAATGGGGATAATAATAGTCGTGGGGAAGTACTTAGCATGGTGCTTGGCACATTTTTGTGGTCACTGAGTTATTTCTCAGTTGTGTCTGACTCTTCATGACCCATCTGGGGTTTTCTTGACAAAAAATTTTGTTTAGTCATTTTTCAGTTGTGTCCAACTCTTCATAACCCCATTTGGGTTTTCTTGGTAAAGATACTGAAGTGGTTTGCCATTTCCTTCTCCAGCTCATTTTACAGATGAGGAAACTGAGGCAAACAAACTGAAGTGACTTGCCCAGGGTCACATAGCTGGGAAGTGTCTGAGGTCAGATTCAAACCCATTAATATGAGTCTTCCTGACTCTGGGTCTGGTGCTCTGTGCACTACAGCACTCGCCAGCTGCTGATTTTGGCAAAAATAGTGGAATGGTTTGCCATTTCTTTCTCCAGCAAGTACCTAATAAATGTTTGTTCCCTTCCTCCTTCCTTTTTCCTTTTCATTCAGAGGAACTGGATGAAAATCCTACCCAGGCTCTCATTACCTAGATGATGTTGGCCAAGCCACTTAATGTCCCTTGGCCTCAGTTTACTCCTCTGTAAAATGATTGGCTACATTCGATGGCTTATAAGGTCCCTTCAGCTCTCCATCTGTGATCCTCTGAAGCTCAGTTGACTTATTGTAAAAGGAAGGAGTTGGACTAGATGGCCTCTGAGACCCTTTCTGGCTCTAGATCTGAGATCCTAGGAAGCTCTCTGAACCTCCATTTCTGTATCTCTCAAATGAGGTTGGAGTAGTCCCAGAGGTCCCTTCCAACTCTCAGAGCTATGATGAAAAAGTAGACAGAGAGATCAGGAGTTAGTTTTCCTCTTGTTTGTCATTTTTTAAAATAGTCATTGAGTTGACAAGTGTCTTTTGAGTGTTTACTATGCTGGGCACTGTACTAAACACTGGGGGTACAAACATAAACAGAAAGAAAATACCAGTAATGTCCCTGATTTTATTTAGTCATTCACTATTTCCCTTTCAGATAAACGGAGATGTGATCACCCAATACTCTCAAAACCAATGCCCCCAAAGTGAATTAAACTTGAGTTTAAAAAGAGTCTACCCTCTGCTCCAAAAGCTCCCTATGCTCCCAAACCAGCTGCAAGTGTTGAACATGCTCTGTTACTGAAAGGAAGAACAGAGTAATAAAAAGGGATTGGATATTGTCAGAAGAAGAAAACAATTCCTTGCCATCTCTAATGTGTAATGGTTCCAGAGATCAGTAGCCTTTGAAAAGGGGGGGATAGGGGAAGGAGAGAGAGTCTGAACTTTTGAATGTTCCACCAAACTTTGGGAACCAAAATCAACAAAAAAGAAGAGAAAAGAGAGACAAGACAGACAGACACAGAGACATACATTACACAGAGCTCAAAAACAAAAGTGGAGGAAGGAGCAGAAGAAACGAGAAGACTAAACAAGGCAGAAATGGGGGAAATTGGAGCAGATGTTCAAAGGAAGTCTTCATATGTGGTAAGAGAGCTAAGAGTGGAGCAGCTGCATTTTATTAAACAATTCCTTCTCTCAATTGCACGCTTGCTCGTGTATTCTCAATTTCTCTCTCTCTTTCTCTTTCTTTCTCCCTCCCTCTTTCCCAACACCCCCTCTGTCACTCTATCACCCTTGGCCCCATCTGTCTGTCTCTCTATCTCCCCCCTTCATCCCTCTTTGTAGATTCAAGATATAACCCCTTGAATCTCATGTAATCACTCTTAAAAATTCATATATGGGTTTGTATGAAGGCAAGAAAGAAGAAAGTCAAAGAGTAATTCTGAGATCTCACCCCAGCCTCACCATTAATTCTACCTGCTCCCTCACTCTTTGGGAGAACAGGCTATTTCTGCATTTTTCCCCCAGTTCCTAGAGGATTGGGAGTGGAGAGAACTAAGACCTCTTCTGTCACATATGCGGTTAATATTTTTTACAAATGGAAAATTTTATATTTAGGTGTTCTAGAAAGAAAATATTTCTAGCATTGAAATTTTCTCAAGTAGAATATAAACTCCTTGAGGGCAAGGATTATTTTGGTCTTGCCTTTATATCCCTAGGGATATACAGTCAGGGCTTTAATAAGTGCTTTTTAGTTGGATCAATTAAGCCAAACTTAGTATAATTTGCCTCAGAGTAAGCAAGGGGCCTCAGAGGACTCTGGGTAGTCAGGCTGACTTTGTATATATTAAATTCCTTCAAGTTTGCTCCTTCCTCTATTTGCATAATCAAATTGAAACCATCAATCAAGAACCGACTGTGTGCCAGGCACTGTCCTAGGTGCTGGTGATTCCAAGGCAAAATAATATTCCCTGTTTAAAGTGTTCTGTTCCCACCCTGATGTGAAGCAGGAATTTCCTCCATAACTTACCTGACAAGAGGTCACTGACCTTCTGCTTGATGGTTTCCAGGACCAGGAAACTCAGGAATTCAATTTCATTCTTGGATGGCTCTAATTGTTAGAGGCATCGTACTTCAATCATTAGATCTCTGAGCTTGGCGCTAGGAAGACTGGGTTTCAGATCCTACCTCTGACACTTACTAGCTCTGTGACCTTGAGCAAGTCATTGACTTCTATGTGCCTCCACCAACTCTCTGGGATTAGTGCCTGGCATATAGTAAGCACTTAATAAATATTTACTGAGCTGAACTCCTACATGAGTTGACAACTTGTGTCTAAGTAAGGAGTTCCCACATTGGGAGTTCTCAGATCAGTTTTATATGATACCATAAAGACATTCTTATTCAGGTAGGAATTCCTGCAGGGTCTAAATCTAAGACAAATCCTTCATCTATTCCAATTGTATAAAACACTAATACAGGGCCATCACCAGTCATCTTGAACCATGTCTCACCACTGGACTTGGATGAATCTAGAGGAGAAAGTGAGGCTGATGACTTTGCACAGCTCTACCTCACTTAAATCCAATTCACTCAAAAGTCAGGCTATCACCTTTCTGATATCACAGGTCTTTGAGAATGAAGGACAAACAATTATAAAACATGAATTTAACACCTACATGGCACTTTACCAGCCTCAGAGCCTTCACAGGAGCATGGGAGTGTAGACTTAGAGCTGGGAGGAACCTCAGAGGCCATCTAGTCCATACCCATTATTTTACAGATGAGCAAACTGAGGCCCAGAGAGACTTAACTTCCATTAAAGTCCATTAAGAGATTTGCTTAAGAGCACTCAGATCATATATGAGGGAAGTGGGATTTGAATAATAGTCCTCAGGCTCCAGCATCAGTACTTATTCCATTGCACATACAGACACACACACACACACACACACACACACACACACACACACACACACACACACACAAAACACACACCAGTAAGTTAGGAGGCTATAACAACAACAGTCTATGAGACAAAGACCTGAGCAAAGATGAATGGATGGGAGGAAGCTGGAAGCAATGGGCAAAAAGCACAGGGAAGGACAGGTTTTGGTTTTTGTCATCAAACTTTTCTGGAAACTCTATAAGGACAGGTTTCAAGTCTTAATTTGGAGGTTTGAGAATTAACTCTTTCTCTACCAAGTCTTTGTCTAGCATGACATTTTTTAAAAATACAATTTAAAAGGCAAAATTCAAACAAATGAATTATTTGGAAATGTATCCAAGAACCTCCACCTCTGTTTAATTCAGACAACCCAGTTTATGAGTGAACTTGAGCTTATTGTTTATCTGTTAAAAAATCCAAGAACCAAAAGCCAGTCTCTGTTTCTGCTTATCTTGCAATTGCCAGCTGTATTCATGGTCCTTCTTCCATTCTCAGGCTCCCACTTAAGAGACAGCAGGCAGGTTTTAAGCCACAATGTGTAAAATCAAAAATCAAAAATGCTTTCTAGCTTCTGCCTACCACTGAAATATCTGAAAGCCACAAAGTAAACAATGATACTGAAAATTCTGTGCATCCTCTTCCTTCCAAAAAGCTCTCTATTCATTCAACAATTGAACAAGCATTTATTAAACTCCTACTAACTATGGACTAAGAACCATGCTGAGTACTGGGGATACAAAGAAAAAAATGACAAGAGTTTATGTTTTACTTGAATTCTGTTAGAATAAAGGGGTTGCTACACATATATCACAATCACTGTCAAGACTTCTGATCACCCTCAGTCATGAATTGGGTGCAGAGTAGAAATTACGAAGCATGCAGTACAAGAAACATGGAGTCAGAAGACCTGTGTACATTAAAGATAGCATTCAATGATGAGAAGAGCTTTGAATTTTGAGTCAGACAAACTGCCTTCAAATCCCAGCTCTGGCCCTTACTTACCTTACTTACAATTAACCTTTCTAGACCTCAGTTACCTTTTCTGTAAAATTAGATAACTGGAAAAGATGATAATTAAGATCCTTGCAGATCTATGAAGCTAAGACATCCCAAGTAAAAATATATATGTTCTGGTGCTACTTTTGAATGTCAAAATAAAGAGATGTGGGACAGATAACAGAAGGGAGATGAATATGTAACTGGCAAAATGGCCAGGCTCCCAAAATTGTCATTAATCAAGCCAATGTCAACTTGGAAGGAAGTCTCTAGTGGAGTGTTCTAAGTATCTAACCTTGACCCTTGCCAGTTTAACATTTTTAATCAATGACTGCACAAAGACAATGCTTAGGAAATTTGTAAGAGAAACAAAGGAAAGAGGGATCGGTTAACACACTGAATGACAGAACCAGGATCCCAAAAAGGAATCCACTGCATAGAATTTTGGAGAGATAGATAGAAAGTCTCACATTTGGGTTCAAATATTGACTTATCAAGTATAAGATGAGAGAGATGTGGTTAGATGACAATTTGTCTGAAGATGATCTAAGATTCTAAGTGGACTGCAAGTTTAATATTAATCAAATATCTGATACGGCAGCCAAAAATACTGCAGCTAATCTTGGGCTGCATAGTATCCTGGATTAAGGAGGAAATAGTCTTGGCAAAGTCTAGGAGATAACAAACACTTCAGGTTGTATTTTGACCTGGTCAGACACCACCTTTTTCTTACACTTTTTTACTTACAGTTCTTAATATAATAACTGGCACATAGTAGGTGCTTTTAAAATGTTTATTGACTGACAGTTCTGAGGAAAGTCACTGATGAACTAGAGGGTGTCCATAGGAGGGCAAGATGACTGTCCTTGCAGCAAACCTGATTACTTGATGAACTTGAGTACTCAACAAATGAAGATGTTTAGCTTAGGAAAGAAAAGATGCAGGATCAACATTTTTTTAAATATCTGAATGGCTGATATGTGAAAGACATGTTCTGCCTGGCTCCATAGAGCAGAAGATGCCTAGATGAAAAGCTGGGCTTGACACAATCTCCCCAAAAAATAAGGCTGCTGAAGAGTGGACATGATGGGGCATTGGTTAGTTTGAGGGAATTATTATTTTTTCTCATTTTCTCAAGTCTTTCTTATAAAGGATGGTTCACTGGAGAGGATATTTTCTGAAAGAAATGTGACTTTAAAATAAAAGATATTCCCCAGAGGGCTATGAGGAGATACTTTCCTCCGTTCCTTTGCAGAGGTCCAAGTACATGGGTGTGGAAAACCATATATAAAGTCTAGCTTTTTAGATATGCTGATCAGTATTACTGATTTTTTTCACTTCTTCCTCTTTTTTTTCTTTCTTTTAAAAATATTTTGTTATGAGTGATGACTCTCTGGGAGACTCAGATAAGGAGAGGAAAAGAGAACAACACAAAACAAAATATATCAATAAAAGAGTCATATATATTCAATATACATGCAAAAATCATAAAAGAAGTTGAGTAAAAATACAGTAATTTTTTTTAATAGAATGAATTGCCTCAGTAGGTGGTAGGCTCCTCCTCACAAAGACCCTTCAGGCAAAGGTCAGGATATTTTAGTGAGAATCCTTGTGCTTCTTGTTGGACTATGGCCTTTGAAACTCCATCTAATCTTGACACTGTGAGAACAGTAACATAATTCACTGCTACATCGTTAAATAACTAAGATCCAACACCCAGAGATGGCTCAGCTCAGTTCTTTCCATAGCCAAGATCCTGAAATTTTCTACTGACAATAAAAGCCTTTCCTAGGAAACACTAAAAGAAATCAGGTCAATCTTGGCCCCCAAGACAGTTGATTCCATGAAAAATTAAGTCAGACCAGCATCTTGGCATCTTGTAGATACAAAGATTTTATCTGACTGGCTGGACATTTTACATATCAATCAGTGGTGTTGGCAGACAAAGCCAAAAGCATCAAGGGCCATGAGGAGCAAGACTAGAGGTAAGAGGCCCTGAAAATAGAATCAAAGTAATAGTGATCTGAGATTAGAAACTGTATTAGGAAGAGTTGGTTGGCTACAAGCTTGAATTAGCATGGAGATCAAGGCAAGAAGAGAAGGGAAAGACTATTAAATCTAAGAAGAAACAGATTGTCTTTCTCTCTCTCTCTTCCTTTCTTCTTTCCTTCCTTCCTTCCTTCCTTTCTTTCTCAGCCCATGTTTCACAAAAGATCACAGGACCTTATATTTATGGGGCAGCTAGGAGGCATAGTGGATAGAGCGCTGGAGTCAGGAAGAATTGAGTTCTAGTCCATCCTTAGATATTTATTAGCTGTGAGACTCTGGGCAAATCATTTGACCTCTGTTTACCTCAGTTTCCTCCTCTGCAAAATGGGGATTAATAACAGTATCTACCTCCCAGGGTTGTTGTGAGGATCAAATGATCTGATAATTGTAAAGTGCTTGGTACATAATAAGTGCTATAGAAATGGTGGTGGTGGTGGTGGTGGTGGTGGTAGTAGCAGCAGTAGTAGTAGTAGTAGTAGTAGTAGTAGTAGTAGTAGTAGCAGTAGAAGTAGTAGCAGTAGCAGTAGTAGTAGTAGCAGTAGTAGTAGTAGTAGTAGCAGCAGCAGTAGTAGTAGTAGCAGTAGTAGTAGTAGCAGAAGCAGTAGTAGTAGTAGCAGTAGCAGTAGTAGTAGTAGCAGTAGTAGTAGTAGTAGCAG
>CM053581.1:419144124-419165565 GCA_028627135.1 Pseudochirops cupreus
AGTAGTAGTAGTAGTAGTAGTAGTAGTAGTAGTAGTAGTAGTAGTAGTAGTAGCAATAGAGGTGGTGGTAGTAATGATCATTTTGTCCCAAGAAATTGAGAAGTAATTGTCCAAGTTCACATGGTCCTGCATGGTAAAGTCAGGACCTATCTTTTTGTGATTCAGTTCAGCAAGCATTTAATATCTACTCTGGGCTAGGCACTGAGGATTACAAAACAAGAGTAAAGGACTCCCTGGTATCAAGGGTCTTACCTTCTGAGGATAGAGGAGATAACAGGTATATAGCTAAGCAAGTATAATTCGGGGGATGTGGGTAAGGACTGCACCTGTGATTTCATTCATTTGGGGGCTCCCAGTGAGGAAACTCAGCCAAAGTAGGTCAGCACCTACTCAGCAATTTATAGTCTTACAGTGTTACCTGGGGCAATGAGAAATTAAGCCCAGGGTTACACAGCCAGTATGTGTCAGAGGCAGCTCGTGATCCTAAGTCTTGAACTCAATCAAATACTTCCCCTCAATCCAGATCATGGTGGCTTTTGTATACCAGCTTATACAGGTCATTCTCCCTCCTTTCTCAAAGAGTCCAGTATCCCTGGGGGTTTCAACATGCATGCTGATGCTCTCTCAAACTTTCTAGTTTCTCAATTCCTTGGTCTCATTAAAGTAAATGACTCCCTGCTTCTTTCCACCTTAGCCACACACAAGTATGGTCACAGCCTAGATCTCATTATCACCCGAAAGTTTCCTACTTTCTCAATCACAAACTCTGACACTTTCCTTTCTGACTACATAATTTCTCACCCTTGTCATTCCACCTAAGACTCAGCCCTCACAAACTTACCTTGTGCCCTGCTTGAGACCTCCAGCCCCACCACTCCCACACACTTCTGAAGGGCATCATCACCCTCGTTCAGATCTCACTTTCCATGATCTCTCATTTTGACCCAGGGGTGGTAAAGCTAAAGCTAAGGTTGTTTAATTCTGGATTGCTGCTTGAACTGAGGGTATCAGAGTGAGGATTTGAACCTAGGTCCTCTGACTCCAAATCTAGTACTCAATTCTCCTACACCACACTGACTCAAATTACCTCCCCTGACCTTGCCCAAGTGATACAATGGAAAGAACTCTGGCTTTGGATTCAGAGGACTTAGGTTCTGCTGCTTGCTTCTTGGGTAATCTTGAGCAAGTCAATGAATCTTCTTCAGCCTCAGTTTCCTCAACTGTGAAAGGAATAGAAATTGAATTATATGACTTCTAAAGTCCTTCCCTAACTCTAGGGAATCTTATAATGTTGGGTTCAGTCCTAGCTTGACTACTTACTGACTTAAACTCTCTGGGTCTCAGTTTCCTCCTCTGTAAAAATGAGGCAGCTGGACTAGATTATCTTAAAAGGTTCCTTCCAGCTCTAAATCTATGATCTGATAAGCAGGACCTGGCAGATAGTAGGTGCTTAATAAATGCCTGTTGATTGACATGAATGAAAGAATGAATGGCTACTCTCCATCGTTACCATTTATTTCATTCATGTTGAGTGATTAATGACCTCATGGATACAGTCTCTCCAAGATTGGTGAGGCAAGAAGGAAAAGGATAAAAAGGCCTGAGTCTGTCTGGCTGCTTGGCCAAAGATATCTCCCTAACTATGCTGCTACGTTAACCCCACCACTTTCCATGTCATTTCCTCTTCGAGACCATAAGTGATCATCATTTTCACCTGAGATCACCAGTTTGGGGAAGGAAGTCAGAAGGGTGGGCACACCATCATATGATTTCCCTAAAGCTCTAAGCCCTATTAGGGTCCTCCACCACAGAGAGGTTGGGGTGAGGTGGGAGATAAGATTCTCAACAGGATTTGTTTCTCAGGAGGTCCTAGTTAAATATCTAGTTAAAAAGTACACACTTTTTGGTAAAAAGAGAACTTTTGTTTCTTTTCTACAGACTACGGATCTGTGTCCCGATTGGCACAGATCACCAAGTCAGCAGGATGGGTAATCCCCCTGGTCTGTACACGAGCCTGGTTCCCAGTCACAGGAAGAGAAGGCAGCCTTGAAGTATAGGAGGAGCATAGTATCTGGGATAAGAGGACCCAAGTTCAGATTCTGAATATTTTCTGCTTGTAACCTCAGGTAAATTATTTATTCTCTCTAGGCTTCTATTTCCTCATCTGTAAATGAAGAGGAGTTGAATTCATTCCCGGGATCTCAGAAGGGGGGAGGGAGAACTTCTCTGTGGCCATACCTAAAAAAGAACCCTTGAAGCATCCTCAAAGCTCTGTTCCCAGCACTATCTTAGCTGCTGAAGTTACAAAGATACAACAAACCAATTCTAAGATCCACAAAAAGGGATCCACCCAAGGTGAACCCATTTGACTCCTGGACAGCTCTTGTTGTTAGGAAGAATATCTCCTGATATCCAGCCTAAAGATGAATCTTTACAATTTCTATCCAAGGCTTGATTATACTCTCTGGGGTCAAACCAATGACCTGCCAAATCCTATGACAGTGACAGAGCAAGTCACAGAGTCCAAGATGTCAAGGTCAAGTCAGAGAGTCACAGAACATCAGAATTGAAAGGGATGAAATGCGGTTGAATCCTTTCATTTAACAAATTAAGAAAGAGTCCTATGAAGGTGAAGAGATTTTTTTTAAGAGCTCTAATTCCAGAGTCAGAAGAACTGGGTTCAAATCCTGGTCCTACTACTGATTACCTCTGTGGTTTTGAACAAATCACTTCATCTCTCCATGCCTCAATTTCCTCATCTGTCAAATGAGGGGTTGGACTCAGTTTCAAAGGTTCCTTCCTCTGTAAAGCTGTGATCCTTTGACCTCATGGGCCGTGGGGAACACTAGGGAAACAGACAATGTGGTCGATGCCCTCAAGACTTCTAACTGAAATGAGCGAAAGAAAAATAAACATTTTTGGGGTGAGGGGGGGACCTAGAAAGTATAAATATTTAAGTAAAAACACCAGATTGAGTCATAGAATAAGATGGTATAAGAAAAGCAATGAGGTATGGTACATTTGGAGTCAGGAGACTTGAGTCTGTAAAAAGGGGATGCTGTACTGGGTGACCGCAGAGGTATCTTCTAATTCACTCTATGATCCTCTCTGAGTGACCATGAACAAGTCTCTTTCTAAGACTTCAGTTTCCTCATCTTTCCAATGACCTCTAAAATCCCCTCCACTTCCAAATGTTTAATTCTCCAAGTCCAAGGTCACATAAGTAGTAAGTGATAAAACAGGGACTCAAAAGTCATGACGATTTTGACTCCAAATTCTGTACCCATGATGCCTACCTTCTGCCTTACTGAGTCACCTCATCGCCTAAAGAAAAAACAACAACAACAACAACAACCGATCTCCAACTTTCCTGTTCTGGAAAACTTATGTAATGCTGTTAAACTTGAAGATGTGGTCAGAAGTTTGTCTAGAATGCCTCCAAGCTTTGCTATCCTTCACATACCTATCAATTTCTTTAGCTAGAAGATGGGTATGAATGCCTAAGGGTTGGAAAGAACCCTGGAGCAGAGTTCAATCTACACCCAAATCTTACTTATAATAGCCCTAGAGAGAGGTCAATCAGACTCTGCTAAAATACTTCCAGTGACAGGTTACTCACTTTCTCCCCCAGGGCATTCCATTTCATCTTTATGGGAATGAATGGAGAATAACTTAGAGTTGATAAAGCTTCTAGAGTAACCAAAGAATTTTGGAAGTAAGAGCTAAAGGGGGCCTTAGAAATCATCCAGTCCTACCCTCTTATTTACATTACCATTTGGATGCAAGAGTTTATTACTGAAAACCACCAAAGTATTGGCTAACTTGTAACTCCATGTATGAATAAAGCCAGTCTTTTGCTTTAAATGTGAACTGTCTCCTGGAAAAGCATGGTTGGCTCTGGATCCCAGTGGAGAGTTGCCCCCATTTTCCAAAAATGAGCAGTATTTGTTAGTCCTAGCCTGGAGCCCATCCAGGAGTCTACAATCTAGTCAACAACCCTCTACCATCTATGGTCTAGTCACAATGCTCCCTTGCCTAAGGGGATGGGGAAGATGACATTGGGGATTTCCTAGACTCATGGGGATATTTCCAACAAAGAAGCTCTGATGTCTTCTTGGAAGTGGCTAAAAACTTGGGCGAAGTAGTCAAAGGCTGTGATGTGAGTGCCTGGCTTGGGGAGCTTTGCAACTGAAATACATTTCAAATAGAAAACATGCATCTGGAGTTCAAAGCAATAATGAAAAACAATTTGGCTCCTGGGCAAAACATAACCACTTTTGGGGAGTGGGGGTGGGCAAGGCATTCCCAAAAATAAATATGCCATAAGACAATTGGACAGCCAATGTGTAATTCACTTCAGTAAACATATATTAAATACCTACTATGTGTTGGAAACTGTGCTTAGTCATAGGACTATAGAGACAAAAATAAAACTATCCCTGCCCTCAAGATTCTTACATTCTTTAAGTGAAAACACCATGTACACAGCCAAGTTAGCACAAAGTATGGGCATGATAAATATTGACCAATATTTCCCCAAATGTTCTAGTTATTTTGTGGTCTCTAAAAAGCTTCTAATTTGAACTGGTTCAGTATTGTTGCAATTAAGAACTCTTTGGTGGGGCACCATGATTGTATCTTTGGTGAGGATTGTCTGTGGCATGAAGGCCCAAGCAATAGATTTGGTCTGAAAACAAACTTGCCCACAATTTGGGAGGCACCCCAAAGAAGAAGAGAAAATTGACAGAAGTTTTGAAAGCTCTAAGATGTTTTTCTAGCAAAAAAAGGCAGGGAGTGTACACACCCTATGAAGAGCTGTGGACTAGACATCAAGAGGCCTGGAGTCCTCCAGCCAACCTGACTACTTGATTGCTCTGTGGACTTAGGTCATGTCACTTCCCTTGTTGTGGCCTCAGTTTCCCCATATAGAAATGGAGGAGATGGAAAGAGAGAGAGCACTTTGGAGTCAAAAGACCTAGCTCTGCTACTTACTACCTGAGTGACCTCAGATAACTCACTTTGCCTTCTCTGAGACTCAGTTTCCTCCTCTGTAAAATGAGAGGGTTGGACGATATGGCCTCTGAGGTTCCTTCTAGCTCCAAATCTATATTCCTATGAGTCATTTCTCTGGGCCTCAATTACCTTTGAAATAAAATGGGTGAATTAGACTCAGTAATCTGGAAAGAACCTCAGAAATTATCTAGCTTAATCCTCACATTTTACAAGAGAGAAAATTGAGAGCCAGGAAGGTCCACTGGAATTGGAAGAGACCTCAGAGATCTTTTTTTTTTAACCACCAAGAAAGCTGGGGCCCACAGATGATGTAGGAATTGGAACCTCAGCTCTTGACCCTAAAACTGTCATTTGACAATGAGGAAACCAAGGTCATAAACTGGGTCCTCTGACTCCTCAGTTTCCCTCTGTGGTCCCTGACTGTATATGTCCTGCATTACTTAGATCTGATGGCCTCCAAAACTGCCTCCAGCTCTGATGTCCCACATGTCTTGGAACCTGTGATCACCACCCTCTCCTGAGCAGGAGCATGCCAGAGAAGGGCTTCAGATGAGCCACCATTCTCTTTTTAAATCCCTGCCAAAACATCACAGCCAACTGATGGGGAAGATGGCAGGGAGTGGGATCCGAATGGGGCTGGAGAGGGATGAGGAGGGACAGCCCAAGGGAAGGCAGGGCCCACATGGGTAATGGTGGCTCTGGCAGCACCAAGAGGCAGCCAGCCAGAGTCCCTTTTTGGATCCTCCTACGTCAGCTACATTGGATTCATGCTCCACAGATGTTCATTTTAGATCCCACTTATCCTACCGGGGAAATTAAAGCACAGGGTGGTTTGGGGGAGGTTGTCAGCTTTGTTGAGGCAAGTTTAAATATTTCAAGCTGGGCTCCACTATCTTGTCTTCAGCATAGCAGAAGGGATCTGGTGGCAGAAAACAGTCAAGACTCAAACAAACCCCTAACCCTAAGGTTGAGAAGAGAAAGTCTTCAAATAGATCCCTAGATCTTAACCTCCACCACATCTCTGGCATCTGCCCCCTTTCTCTCCACTCACAGTTATAGCTCTCTTGAGACCCTCTTGAGACCCTCTTCACCTCCCACCTGGACTATACAGATAGTCTGGCCATTCCTCTGCCTGGAATCCACCCCCTCCTCACCTCTGCCTCTTCCTCCAAGATGCAGCTCAGACACAACCTTCTGCAGGAAGTAGAACATGCACACCGACTGCTGGTATCCCGACTACCTTTATTGAATTACTTTGTAGCTATCAATTTATTAACTTTGTGTGTGTGTATGCACACATGCAGGGAAATATGTATAGAAATATGTATATATTTAATACACATAAGTAAATCAGTACCCGATATAATGCATATGCATATTTAATAATACTTATATATATTTAATAATACACATAAAGCATGTATACACACAGTACATATAAACATGTTTTACATGTACTGTATATATTTTACATGCACTTATACAAAGGTGAGAACTCAGCCCTGTATCAGAGATAGGAAGCACTATGAAAAACCCAGGAGTTCTCACCTCTGCTGGGCAGAGTAAAGGAAAGACTAAACAAAGGAAGACATATAAAATTCATTCCTAACAATTTCTGATGATAGAGCTCAGGAAAAAGAGCTAGCATTATCTATCCTCAGAAAAGTACTGGAGAAGGGCAGAATCAGAGATAAACTTTGTTTAGAATTGAGGGACAAGAGACTCTGGACTGAAGGGCCCAGGTGTAAACACCCCCTGAGAATTATAGGTCATCACTATGCAAAAGGCAAAGGTGAGAATTCAGTCCTATAACACACACACACACACACACACACACACACACACACACACACACACACACACACACAGGAGTTCTCACCTTTTGTGGGTGGAGTCAAGGGAGGATCTAACCAAAGGAAGACATATAAAAAGACCTTACCAGTTCTTGCTGCCAGAGCTCAAGGGAAACAGTGAGCATCATCTATCCTGAGAGGAGTATTGGAGAAGGATAGAATCAGAGGTCTAGGAACATGGATGCCAAAGGCTTAATTGAAAGTCTCAAAGCAGAACTCACTTGCTCCATCTGCCTGGGCTACTTCACTGACCCAGTGACTATCAAATGTGGCCACAGCTTTTGCTTAGAGTGTCTTCTCCGGTGCAGGGAGGGAGCTGATGCCAGATTTACCTGCCCAGAGTGCAGAGGAGCCATTAAAGACAGTAATTTGATACCCAACAAGAGCTTACGGACTCTGTCCATCACTGGCAAAACGCTCAGACCTCATTTACTGCAGAGCATGGGGGACCTGACCACCTGTGAGCAACATAGTGAAAAAGAGAAGCTCTTCTGTGAGGAAGAGCAGAGACTCCTCTGTGAATCTTGTTCATTAGCCCCAGAGCACAGGAATCACCACATCCTTCCTCTGAACTGGGCTGCTGACAAGTACAGGGGTGAGCTCCAGGAGACCCGGAATGTCTTACAGGGAAAAGAAGAGGAATTTAAAACCGCACTGAACAAAGTGAGAAGGAACAAAGAATATTGTAAGGAAGTTGCAGATGCTCTTAAACAATCGATTCGATACGAATATAAAAAAATGTACCAGTTCTTACAAAATGAAGAAAATCGATACCTACAATTATTGGAGCAAGAATCCAGAGACAACCTGGCAAAACTTGAGGAGAACAATGCCAAACTATCACAACAAATGCAAAATTTGCAGAGAATAATATTAGAAGTAGAGGAGGACTTGGACAAGACACCATCGAAAATGCTCCAGGATAGGAAAAACTTGTTGGAAAGGAATGAGGAGCTGCTACATCAAAAACCGGAGGTTGTTTCCTCTCGCTGGAGCACCTGCCCCATCACCGGCTTGAGAGAAGTGCTTATGAGTTTCCAGAGGGATATAACTCTGGATCCTGAAACAGCTGATCCTCATCTCATCCTGTCGGAAGATCTGAAGCGTGTCGAGTATAGAAGTGTCCCAGAGGACCTGCCTAACGATGAAGAAAGACTTGATGATGCTATCAGTGTACTGGGGACTCAGACCTTTACCTCAGGCAAACACTATTGGGAAGTGGAGTTGGGAGATAATGCAGAGTGGAAACTGGGTGTCTGTAAAGTCTCAGATAGCACAAAGGGGGACCCCTCCACATTACCTGGGGATATAACTGCCCTGGAAGGCTTCAAATCTGAAAACGATTTTTTCATCTCGAACTCAAATGAAGGCTGTCGTATGAATGAGCACATAAACAAACTGGGCATTTTTCTTGATTATGAAAATGGACATTTAGCGTTTTACAATGTCACAGAAGAATGCTTTCTCTTTAGTCCCCCAGTCACAAACTTTCAAGGGCCTCTTCGCCCTTACTTCTCTCTTGTCATGAGTAGTGAAGAAGGAACTCCTGCATCACTTGTTATCTGCCCCAGGAAAGACTAGTAGAGGACTGTCAATGATGACAATTACCATGGGAGCCTCTCAATGACAAGAGACTGGATAGGACTTTGAAAATGACTTTCTATTCATCTGAATTCATGTCAAAATGATAAATGAAGTTATGCATTATCATCAAAACCGATGAGAGTAAAGTCCATCCTGTTTGTAAAAAATAATAATAACATTTTACATTTACTCATTGTCTCCCTCATTTGAATGCAAATTCGTTAAGAGTCAGCAGGAATTGTTTCATTATTTGTACTTGTAGACTCAGTTCTTAAACACTTGTTGATTGACAGTCACACTTTGTCTTTTTCATGTTGATGCCATCCTCCATTTGGCTACCAAGTTAGTATTACCAAAAACATACGTATGTTTTGACCATGTTACTACCCTGCTCGTGAACCTCGAGTGGTTTCCCATTTGTTGTTTCTAGGATCACAGATAATGTTATTTTGAGGCAACAAGGTGGCCCAGAGGCTATAGTACTAGAGTTGGAGGTAGAAAATTCAAATCCTACCTGAGATACTAAAAAAAGGGAGAGACTATTTTCACAGGTTCATCATTGATTTGGAGCTGGATTAAAGGTTATTGGGTCCAACTCTTTCATTTTACAGAAGAGAAAATCAAGGCTGAGAGAAGACGTCTGCAGTAGGTGCTTAATCAATGTTTGCTGAACCCAGTTAGTAACCTTTTTTCCAACTTTACTAACTGTAACATAAATATTGCAGAATTAACTAATGGAATGTAAGTTCTTTGAGGGCAGGGGCTGTTTTGGGGGTTTTTTTGTATTGTCGGCATTTAGCATAGTGCTCAGCACATAACTAGTACTTAATCAATGCTTCTTCATTGTTGATTGACTGTCAGATGACCCAGATGCCCGAACTCTGATGAGATGTCAAAGTGCTTCTGATGGGGTTCTCAGACCCCAGCTCTGCCCTGCCCAAAAATTCTGTATCTGGCAATAACTCATGAGTGGGCCCCAGTGAAGCAAACTCTCTCTTCCTGTAATAAGAACAAGCTGACCTCTGTAGAATTTCTGTAAACAGGACTATTTTGTACCAGCAGAATTATCATGTACTGATTGCCACAGTCACTATATACAATCCAGAAGCCAAGCTATAAACATCAACTCCCGAGGCTATCTTGTTATAGACACAGCAGACCAAAAACATATCCCTTACACATACCCTCTCGCCCCATTTCCAGTAGTAAATGCCACCTGTGCCTAAGGTACAGAAACCATAAGATCCTTTAAGAGCTGACTACTCTTTGATCCCACCCCACCCACCTACTTAGCATACTTGGCATACCGTCAATTCATTGTACTTTTTCTATATAAACTTTAGATTCACCCCCATGAGGTTAAAAGTTCTCTAAGGTGCTTTGCCCACTTTAGCATTATAATAAACTTGCGCCACTTTACTGGAAGACTGCTTGAGTCTGCAAATTCTTTCCAGATGACTCAATCCTGTACCTCAATAGTTTTGGGACCCTTGCACCCCTAAACTGCATCACTTTGACTTCTAATGACATGAAGGTGACATGGTACCATTCACAGAACATTGGCCTTGGAGCTCACAGAAACTGTCACCTCAAAAATGTGTCCTAAATAGAAGTGTAGAATCTCTCAAAGGGAAGGTGCCTCAGATAAAATCTAGGAGGAGCATGAGGTCATAGAAAGAGTAAAGAAACCTTTGGACACGGGGGCCAGGAACCCTGGTTCAAATCCAAAATCTACTTTCCAGCTGTCTGACCTTGGACAAGTGATCTCAATACTCAGACCCTCAATATCCTCATTTGTAAAATAAGGGAATTGGGCTAGATGATCTCCAAGCTCTAAATATGTGATCCCATCATTTAATATCACTGAGCCTCAGTTTCCTTCTCTGTAAAAGGGTAATTATACTGGATATATACTTCCAAAGATAAATCAATGATTCTATGACCCATCCCTCAATAAAAATACACTTTATAGCCAACAAATGGCCATTCAGACTTTGCTGGAAGATTTCACCTACTCTGGAGGCAGACCTTTCCAATTTTCAGTGGCTCTTAATTGTTCAATTTTTCTTCCTGCTTCTTTACAAAATTTACCCACTGCTCTCAGTTTGGCCCTTTAGGGCACACAGAAACAAGCATTATCTTTCTTCCATTTGTCAGTCTATTAGTCATTCTGTCAGTCAACAAGCATTTATTAAATACTAATGAAGCATTCTAGGCACTGTGCTAAGCACTGGGGATACAAATTCAAAAACACAGTCTCTGCCCACAAGGAGCTTACATTTTAATGAGGAAAGATAATAGGGAGAAGAGAAAGAGAAGATATTACACATTCACACTGGGATGTTTATTTAGAGACAGTTACCTGATCTCCTCTCCTTTCTTCTCTAAGATAAACATTCCTAATATTTTCAACTACCTTTCCTTTATGGGAAATTGCTTTTGACTCAGAAAGTTTTATCAAATCTTCCTCTTATTCCTTTAACTTAAATGAACCCTAGCATCATCATGAAAGGTCCACTGACAAAAACAACCTTTTAAAAATCGACCCTTAAAAGAAACTTTGATAACAAAAATTAATATTAATAAATATTTATAATTTGTTGTTATAATATTTATATTAATAAATAAATTTTAACATAAGTTGCTCATAGGTAGGCCAAGCTAATAGAATAAAAATTACAATTCTACCTAAATCAATTTACTTGTTCAGTGTCATGCAAATCAAACTACTAAAAATTATTTTATAGAGCTAGAAAAAATAATATCAAAATTCATCTGGAAGGACAAAAGGTCCAGAATATCAAGGGAATTAATGAAAAGAACTGCTAGGGAAGGTGGCCTACCCATACCAGATCTTAAATGGTATTATAAAGCAGCAATCATCAAAATCACTTGATACTAGCTAAGAAATAGAGGGATAGATCAGTGGAATAGGTTAGATACACAAGACACAGCAATCAACGATTATAGTAATCTACTATGTGATAAACACAAAAACTCCAGCTTCTGGGATAAGAACTCACTATTTGAGAAAAACTGGAAAACAGCATGGCAGAAACTGGGCATATACCAGCATCTGACACTGTATACCAAAATAAAATCCAAATGGCTACATGACTTAGATACAAAGGCTAATAATATAAACACATTAGGGGAGCAAGAAAGAGTTTGCCTGTCAGATTTACCAAGAATGGAGGAATTTACAACCAAACAAGATAGAGAACATTATGAAATGCAAAATTGATAATTTTTATTACATTAAATTGAAAAGTTTTTGCACAATGTCAATGCAACCAAGATTAGGAGGGAAGCAGAAAACTGGGAAAGAATTTTTACAACTAGCGTCTCTGATAAAGGCCTTGTTTCTAAAATATAAAGAGAACTGAGTCAAATTTACAAGAGTACAAGTCATTCCCCAATTGGTAAATGGTCAAAGGATATGAATAGGAAGTTTTCAGAAGAAGAAATCAAAACTTTCTATAGCCATATGAAAAAAATGCTTTAAATCACTATTGATTAGAGAGATGCAAATCAAAATCTCTGAGGTACTACATCACACCTATCAGATTGGCTAACATGACAAAACAGGAAAATGATAAATGTTGGAGAAGATATGGGAAAGTTGGAACACTAATTCATTGGTAGTGGAGCTGTGAGCTGATCCAACCATTCTGGAGAGTAATTTGGAACTATGCCCAAAGGGCTATAAAAACGTGCGTACCCTTTGACCCAGCAATACCACTTCTAGGGCTGTATCCCAAAGAGAGCATAAAAATGGGAAAAGGACCTACATGTACAAAAATATTTATAGAGGCTCTCTTTGTGGTGGTAAAGAACTGGAAATCGAGGGAATGCTCATCAACTGGGAAATGGCTGAACAAGTCGAGGTATATGAATGTAATGAAATACTATTGTGCTATAAGAAATGATAAACAGGCAGACTTCAGAAAAACCTGGAAAGATTTATATGAACTGATGCTGAGTGAAGTGAGCAGAACCAGGAGAACATTGTACATAGTAATAGCCACAGTCTTCAATGACTGTTTTTGATAGACTTAGCCCTTCTCAGCAATGCAAAGACCTAAAACATTTCCAAAAGGCTCATGATGGAAAATGCCATTCACATCCAGAGAAAGAGCTATGCAGTCTGACTGCAGAGCAAAGCAAACTATTTTTTCTTTTTGTTTTTCTTTCTCACGGTTTCTCCCATTCATTATAATTCTTCTATGCAACATGATTAATGTGAAAATATGTTTAATAGGAATATATATGTAAAACCTATATCAGATTGCAGGCCATCTGGAGGGGAAAAAATTTAAAACTTATGGAAGTAAATGTTGAAAATTAAAAATGAATAAATTAAATTTAAAAAAATTAGAAACAAAGTGGGTGCCCATCAGTTGGAGAATGGTTGAACACAATTTGGCACATAAATGTCATAGTATTATCTTGCTATGAGAAATGAAGAATTCTGAAAAATGTGTAAAGACATGAACTGATGCAGAATGAAGGAAGCAGAAACAAGAAAATTATAAACACTGGGGCCATAGTGGCGCAAATAAAAACAACACTAAGCAATGGATAAATTCTGATGAATTCCAATGGCCAGTGTTGATCAGAGAGGATCGAAGAAAAGATATACTTCCCTTTTTTGAGTAAAGTGATGAAGGAGTACAGATGAGGACATTGTACATACTGTCAGATGAGGTCACTACGTTAGGGGCTTTTTTGCTATAAGGCAAGATTCAATGGGTAGGAGAGGAGTTATTGAGAAAAGATTGTGGCATTTTAAAAAAAACAAAAGGCACCAAAAGAACATGAAAAATACCAAAATTATTAAAAATTCTAATTGTGAAATGAAAATTATACAAAAGTATAAAAAGATACCCTGAACCCAATGGGGGGGGGGGGCACGAAGCAGATGGGAGAGAGTAGATGAACCATTCTTCCCTTGCAGACATATTTCAGAAAATAGGTTCTCAACATAGAAGCCTCCCACCCAACCAGAGATAAAGGAGGAGAAACAAAGCCAGATACCAAGTATGGGCCTATTTAAAAAAAAAAGACACCCCAAATAATCACACTGCTCAGAAGAATGAGATATTTTCCTATTTACAGATTAAAACTCAAATGTGTTCTACTTCTGCTTACTGTCAAATATGCTTCTAAAATATGTTCAGTAAAAAAATGGTATAAAGGGAGGAGTGTTAAACTGGGGATTTGGAGACTTCCATTCTAATTTGCCATGTGAGCTGGGCTAGCTCCAACTTCTGGAAACATCAGATTCTTTATTTGTTAATGGCAACTGCTAATGCCTGTTCTGCCTACCTCAGAGGATCATTGTGAGAATCAAATGAGGGAGATAAGTTTTGTACTTATCATTTTGTACCTAAGGAGGCTTCTGCAAAGGTAAAGAAATTGTCCAACAGTAATCACCATTGTTTGAACTCCATCAGATGTAGGACAAGAATCAACATATGATCAATAAAAATAATGGGGAAGGTTGTTAGAGCACCTTAGGGTTTGCAAAGCATTTGATACATACAAGCTCATTTGATCCTCACAAAGACCATGGGGAGTAGGTGCTATTAAGATTCCCATTTTACAGATGAAGAGACAGAGAGATTCAGAAAGTATAAGGGACTTATAAGCAGCTGAGGTGAGATTCCAACCCAGTTTTCCAAGTTTAATGACTTATTCACCATGCTTTGCTTATCTGGCCAACTTCAGTTATTTGGAAAAGAGCCAAGAAGCAGCAATGAATTTGATTCAATCCCACAAATATTTATTGGGGACACCTACTCTGTTCCAGGAACTACGGGAATAAAACCATGAATGAAGCAAATGTGGTCCTAGACAACAAATCATGAAACATACTTTCTTCCTCCTAGTGAAGAGATGGGAGACCATGAGTGTGACCTAATGGACCACTAATGGATGTGCTCCTAGGATTGGACGGTTTTGCTTAATTTTTTTTTCCATATGAAAAGGAAAGAGTTCCAGAGGATAGCAGTAGGGGAAGAGGAAATGTTGTTAGTCCAAAAATCAAAAGGCATCAATACAACTTTTAAAAGAAATAATACAATGCGCACCAGGAAGGAAGGAAGGAAGGAAGGAAGGAAAGAAGGAAGGAAGGAAGGAAAGAAGGGAGGAAGGTAGGAAGGAAGAAGGGATGGAGGGAGGGAGGGAGGGAGTCATGGTCTCTACCTACAAAAAGCATATATAATCTAGAGGGGCAAGAGAACTCTCTAGATATCTAGATTTCTATACCTAGCTATATCTATCTACACACACACACACACACACACACACACACACACACACACACACACAACAATAGCAGTGTCAGGAGACAAAAAGTCCTGGAAGGATTCAGGTTAATGGGTAGTTCCCTCAGACACAAGATGATTTTTTTTAATGGATATTTTTTTTAAAATTGGAAATGAATGTAATAGAAAAGCAAAAGATATCCATGACAATATTTAAACATACTAGACTTTAGTGTTTCCTGAATTGAGTTGGCAATTGGATATTTAAAGAGCTACTGGGTGCCTCCTAGAGAGTTTTGCAAGGAAAACAATAAGATACCGTTAGTTGTTTTGTCTTGTTTGCTTTTTTTTAAAATCTTGAAACAGGTTTTTTGCAGACACCAGACCTCAAGCAAGAAAATACCATAGGATCACAGATCTATACCTAAAATGGAGCTCAGAGACCAGCTAGTACAACCCTCTTATTTTACAAATGAGGAAACTGAGGCCCACAGAGACATCCAAGAGCACCCAGAGGAGTAAGCATCAGCGGTGGGCTTTGAACCAGGTTTTGACTCCAAAGCCAGGGCTCTCTTCATTGCAATACAACAGTTCTGGTTAAATCAAAGCAACAGACCTCCAGAGGCCAAAATGCAAAGGTTCCCCTACTCCCAAATAGTAACTGTAGCTAAGGCAGAAAAAGTCCTGACTCAACAGAAAAGGATCCCCCAGAGGTGACACATTGACCTCCTGTACCCAATGGGTCCCTGGGACAGACCACATCTGACACACTATGCTAAGTTCTGGGCACCATATGGGAGCAAACAAAATTGGGAGGAGACTGGAGACCATATGTCATTCAAGGATCAAAGGATTGTGGAGAATTTAGCCTGGAGGTAGATAGACTTGGGGGGAAGGAACACAGGAAAGAAGAATGAGAGTCTGAAGGACTATCCCATAGAGAGGGAGTCAAGGGTGAGAATCACTCCATGTGATTGGGACTATAGCAGAACAGGATGCTGCAGAAAGGAGACATTGACTTTGGCTCTCTTTTGTGGGAAACTTCCTATCAACTGGAGCTGTCCAACAGAGACATGAACTGCCCTCTGGGAAGCAGTGGCTCTCAAGCCTTCTTAAGAAGTCTTTAGGCAGAGGCCAGTCAACCACCTGCTGGAGATGTCAGATGGAGGTCCTTCCTGTTCAGTTTCAGATTCATAGACACAGGCTCTGAGGTCCCTCATAACCCAGTGACTCTAGGATCCATTAAGGGAAAGTCATTCAACAGGTGGGAATCTTCCAACATCACACCCTTATAGGGAGGAGGCGGGAAGATCTGGGTTCTAGTCTCACATTGGGCACATCCTGCCTGTGAGACTCTGAGCCACTCTCTACTTTTTAGTGTCCTGAACAATTCTTTAAGACTATAGGTACCAAGCAGGTACCAGTCTATATGGGCACAAAAATTCCCTACACCAGTAGGGAAAAAACCCCATCAATTTTCCAGTTCAAATAGGTTTGTCCAGCCACAAACTTTATGGATATCAGCTATCATTATTATCATAGCTATGCTTTATAGCTTTAAGGTTTGCAAAAGGCTTTCCCATATGTACTCTTGCAAGATTCCCACAAAACAGTTTGAGGTGGGTGCTTTCACTGCTCTTATTTTCACAGATGAGGAAACATGCAGATAATGGTCAAGTGACCCTGAGCCTCAGTTTTCTCATCTGTAAAATGGGAATAATGAAAGTTGTATTATCTGCCTCACAATGTTACTGTGGGTTAAAAAAATAATAATAAAACAAAGAAACAACCTTACAGAGCTATTTAAATGTATTATTATCCCAAAGTTCAGATAAAGAGCTATGGTAAAGTAAAGGTGGGAAAAAATCATTTTCATGCATCAATACATCAACACACTTTTATTAAAGGTCTACTAGGAAGACAAAGTATGTCAATGGGTATAGGGAAGTGTGCCCAAAGGGTCCTTGTCCTAGTGTGTTTGTTGTTATCACCCTGGAAGGTCTGAAATAAACATAAGAGAACCAAGAACACAGTAAAGTCAATACATGGCCAAATAATAGTATAAACCATTTGTGCTACAGAAAATGAGAAGAATGAACTTGGAGCAAAATTGCCTGGGCTGAAGCCCCAGGTTTGGGTAATATAATGGACATGAGATTAGACTTGGAATCAGGAGAGCTGAGTTTTAATCCTACTTCAGACTATCAACTGTGTGACCCCAGGCAAGTCACTTCACCTGAGACTCTGTTTCCTCTGCTGTAAAAAGGAGATAACAGCATCTATCTCACAGGGTTACTGTGAAAATCAGATTCATGCTATATATAAAATGCTCAATCAGCTATAAAGGGCTACTTAAATGTTAGCTATTATCATTATCAACTTTGTGACCTTGGAGGACTCACATTCCCATACACAACATTCTGACCAGCAATCCACCACACCTGGATTACTCTCCTTCCTCCCTCCATTCTTTGGAATCTCTAGATTCCTCCATGGCTCAACTCAAGAGCCTCTTCCTCCAAGAGGAAACAGTCAGGGTGCTATAGAGATCATGCTGAACTTAGAGTCAGAGGACCTGGGTTCAAATCCTGCCTCAGTCCCATTCTATATGTGTGACCCTGAGCAAATTCCTTCATCTCTTCAGTTTCCTCCTCTATAAAGTGAGATGACCCTTGAGGTCTCCTTCCAGATCTAATCTATGATCCAAGAGGCTTTCCCTGACCCCAAACAATTGTTATCACTGCCTCCTCACAAATTACTTCTATACATTTTGTATTTATCAGCTGCCTACCTGTTTTTTCCCCTTCCACCCCTAGCCCTGAATGTGACCTCCTTAAGAGTAGAGACTGTTTAGTACATGCCTTCTTAATTTGGAATCCATGAACTTGGCATGTTACTTATACATTCATATGTGTACATACATATATAAGCATGTATATTATATGTAACACATAAACAATATCTATAAATCACTTATATATACCATGTATACCAAATAGATCATACATAAAAACATATATATATGTAAGCATACATACATATACACATCATATATATACCACATATATACAATATATGAGGCAGCTAGGTGGCACAGTGGATGGAGGACTAGGCCTGGAGTCAGGAAGACAAGGTCGAATTCAGCCTCATATACTTACTAGCTATGTGACCCTGGGCAAGTCACTTAACCCTGTTTGCTTCAGTTTCCTCATCTGTAAAATAAGCTGGAGAAGGAAATGGCAAATCACTTCAGTGTCTCTGCCATGAAAATTCCAAATGAGATCACAAAGAGTCGGACACAACAAACAGCTGAACAACACCTAGAAGGCAGGGTGATACAGGAGGAAGAGCCACAACTAGGGTGGGATAACAGGAGCACTTCCCAATAGTGCTGACTACAGATGGTTCCTTCCCAGTTCTAAGCTGGGGTGAGCGCCTCTCCTACCCTCTCCTCCTTCTCACAAGCCTCACTCCAGCACCCTCATGCTTTTGCCCTTGAGTCTAAGTCTCCCCACAATATGGTGGTGCCACACATAACCCATTCTTTAACTGAGGATGCATTTCATGCTGCATGCACCAGGCACAAACATTTCTTAGTCCTTCAGTGGCAGGTGGGGATGGGGGTAGGAACATTTTAAGTCAGATAACCTGGGTTTGAATCCTAGCTTTTTATAAAAGGAGTGAATTGGATGAGACTTCATATGTGTCTTGCAGCATTAGCTGAAAGATGGATATTTTTGTTTTGAATTTTCTTAAAGAGTGAGGAGAGGACCATAGATAGGAATGTGCTCTTCTGACCCCCAACCAGCAAGCATGGCCACTGGTAACATCCTCTTCAGCTTCTTTGAATGGCAGTTAGCTAAGCCGGCTAGAACACTGCAAGAATACCGAGCTCAATTCCCAGAGGGTCCATTTAGCTTGGCATAAAAAAATACTGCTCCTAAGCCAGAAGGCTGTATCCCAAACTTCAAACACCATCCTGTAAATGTGGCTAGGGGATGAGAGGATAATTCACAGAGGTTTTCAAGCAGGTTTGAAGGTTAAAAGCGATAGACAATCTTTGCATCCCCAGAAATTCCTTTATGTAGAAAATTACCAATTTAGTGTAGTATGCTAATCAATTCCACAGAATCCTGTGCTAGGGGCTGGGGAGGTGAGGGAATACAAGGATGAAGAAGAGAGAAAGCTTCCCAAAATAAGGAGCATTGTGGACCTGGATTCAAGAAACTGAATTCTAGCCTGATTTATGCCACTAGTTACATGATTTTAGATGACTCTTATTCTCTGAGCCTCAGTTTCCTCATTTGTAAAATGAGAGAATTGGACCAAGTGGTCTCTAGGTTGATGATTCCTAGGGTCTTTCATCAAATGTGTCTGGCACTGTTGTAAGCCCTAGTCATGCAAAAACAGAAGGAACCCATCCTGACTCCTAAGGTAGCTTACATTCTGAAGGGAAAATCTCTCAAGGAGCTTGTGTGGACATCTTGTTGAATTCAGGTGCAAATAGGTTAAATCTGCAGAAATGGGGGAGAAATGACCACCGTGTAGCTGTTATCTCAGTCTAACAAGGACAGCTTTCTTTTTCTCTTTCATAGTTCTCTCTGCCAACATGTGTAAAGAAGATGGGCAAGACAGAGACTCACATCTGTCACACACCAGACCCTCTTCAGCGCTACCTGTCAGAGTGAATCAGATGCCAGGAAGGAGGCTGATGGTAATAGAAAGAGCGGGAATAAACAAGGCGGAAGGTGACCCTGAGGGGATCTTCAAGTTTGAATCCAGTGAAGCCAGCGCCAATTTGGATCCAAAATGAAGGACAGAGCTGTTTCTCCTATTCCCCTAATACATTCATCTATCTGAAACCAATTTCTGTGGCTCAGTCCTGGGCAGTCCATTGGAAGGTAGCCAGCCTCAGTCCCAGCTGTGGCTCCCCAGCGCACAAGTGGCCCACTATTCAGACAGAATACTTCTTGGGATGAATTCTCCCCTGTGCAACTGACATGAGGAAGGATTTCCAGAAACTCAGCCAACATCAGCTCCAGCACCTCCTGGGTCAGGGGCTTTCTCATAAAAGAGTCGACCCCTGGAGACTGGGATCTGAGGAAGGGAAAGAGAGTTGGAGAAGAAGAAAGAGAAGGGTATGGCGGAAAGCAGGAGAAGTGGGATTCTTAAGGCAGAACCAGCATGGTGGTTTTTTTTGTTGAGTAATTTTGTTCTTTGCCACCAAATATCAAACAAGTATAAGCAATGAGCATTCATTAAGCACCTACTATATGACAAGCGTTGAACTTGGCACCAGAGATTCAAAAGTAAAGAAATAGTCTCTGCCTTGAAGAAATTTACATTCTAGAAGATTCTCCCTGAGAGAAAACATCTCCTTAAATAACAAGTCCAGTTGATAGCAAGTAAAATATATCCACAACCAGAGAGAGGAGGAAGGGAACAAGAAAGTATTAAGAGTCTATGTGCCAGGCATGCTGGTAATTGCTTTACAAATAGTATCTCATGTGATATTTGATCCTCACCACATCATTGAGAGGTGGGTGCTATTCTTATGCCCATTTTAGAGTTGAGGAAACTGAGGCAGGTGGAGGGTAGATTACTTGTTCTGGGTCACACAGTTATTAAGTGTTTGAGATTGGATTTGACTGGAGAAAAGAGGAGAGGAGAGGGGAAAGGACAGGAGGGGAGAGAGGAGAGAGAAAGGAAAGAGGAGAGAAAGAACAAGAATCTAGTATGATAGCACATACATTGGAATTCATTGATAATTTTTGAAAGGGCAATACTGACTCTGTCACTGACTGGTTATTTGGCCTCTCTGGTGCTCAGTTTACTCATCTATGGAATGAAGAAGTGAGGCTAACCCATCTCCAAGGTCCTGCCCAGTGTATGTCCTCTGAGCCTCTGACATCTTCTGAAAACTAAGAAGAATGAAAACTAGAATTTCCCAAAGCAAGTGAATGGTGATACTGTGGTTGACAGATTCCCCCTTTGCTAACTTTTCTTTTTAAATGAAAGTAAAGAAATGCTAGCCCTTTTTTGTAGGAAAGAGTACATTTTAGACTGGGATTATTTGTTAAAGACTTCTCTGCCCTCTCTAGTCATCTTTTCCTTGCAGAAAATCTCAAAGACAGCAGGAGAAGGTGCCAAGGGAGTCCTCAGGAAGCTGAGAAACTCAGGAAAGAGAAACATAGTGGTCAGGTCCTGCACCATCCCCCTGCAGGCTCCTGGAACCCTAAAGGAACATTTGTTAACTTCCCACCCCCACCTGGGATAAGAGACCTTAACTGTGTTAAATGCCACTGTAGTCCCTGGTCTCCTGATCCTGTTGTGGGGTGCGGGTGCTCTGCGGACACCAATATTGAGGCAGTAACAAGGGACAAGGCCTGGCCTTCCTCTTACGGGGTTTGTGGAGCACACAAGGAGTAAACTCTTCCAAAGCTCAGTCTCAGTTCAAGCCTGAGTGGTGGGGTGCAAATGGCCCTGGATGTATATAGCCTTAAAATAATAGATCTAAATGCTGGAATGTGCTTTCAAGGCCATCTGGTCTAATCTCATTTTGCAGAGACCCAGAAAGAAAGTAACTTGTCCAAGATCACACACCTAGTAAGTTCCAGAGCTAGAATTTGAATCCAAGTTAGAGAAGAGGAAAGGATGAAAGAAGAAAAAGGAAGAGAGGAAAAAAGGAAAGAGAGGAAAAGAAAGAAAAGGGGAAAGAGAAG
>CM053581.1:419174190-419201163 GCA_028627135.1 Pseudochirops cupreus
CCCCCCCCCCCCCCCCCCCCGCAAAGGGACTCTGGGTAGGACGATCATTTAAGATGCTAACTTTACAGTTATCTGCTGAATCACTCAGCAGGTTGAAAGGTCTCTATATAGGTCAAGCTCAAGGATTTTAACATTTCTGGACCACAGGCCATGAGGGTATATTAATCACCAGAGCGGGACAGCATGACCACAACAGATGAATAATCTTTTTTTAAGTTGTCTGAACAAAAGCCTATAGAGTATATATTACTTGCTTTCCAAAGAAACTCTCTCCCACAGAATAAGAAGTCAACTCTTCTAGCAAGGTAGCTTGGGAGACATTTCAGAAAGATGGGGTCTGGTTTCAAGGGCTACTACAAAGTTCTGTGGGCATTCTGCTTTAGCTAAATATTCTATATCAAACCTACTTTGTGTGCCTTAACCAAACCCTTCATAATCCTGAAATGTCCTGTGGCCTTTGTTTTGCTTCAAATGCAAGACATTTCTGTGGTTGGTTAGTATCAGAGGAAGGGAGAAAGGAAGAGAGGCAGGGAATTTGAGTAAGGAAGGAGGGAAGGAGAGAAGAGAGAGGGGAAGGGAAGGAGGGAAGAAGAGAATATGGGAGGGAGGGAAGGAGAGAAGAAGAGAGAGGGGAAAGGAGAGAGGGAAGAAGAGAATGAGGGAGAAAGGAAAGGAGGGAAGGAGAATGGGAAGGAAAGAAGCAGGGAGAAAGGAAGTAAGGGAGAGGGGAAAAGGAAGGAAGAGAAGGAGAGAGAAAGGGAGAGAGGGAAGGAGAGGAGGGAGAAGACTTTACAAAGATAGGGTCATAGCACTTGGTAATATAACGCTTTAAGGTTTGCAAAACACTTTACTTAAATTAACTCAACAGAGCGGCACAAAAACCTTGTGTAGCATGAAATAGATACTACAGTTATCTTATTAACTGTATTTTACAGGGGATGCTGAGTCTTAAAAAGGTTAAGTGACTTATTAGCAAGGGTCAGATACATGGCCTATTGTAGCATTGGTCTGGAGTCAGCAACCATAGGTTCAAATGTCACCTCAAAAGCTTGCTCACTATAAGACCAGGGGAAAAGCACTAACTTTCGTTGGCCTCAGTTTACTCAGTTGAGTAAAATCAGGGAACTGTAATAGTTGGCGTCTGGGGGCCCTTCCAGCTCCAGATCTATGACCGTCTGATCCCCAATGAGCTGCTCATATGCTTTCCCCATTCTTTGGCATACACTTCACAGCTGAGCGTTTCCTCGTTCCTGCCACAATCAGTGCTTTGACAAAAACAACCTATGATATTTTTACTTTTGCCTTTCTTTACTACTCCCTCTTCATGAAGTAAAATGGCACAGTTGGTAGAGAGCTGGCCTCTGACCTGGGTTCAAGTCCCATCTCTCACATGCTGGTTGTGTGACCCTGGATGAAAAAAGTCACTTAATATCTCAGGATTTCCAGACAATTCCCTAATGACTATAAAATGCAGAGACAATGCTGACTTGAATTGGAAAAGGAAGTTTTGTTTTTTTTACTAGGGAGTTCCTGGCCAGTCCGATCCCCATCCATCTGCAGAGCCCACCTCAACCTTAAGGTTTTTGCTAAGAATAAATTTAAATATAGAAAAAAATTAATTCCTTTCAGCTCTTGACCTGCTAGCATGACAGTGAAAAAAATGTGTTGGATTTGGAGTCTAAGGTTTGCTGCTTATCAGCTGAATGACTGAGAAAGGTTTTTACCTCCCTGTGCCTCTGTGTTCTCATCTATAAAACAAAAGAGTTAAACTAGATAACCCCAGAGGCCCTTCCCATCTCTAAATCTCCAATCCCATGATCCTAGGACTGCTTCCCTGTACCTAGCACAGAGCCTGGACTATTGTAGGTACCAAATATTGTGTTAAATTAACAGAGCTCCAGGTTCCACAGAAATGACAAATATGTGAATTCATCAGCTTTAAAAGAGAGGAACCTTAAGAAATAATGGAGGTGCCAACCATCCTGGAGAACAATTTGGAACTATGCCCAAAGAGCTATAAAACTCTGTTTACCCTTTGCCCTAGCAATATCTCTACTAGGTCTGTATCCCAAAGAGATCAATGGAAAAGGAAAAGGGGCTATTTGTATAAAAATAGTTATAGCAGCTTTTCTTGTGCTGGTGGCAAAGAAGCGGAAGTTGAGGGGATGCCCATCCATTGGGGAATGGCTGAACAAGTTACAGTATATGAATGTAATGGAATACTATTGTGCTGTAAGAAATGATGAGCAGGATGGTTTCAGAAAAACCTAGGAATACTTATGTGAACTGATACAAAGTGAAGTGAGGAGAATCAGGAGATCACTGTACATAACAGTAATATTGTACAAAGATCAATCACGAAAGCCTTATCTACTCTGATCAGTACAAGGATCCAAGACAATTCCAAATGACCCGTGATGAAACATGCCATATTTGAAGATTGAACCAGACTTTTCTTTGCTTTTCTTGGGTTTTGTTTTATGTGTGTTATGTGTATTTTCTTTTACAACATGACTAACATGGAAATTTGTATTGCGTGGAAAAGACATACAAAAAAAGAGAAAAAACAATGGATATAATATGAAGAAACATGGGAAGACCAAAAGGAACTGGCATAAAGTGAAATAAGCTGAGTTAGGAAAATAATATACATGGACATGGAGAGAATAGTTACCCAAAAAATGTACATAGTAATAACAGCAACAAAATATGGGAAATGATTATGGCAAAGTTATAATGGCCAAGCTTGGCCTCAAAGAAGAGACTTGAGAAGGCACCACACACAAACCCTGCTTCTTACAGAAGTGGGGGTCTATGGGTGCAGACCTATAAAATCTACCTATAAAATCCGATTTTCCCCATGCGTTATTTAGTTATTCAGAACTTTTTTCTCCTTTTTAAATTCTGTGCTTTAAGGGATTACACCTTACAAGCACGAGGGTTGAGGGACACAATGAGAAATGTTAAATAAAAGAGGGGAGGGGAAGAGATGACAAAAAATAAATAAATAAAAACCTTTTAAAATGGATTTTAAGCCCTTTGTTGCCCTCAACACATCCCGGGGATTTGCTGCTTCTGTGGCTTTGCTCCCCACCAAGTCTGTCTCTCCACATAATGCTGCCCCACTAATCAAATAACAAGACCCAACTCAAATACCCCCTACCCAGTGAAGTCTTCCCTGATTGCCTGTTGTCTGTCCAAGATCAGACCTATCATAACCTCTTACCAACTAGTCTTCCACGTTCTCATCTTGGCTTCCCCATGATTTTTCAAGCTTCCAGAGGGCAGGGATCCAGGCTTCTTTATCTAATAATATCCAGAACTTTGTAAATATTTTGCTAAACTGAAGTTGGAAATAGTGAATCGACCTGGAGATAAAGGAACTAGTTCAAATCTAACCTCAGATCCCTACTGTGTGACCCTAGGCAAGTCTCTTAACCTGTATTTGCCTCAGTTTCCTTATTTGTAAAATGGGAAAAATAATAGGTCCTACCTTCCAGGATTGTTATGAGGATAAATGAGATAATAATTGTAAAGTGCTTACTAGGCACAGTGCTTGCCATATAAATATTAGTTTTATTATTATTTTATTTAAATACTGGCTCTGTCTCTTATTATCTATATGACCTTGGAGAAGTCATTGCCTTCTCTAGGTCTCAGTTTCATCATCTTAAAAAGAAGGTGATTGGATGAGATGACCTCTTAGGGTCCCTTTCCAGTTTTCAATCTATCATCAGTTTCAAGGAAATAAGAGTGATCAGAACAGCTGATCACTTGCTGACTCAGTCACCATTTCTTACATTAAACTCTTTTCAGACATAACAATCACACCTCCCAACAACCATGGAATTTTTCCAGAGGGCCAAACTTTTAATTGGGGCATTTAATCTTACACCTAAACCCAGAGTTGACAAGATGATGGAAACAAATGCCTCACGTTCTATTCACTTCTGCCCCTTCCTGGTCACAGAGAGGGAGGCATCATTTCAATACAACCACCTGGAGCCACTGCCCAGCCCAGACAGGGCAGTGATGTGTCTGGGCACTGAGGTCTCTCTTCCAGGCACTCCATACTTAACTTAAAAGAGCATTCTAGAATCCACCATTCTAGAATAGCGAGACCACACTGCGACTCATAAATCAGCTGTTTCTAGCTCAAGATGGACTTTATTTGATGAGTGGCTGATTTGGGGATTTAAAATATACACAAAATAAGGCTAAGCAGTGTGCAAAGCCGTTCCAAGTCAACTCAACAAACGTTTATCAAGTATTGGCTACTGCATGGTAGGTCCTGGGAGGCACAAAGGTAAGTGATAGCTAGGCAGCATGGCAGATGGAATGTGGTACTTGGAATCAGGAAGATTGGAGTTCAAATCCTGCCTCAGATACTCACTGTGTGATCCTGGGCAAGTCACTTTGCCTCTTTCAGACTCAGTTTCCACATCTATAAAATGGGATTACAATAGCATTTACCTCACAGGATTATTGTGAGGCTAGGATGAGAACATATGGGTTTTACATTGCATTTATAATACCATAAATAACAAAATAGATGCTCATGGGCATAGTCAGAGGGAGTTTCATACACTCATGAGATCCCAGGTCCAATCTACTGTGGACAGTCATTACATGTGGTTGTGATTTATACCCCAAGTAGACTGTGATGTCCAGGAAGGAAAGGACCATGTCTCATCCAGATTTTGTCAGGTCTTCCCGTTCTTTGCTCACGGTACAAATCTAATGCTTTCCTGATAGAATTGAACTTCTTATATTTACTCTAAGAGAAGCTAGGTGACACAGTGGATAGAACACCAGGCCTAGACTCAGGAAGGCCTGAGTTCAAATCTGGCCTCAGATACTTACTAGCTATGTGACCCTGGGTAAGTCACTTAACCCTGTTTGACTCAGTTTACTCATCTATAAAATGAGCCGGAGAAGGAAATGGCAAATCACCCCAGTATTTCTGCCAAGAAAACCCAAATGGGGTCACAAAAAGTCAGACATGACTGAACAACAATAACAAAGCCTACTCTATGCAAAGCAACTCGTGCTAGACACAGGGGGACCCAAAGATTAGTAAAAGGTACCGGTCTGCTGCTCTCTTTGGTAACTCTTTTTGGCCTGGAAAGAAGCTGAAAATTGTTTCATAATCTGGTTTCTGCCACCATGATTTTTTTTTTCCAGACATGCAAATTTGTCAGGTTTTACTATAATTACTTTTTAAAAAGTATAATTCTTGCTTTAAATGATCTAATGAAGATAGGGAGGAGCAACTAATCAGAACTTGGGCTTGCTTGAAGTAAAAACAGTTGAGCTGCTTAATAAAATAACAATTAAAACCTTCTGTTCTGATACTTGATAAATCAGAATGCAAATGGAGAAGACATCTCAACAAGGGTTCCAAAGAACCACCCTCCCCATGCATTACTTTCTTCCACTTGGCAGAATGGTGATTAACAGATCCAGCGACCATGAACTTTGCCCAATAGGGAAAGCCAAAGAAGGTTCCTTCTCAGAATCCCCAGGAACTCTGGTGAGGTAGCGAGGAAGGGCTGCTTCTCCTACCCCTACCCACTCCATGGTGTCAGATCAACTCTGCTCAATCAGGAACATACAAACGCAGGTTTCTAACGGGCTAAAGGCCCTTTGGGCTCCAAGCTGAACCAGTCATTGAAGTAGGAGTCTCTTGTCACAGGGAAAATATGATTAGAAAATTCTTACTGTTCTAGTTGACTGACTCTCCAAAAATGAGATTTAAAGATACCTTCAAAAGATTATGAAGGAGGGAGTGAAGGAAGGAATAACCCAAAGACTAGAAGAATGGAAAGAAAAGACTTCAGGTCAATTCAACAATTCACAGAAAAAGGCAACATGGCAACATAACATAGGCAATACTGCACAGGACTTGGAGTCAGGAGGACCAGAGTTCAAATTCCGCTTTTGGACACTAGTTATATGATCCTGAGCAAACCACTTAACTTCTCTGGATCTTTATTTCCTTATATTCAAAGTGGGAGGATTGGACTCTGGCCATCAAGGTGACTTCCAGCTCTGATCTATGATCCAATGTAAGTAATACCAGGGCAGTTAGGGGGCACAGTGGATAGAGTACTGGTCCTGGAGTCAGGAGGACTCATCTTCATGAGATCAAATCTGCCTCAGACACCTACTGGCTGTGTGACCCTGAGCAAGTCACTGAACCTTGTTTGCCTCAGTTTCTTCCTCTGTAAAATGAGCCAGAGGAGGAAATGGTAAGCCACTCCAATATCTTTGCCAAATGTGGTATTGATCAGACTTTACAACACTACAAAACTGCAATATTATGGGAAGAAGACTAGAAGAAGAGTCAGGAATCTTGATTTCATATCCTACAGGCAAGTCCCATCATCTCTCTGTACCTCAGTTTCCCCATTCACAAAATGAGAACACCAGACTAAATGGTGTCTAAAGTCTCTTTCAATTCTAGATCTATGATCCTAAGAGATCAGTGATACATTTATATATTTAAAGAGGTTGAGGTTTCCCCCCCCCCAAAAAAAAGTCTATGGATCACCTTGCCTAGAGAAGATTAGAGATGGGAATAAACAGACCTCTGAGCAGTTAGACATGAAAAATGTCTTCAAGTATTTGAAAGATTAGACTAGTCTTGCCCATTGAGAATGAAAAGCAATGGGAAGTTAAAGTCAGTCATGTTTAGTTTCATAAGTCAAAATAAATAAGCAGTTATAATTGCCTACTATGTACCAAGCACTGAGGAGAGAGAGAGACAAAGAAGGGAGGGAGGAAGGAAAGAGAGAAAAAACAAAATGAACAAGGAGGGGGAGAAGGAGGAGAAGGAAGAGAGGGAGAAGAGAGAGGAAGAAAGAGAGAGGCAGAGACAGACAGATACTCTGCCTTTGAAGAGATGACATTTTAATGGTGGAATACAGCATACATGAAAACCAGGGCTCACTAGGGCATCTTGCCATCCGCCCTCCCACTGGATACACAATCACCAAGTTCTGAAGCCAGTCACAATGTCCTGGTTACTCTTCAATGGGGATTATTTGGGAGGTTGGGGGTGACTAGGTGCCACAGTGGATAAAGACTTAGAGTCAGGAGGACCTGAGTTTGAATCCTGCCCAGACACTTGTCAGCTGTGTGACACTGGGCAAATCACTTAATTGCTTTCTACCTCAGTTTTCTCATTTGTAAACCATGATCCATATTTTATAATAATAACACCTACCCCACAAGGTTGTTGCGAGTATCAAATGACTTAATGTCTGCAAACCTTAAAGCATGATCTAAATGCTGGGTTTTGTTATTGTTACTGTTTCAGGTAGGAGTTTGTATAAGATGGGCATGGATGGAAATTCCTTCTTACTCTAAGATTTCACCATTCTGGGAGGCAGCAAAGACCCTGTTGCCACTCTGGTGACTTTCTTCGTCCTAAAGTCATGGCTTGTTTTGGAAGCTAAGTGTAGTTTTCAGGAGTAGGAACTGAGGTGGCTGACGAAGGAGAATTCAGTTGATTGAAGGAAGGAAAGACAGCTAAAGTGACATCAAATTGGTTTCACTGGGATTTATTCCAGGGTAGGTACAACGATCATTCTTCCCCAAAGAGCACACCTCTAACGAGCTCCAAGGCAATTTTAATTTTCAATGAGCCATCCATACCATAAAGGACCTTGTGGAACATTAATGATAGATGTGCAGCTTCCAGAGGTTTTATTACAAGTACTTCTGAGATTTTCTGGGGAAAAAAAAAGCACAGAATGGGGCTAGACAAGAGTGAGAGTCCTTTTCTACTTAACTTTGTTTCATGGGTGGCTTGGCCAATCCACAATTGGCAGTGGCCATGATCTTCTTTGTTATTAACTGGGCTTGTCTTCAGGAAGAAGGCATAGTCTGTTGCTGGAATCATACAACTTCCAGAACCTGGGCTTTGCAGATGCCCGACAAGGACCCAGGATTACCACCGCATGGTGGTACCATGACGAGATCAAAGGTCATGAAAACATAGACTTAGAACTCAGCATAACCTTCGTTCATTGACTATATGTCCCTTATTTCATAGATAAGGAAACTGAGGCATGTATAGTACATATATTATCCCATTTCATCTTCAAAAGTGGGGAAACAGAGGCAGGCAATGATTAAGTGACTTTCCCAGGGTCACACAGGCAGGTCTTCCTCATTCCAAGTCCCCACATTCTATCTGTTATGCCATAGAATTTTCCCCCAGGAGTCCATGCTAAGAATGGGGCAAGACTTCACTTGAGAGACCACGCCATGCTACCTAGAGAGAGGAACTTCATTTCCCAAACTCAAAGCTTTGGCCAACATACTCACGGTAGGACATCAAGGCAGGCCTGACCCTTCAGCAAGAAAGCAGGACAATGAGGTGCCAGTGGCAGAGTCCACTCCAAGAACTAATTTTTCTGACCCCCATTTAATAAGGTTTCCTTTTCTTCCACCCATCAGGTCTTCCTTCAGGGTTGTTGAATCCTATCAGATGGTCTATGGTTCTGTTTCTTCAATTGTCACTGCCCACCCTTTGCTTGGCACATACCTGAGATATACTTGAAAGAAACCATGGGTTCTGGGAGAGTAGTGGGTGTGCATCATGGTGCAGAGAAGTGAGTGATGGACCCAATGTCAGGATAGCCAGGCTCACATCCCACTGATATGACCTTCTTGAAAGGGCTCAGTTTTCTCATCTAAAACCCAGTCCCCTCATTTTAAGAGGAAAAAACCCAGGCTCAGAAAGGATCATAGATTTAGGGATCGAAGAGACCTCAGTTCGACCCCCTCATGTTAGAGAAGAGGAAATGTGCCAGTCAGGAACAGAAAGCATCCCAGGACTGATGGGAGATGGAGGGGACAGAGAAGGGGGAGAGAGGGGGAGAGGGAGGAAGAGGGGGAGAAAGGAAGGGGAGAGAGAAAGGGGGGGAAGGGGAGAGAAAAAGAGAAAGGGATAGAGGGAGGGAGGGGGAGAGGGGGGATAGAAGAAAGGAAGGCGGGGAGGAGAGGGGGAAGGAGGGGAAGGAAGGGGAGGAATGAGGAGAAAGGGGAGGGGAGGAGAGGTCACTAGAATGGCAAGTTGCTTCTGAATATACAGAACTCAGCAGGGTTGCCGAGTTCATTCTGATTACCAACTAGAACCAAGCAAGGAAGAGTAAGCTGAGTTTCCAGAAATAACCTGCCAGGCTCGAAAATTTCTCTGGCCCCTGGGATACACCTACTCCCTGCTCCCCAGAGGTACCATTTCCCAGCTGGTTCTTAAGTAATAACAAAGCACTAAAAACCCAATAGATTTCTCTCTCTTCCCTTTCTCTCTCCCTCTCTCAGTGCTTTGTGGTTCTGTTCTGTGTCTTTCTGTCTACACACACACACACACACACACACACACACACACACACACATACTTCTCCATTTGATGAAGCTTCTGCCTCAGCCCCATCTTGAACCCTGACCTGAAAAGAAAATTCCTCTTAAGTGCTATAAAATGGACCAATCTAAAAAGTGATATGGCTTGACCCGACTCCAGCATATTTGGCATGCAGTTCATTCTCCGCTCAATCCAAGGGCGGCTGGCCTGATCCTTTGTCTTTCTTTATACAGTTGTGCCCTCGATTATTGAATTTCCCTGCATTTCCCGGCTGGGGGGGTGCCCCTCTCACCAGTGAATGGGGCTGCTCTTCAGAAGCTGCCCCAGAATTCTTGGACCAAGAAGGCGATAATGCTGCTGTCCCAGGACTTGGGTCTCAAACTTTGCCCGGCTTTGTCTAACATTCCTTATCAAAGCACTACCTCCTCCATTTCTCATCGTTCTATCCCTCCCCCTCGCTCTACTCTTCCCACAGCCCCATTGGGTCAGGTCCTCATCTCCTGGCCTATCGAAGCCTACGTCTCAAGTTAGAAAAGACCTCAGAAGCCAACTGATCCAAACCCCTCTTTTTACAGATGAGGAAACTGAGTCCCAGAGAGTTAAAGTGGCCTGTCCAAGGTCACACAGGTGAAGTCAGACTTCAAACTAAGGTCATTAGATTGCAGATCTGCAGCTGGAAAGGACACCCAGAGCCATCTAATTCAGCCCTTCCTTTAACGGATGAGGGAAAGGTAAATGACTTGGTCATTCAAGGCATTAAGTTTACCCAGGAATAAACAGCCAAGGTAAGATTTGAACCCAAACCTCTGACTCTCAAGGTCAGCGAGGAGGTGCCATAGGGCACTCATCTTCTTGACTTAAATCCAATTCACTTGCAAGGCACGGCATAACCTTCCTGACACCACGGTCCTCTTTGCGAATGAAGAACAAACAATAGCAATCTTGACTTCGGATCTGACCTCAGACACTTGCTAGCTGTGTGACACTAGCAAGTCACTGAACTCTGTCTGCCTCAGTTTCCTTATCTGTAAAATGAGCTGGAGAAGGAAACAGCAGACCAGCACAGTATCTTTACCAAGAAAATGGGGTCAGGAAGAGTCAGACATGACTGAACAACAACAACCACCGACTCTAAAGCCAGTCCTTTTCCCCCCTCTTTGCCTCCTCTCTTTATCCTCAAGGGCTAGCACAGCCCCTGGTACCCAGCGGGAGTTTAATAACTGCTTGCTGAAATGAATTGAGTTGCCAAAGATATAGTGGTCAGTTCATTTGTCCTGGGCTACACAACTACTAAGTGTCAGAGGCAGGATTCGAATCAAGGGCCACTCTATCTACTAGCTCCCATTGCCTTTGCTGTGTTTAATTAACATTCTTATTTGCTCTCAGTCTCAATTTTTGCTGTAACCTTATTCTCTTTCCTCCCCCCCCCCCATCTCTACCCACACATACACTTGTCTATGTCTGAGGGTTTGTGAGACTTTGTCTGGCCCCAGTACAGTCCTGTTTATATTTGCATATCAATGAGATCTAAAACTAACTCTTCCCCCACCCCCCACCCCTTGTTGCCTTTTGAAATGACTAAAAAATCTAACGTCTCCAATATTTCATAAAATCAAGCAACATGTCATATGAACCAAGCATCGGCTGTCTCTGCAGAGCTGGTCTAATAATAATGCGGGCTTATGTAATGCCCTTCATCAGAGGAGCTCTGAATACCCTGCCAACAAGCCTGCTCATCTCGGGACTGCTGACAAGCTTTCTCATTAGTTCTCTGGGTCATGGAATTTACCTTCTCCTACTTTGGCATACAGTACTGTCTACAGAATTAGGGGAACATGGTGCTAGGCTTTCCTGTGTAGTCAGTGGGTTAAAAGGCATTTATTAAATGCTTACTGTATGCCAGAATATAAAGAGGGGCAACTAGATGGCGCAGTGGAGAGAGTGCTGGGACTGGAGTCAGGAAGACCGGAATTCAAATTGAGGCTCAGACACTTTCTAGCTGTGGGACCCTGGGTAAGTCACTTAACCTCTGTTTGACTTAACCTACTGGAGAAGGAAATGGGAAACCATTTTAGTGTCTTTGACAAGAAAACCTCAAATGGGGTCACAAAGAGTTGGACAAAACTGAATCAAATGAACAATAACAACCCATAGAAAGAAAGGCAAAAAAGTCACTGCCTTTAAGAAATGTATACATGTAAAGAATAATAGTAACAATCTTCATCATCCTTATCACTGATAGCATTTAGGCAGCCCTTTATGGTTTGAAATGTACTTTACAGACACCATCTCCTTTGAGGGAGACAGCACTGACCCCCTGAGAAAGGGCAACTCTGAAGTCAGTCAGTCAACAAGTCATTTATTTGAGTACTTAGTGGGAGTCAGGCACTCTAAAGAGGTAAGGAGGCCCCTGGGAGAGGGGCTGGTGCAGATGCCCCTGCAATGGTCCCAGACACACCAGAGCAGGGCATCCCAGTATCAGGACTTCCCTAATTGGTAGGGTAAATCTTTAACAGATACAGAGATCAAATCACGCTGAGGGTAGCAGAAAATGAGGGCATTAACTGTCCTATTTCTAATGAGACTTGAGAAAGAATTCCCTTACCTATTCATTTTCATGTGTCTTAAAAATGTTGAGAGGCTGTGTTTCCTAATAGATAGAAATCCAGCCTCTGAGACATCCTGGCTGTGTAACCCTTAGTATGAACCTCTCAGTGCCCCAAGACAGAGCTCAGGATGAAGCAGCAGAGAAGTTACCCAATCTGAATTGGGAGAGTCTTCACTGGGAGCTCCTTCTACCAGGGAGAGAGAAGGAAAGAGAGAGGGAAAGATGAGAAAAGAGATAGGCAGATAGACCAAAAAAAAAAGAGAGACACAAAGACTGATCAAAAGCAAGTGAAAAAAAGAGACAGAGACACACAGAGAGAATGAGAAACAGGGAGGGAGGAAGAGGAGAGGAGGGGAGAGGAGAAGAGGAAAGAGGTAAATTTTAAAGAATAGATAGTAAGAGAGTCAGAAGGAAGCTATCTGCCTAGAGTAGCAATCAAATGAACGCATGACCTTGGTGCTCTCAGCAGCAGCAGAAATCCAACAGGAATTTGATGACTCACTCAAACAGAAATAAGTAGGAGATTACGGTCAGGTTCTAGAAAGTGAAAGAGGAAGGGACCCTCTGAAAGGTTAAGTGATTGGACTACATCAGTGGCCCAAACAAGGATTGACTGGAAATGACTTCCTTTGGACTACCATCCTAACCAGCCGGCTAAATGGGAAGGGTATTCGACCCAATTTTATTTTTTAAAGCTCATTGATCGATGGGCTCAATTCCATTCTGACATAAGTTTTCACTTTTACATGGTCTGCTGCCAAGTAGTTAAAAACATCATAACTCACACTCCCTTCACTGGCCCTGTCAGCAGTCACCTGTCACTACTGAATAAGCTCTTTCCTTACACAGATTCATAGAGTTTTGGCATTTTAAGGGGCCTCAGATGAGCTAATCTGACTCATACCAAAATCCTGAATACCTTCCTAGAACATCTCCTGACAAGTGGTCAAGTAGTCTCTGCTTAAACAGTAACCAGGAACTCACTACCTCACAAAATGGCTCATTCTATTTTTTTAGATACCACCACCACTACCATCACCACTGGATCATATGTTGGAGCAAAGAGACACTGAGAATAAGACAGATCAAAAGAAAGTGAGAGAGAGACAGACATAGACAAACACAGAGAAAGAGACAGAGTTGAAGAGAGAGTCAGATCAAGAGCAAGAGACTGAGACACAGAGAAAAAATAAGAGAGAGAGAGAGAGAAAGAAAGAGAGAGGGAGAGAGGAAAGAAAGGGGGGAGGGAGGGAGGTAAGGAGAGAGAGGGGGAGACAGAGAGGAAGGGAGGAAGAGAGGGGAGGGAGGAGAGAGGGAAAGAGGAAGAGAGAGAGAGACAGAGAGGAAAGAGAGACAGAGACAGAGAGGAAAGGGAGAGACAGAGAGGAAAGAGAGAGAGGAGAGAGACAGAGAGAGAGGAAGAGAGAGAGAAAAGAGAGAGAGAGAGGGAGAGAGAGAGAGAGCAAGCATAAGCTCCTTATCCAAGATGAAACAAGCACTAAGTAGAATTTGAACCCAGGTTTCCTTGACTCAAGAGCTTGGGTTCTTTCCACTGCCTTCTCTAATTGTTCAGAAGCTTTTTTTTTTCTTTATTAAACTAAAATTCGCCTCCCCATTACCCATTGGTCCCAGTCTTGCCCTCCACAGCCAAGGAGAACAAATAGACCCTCTTCTCCTTCATCTCCACCTCCTGGCTTCCTTCACGTTTCACTTTCCTTCAAGTTATACCTTCTCCAAGAAGCCTTCCCCAGCTCTCCATAATCTTAGTGCCTTATCTCTGAAATTACCACCAATGTATCCTATCAACGTATGTCTTGTTTATATGTTTTATTTGCATTTCATTTCCTCCATTAGTCTGTGAGCTCTTTGAGAGTGGGAATTTTCTTGGTTTTTGTTTGGTGTATTTTGTTTTGTTTTGTTTTGCCTTTCTCTGTATCCGCAGAGTTTAGAACAGTGTCTAGCACTTAGGAGAGCCTTAATAAATGCTTTTTGATGAACTCAAGACACCTCAAATATTTCAGTTTATTTTTAAAGTATTTATTAATTATAAATTAGGTGCATGGTACTGGGCTAGGAGCTAAGGACACAAAGACAAAACAGGCCATTTCCCTCAGGGAACTTACATTCTACTGGAAGAAAAAACATGTTCACAGATAAATATCTATACAAAATAATTCCCAAAGAGAGGGAGCATTAATCACTGGGAAGACCAGGCACAGTCTCATCTAAAAGGTGGCACCTGATCTGTGCTTTGAAGGAAGCTGAGGGATCCTAACAGGTGGAGGTGAGGAGGTGATAAATTCCAGATTTGAGGAAATCAACCATCTGTACAAAGGCATAGAGATATAAGCTGGAACTGCCTATAAAGGAATCCAAGAAGTTTGCACTGAATGGAGAAAAGTGGAGAGACGTGAACCAACCCTAGAAATGTAGGTGTGAGCAAGATGTAGAGAACTTTAAATGTGAGAAATCAAATCTATCCACTCCCCACTCCACTTCCCGTCTTTTCTTCTCCAGGCTTAAACATTCCTTATTCCTTCACCTGATCCTTATATGCTATTATTTCTTGTTCTAGTTGTCATACTTTGAACACGCTTAAGTTTGTCAATGAGCTTCCTAAAACACAAAACTTAAACGTGAACTGGCCAGAGCAGAGAACAGTGTTCTTTTGCCCCTCATTCCTTAAAAGCCAGTGAATGAAAAAATCTCCCTTCACTATGCAAAGAACAACAAAAACCACACACACACCACACACATTCTCTCTCTCTTTCTCTCTCTCTCTCTCTCTCTCTGCGTCTCAGCTCAGCTTTTTTTGTAGAAACATCCTTGAAAGCCCTAAAATGTTTGCTCTGGGGCTCTCTCACAAAAAAAAAAAAAACCAGTATCCTGGAAACAGACAACTTACCTATTTCAAGTAACAATTTATACCAGGGTTCTAATCTGACTCATAAATGGAGTAAAATTTAAAAGATAAAAGACTCCCAGGAACAGACCTTGTGCTGGGTGGTTTTAGTTACAGTTTTAATCCTTCTGTTGTCCTCATTCTTCATGAAGTCTCTTTTTCTCACTCTTGGGCCCTATCAATTTTTGTAGTTATATTGTCTTCTGAAACTTGAGCCCAGGGGTCCCATCTTATACATTACTTATGGGGGAAGGGACACTGGATTTGGAGACAGAAGACCAGGCTCTGCCACTGACTGCCTACATGACCTTGGACAAGTTACTAACCTCCTAACTTCTGTTTCCCCTCTGTAGAATGAACTGTAATGCCTTGACGCTTTAATATTTGTATGTGGGCATATCTGCATGTGGGCAGACCCGCCTGGAGACAGATAGAGGAGCGGTGTCTCAGTTCCTAAAATCATTGAAAATATGTGTTTTCCGATGGTCTTAGGCGACCCCTGTGACCCCTGTGAAAGGGTCATTCGACCCCCAAAGAGGTCGTGACCCACAGGTTGAGAAACGCTGGATTAGATGCTTTAAAAAGCCCTTCTAGTCTAAATCTATAACCCAAACACCTTTCTGGGAGGCTTAATACTAGCTTTATTCTCCTCACAATACCCAAACTTCCTTGCTTTACAAATCAAATGATTCATGTCCTCTGGTGGCCAGTTTTGATGTACCTGCTTTATACGGTCATGGTATGTTTTTCTAATTGGAACCAATGGCCCCCACCACAAACATCTATAGGGTGCCACAAACTCTATCCTTAATGAATACAAATTGTAAGGGCAGGTGTGGGTGTGTGTAGGCGGGGAAGGTGGGGTGGTCAGAGATACCACAGCAGTAAAACAAAAACAAAATAAGCACAGTAACCAAAGGGCCCCATATTCACAGCTTTCAAGACTGGAGAGGTCCTCTCTTTGCCTTCCAGTCCATCAAGTCCCAATCTCTGGGCTACCCTCACCAAGAAAGCCTTGGCAAGAAATCCATTAGCTCCTCAATGGGCAAACCCCAAGCCCTGCTGAGAGAAACTTCAAAAGGAGACACCATGGTACCCACTACAAGAAAGTTCCCCATCTTGGGAAGTAGATAGAGTGATGTTGGGAAGGCAGTGCATAAGCTAGGTCAAACTCAGAGAGGCACCAGGAGGGCATCAAGGCTGGAAGGGGCCTGAGAGAGTTTGGGGTTACATATGGCCTTTGGTTTATGAGCAGAGAATTGGATTGGACTGCATTGGTAAAAATGGTACATACACCTGCCTGTTGTAACAGAAAGCAGAGCTAAGGTGGGTGGGAAAAGGGAGGAGAGAAAAGAGAGACAGATGGAGAGGGAAAGACAGAAACAGAGAGGAGACAGGGATACACACACGTCAATATTACTTCATGAGTGCTTTGGCGGCAAGAACATTTTTAGAGGTGCTGTTGGTTGTGATGCAGGGACATCCCAACCCATATGGTTGACTTATTTATTTGGGGGGCGAGTTAGTTCCTCTGAATCTGTGTTTACTGATAAATGTGCAATGAGATCATCTTTGTTAAGCACTTTATACTTAAAATTTACAGTGCTCCTTCAACCTGAGACTCTCTGAACTTTTCCTCACCCTGATAAACTGTTAGGTTTTAAATAGAAATGCTTGTGTCTTTTCCTCCCTACCTGAGCCCATGGTAGCCTGGGGAAATCCATTCTTCCCTTACCAGGCCCAGGTCAGCTGCTGGGGGGCTCTCTGCAGCCATCTCTGCTTCCCTACCCCAGCAAAATACAGATGGAGACACCTTTGGTGCTAGAAGAATCTTGAGAATTTCTAGTACTGCCCCTTTATTTTACTAAGGAAGCTGATCAACTGAACAAGGATTTATGAAGTCCCTACTGCATGCTAGGGGTCAGGGATACAAATCCAAGAAGAAAGCAGTCCCTGACCACAAGAGGTTTGTTCACATTCTGCTGGAGGGATATAACACATACAAAGAACTGGTGGCCGGGAAAGAAAACTTTGTGTATAGGGAGGGCATAGGCAGTTGTTGGGATAGTGAGTGGACCACAGGGCAATATCAATTGTCTTACCCCTTCCAACAGCAATGGTGGAATTTATTTGATTATTGTTGCTGGACCAAGAAATAGAAATAGCCTTTCTCAAAGTTCTCATAGTCCTCCTTTGGTCTGTAGCACAGATCTTTTCGAGCTGGAAGGAAACTCAGAGGCCATCTAGTCTACCCCTTCATTTTACATATGGGGAGACTGAGGCTAGAGCAATCAAGTGAGTCACTATAGCCACTCAGACAGTAAGCATCATAATATTTAGTCATTTCTAGTCTTGTCTTAACTCCCTTCAAATAACAAGCCCTCTGGGGTAGGCATCTAATATCCCACCCTCCAAGACTTAAAGAAAGCTTCTTCACAGTAACAAATGCTGGCTAAAGACCTATTTTCTCTTTGTTGTGGAATCCACACTATTTCTACAGTAACCACCAAAAGTAGGTGGGCAGAGAGTCTATTTAGGACTCACTCCTAGGCAACTAGGTGGATAGAGTACTGGGTCTAGAATCAGGGAGACCTGAGTTCATATCTAGCCTCAGAAACTTACTAGCTGTGTGACCCTGGGCAAGTCACTTAACCTCAGGTTCCTTGACTACAAAATGGATGTGATAATAATAGCACTTACCTCCTAGGGTTGTTGAGAGACTCAAATGAAATGATATTTTTAAAGTGCTTAGCACAGTCTGGTATATAGTAGGTATCATATAAATGCTTATTTCCCTCCCTCTCTCATCTTGGAATAGGAAGGCACGCAGTAGGCACCAGTCCCCCAGACAACCCTTCAAACACAAGGGCTCTGACTGACCAATCCAAACGAGTGCAGAGCTTCTACCCCAAGAGCTGCCCGCACAGGCCTGACTTTTAAGCCCGTTCTTTACGGTATCTATGGCAAATGTTTACAAGCAATGAAAACTCGGATCTTCATTTGCTGAAGATGGAATAAAGTCTTAAAAACAGTAAGTTGATTGTTTGATATTTAAATAAGGACTTACCTTGTATTTGTATGTAAGACTAAAGTTCTTGGCCACTGGGTTTATGAAAATAAACGGGATATTTCAGAGCAGGCAGAGGCCCAACTTTTTTAAAATGTGAGGATATCCATAAAACACTTTGAAACTTTAAAACATTATATAAAAGCCAATCATTAATTATTATGAATCTTTTTTGTTTTCTTTTTGGAGGGGGGAAGGGAGAGCACAGGGCGAGTAAGTGTTAAATGTCTGAGGCCACATTTGAACTCAGGTCCTCCTGACTCCAGGGCCAGTGCTCTATTCACTGCACCACCTAGCCACCCCTATGATTTTTAATAGCATCACAGAGATTGTACCCTGCATGCAGTGGGCACACAATAAGTGTCGATGTAACAAATCTTTCTTTGATGCAAGAATGTATTTTGTAAAGAGATTGACTTTCTTTGCTTGTACTTCGTTTCCTCTCTTTTCTTTGTCTACTCTCAGAAAATCTATAACAATTCATCAGAGTGAGAGATCACTGAGGGTCAGTGAATATCTCCAGAAACAAATTTTCTACAAGTCAACCCTGACTGGCAAGCAAAGACATCTCTCTGTCTCTTTATAAGCTTTGACAGGAAGGCTGCCAGTCAGGGTAGTTCAATCTGCCAGGTTTCGCCATCTATACTTGCCCATAGGGTGTCTGGGAAACTCTTTGGAGGCAGCTCACAGAAAAGCAGAGCTTGGGGTTCATACCAACCCTCTCCAAAAGTAGGATTCTGTCATGGAGTTCCAAATGACTAAAGGTTGAAACTTAACCGTCAGACTCAGAGAATGTTGGAGCTGGACAAAATCAGGGTTGGGAGGAACAGAGCACGTCAGAGCTGAAAAGCACCTTCAAAAACTATAATGTTGGGTGATAATGCATGGAGTGTTAGGACAGAGAATGTCAGAACCTGGGAGGGACATTAGAACAGAAATTATTAAAGCTAGATGGGGCCTTGGAACAGAGAATGTGAAACTGGGAGGAATCTTAGAACATAGGACTTTAGAACACAATGTCAAGAGCTAGGCTGGGAAAAATTGTGGAATGGAGAATGCCAGAGCTGAAAAGCACCTTAACAAATGGAATATCAGGGGGGAAAGGTATCTTAGAATGAAGACTATTGAGAAATAGAATGTCAGAGCCTGGTAGGGACATTAGAACAACAATGTCAACATGGAACAGATCTTTATGTTGTAAAATATCACAACTTCGGAAGGACTTGAGAACACAAAAGAGTAGGGCATAAAATGTCAGATGGGGAGAAGTCTTCAGTCCAACACCCAATCAGCTTAGTTCACAGAAGCTCAGAACCCCCAGCTCGAGAGCCACCAGTCTAGGCCACTGCAGTCACTAGAATTACAGGTGCGCGGCACCAGGCCCAGGCTGACTCAGTCATTTAATGGGTCCTCTTAAAAGTACCCAAAGAGACTTCTCTTGGGTTTTGCTGGTGATGGTGGTTTGATTTGAGGGCAGAGGAGAAGCAGGTATCATGGCAGAAAAGAAGCAGCACTGGCTGAGGAGTCCAGAAACCTGAACTCTGCTCTTAATTGGCTGGGTAGCCTTGGGCATGTCATTTCTCCCTGGGCCCCAGTTCCTTCATTTATAAAATGAGAAGATTGGATTAGTTGATCTCTAGGGTCTCATCTGGTTCCTTTTTTTAAAAGTCTATGAAATAAAGTATAGAGTTAAAAATCTTTTCGGAGAGGTGTTTTGTTTTTTTTTTTCCCCTGGGGAGGCTAGGGAGATGAGAGTATTGGCCTTGCTTTTCGAGAAGAGGAGCTGGTGACATATTTCAAGGGAGAATCAGACAGCCTTCCTCTCTCCCACTTGGCTGTTCTCAGCTTGACTTCACTATCCCTGGCCTTTCAGGGAAGTAACCCTGAAAAATCCATCATCGTGCCTGCTGCCTAATAATCACCATTATGAGGTTCACTTGTGCTCTGCTGTTTGGCATGGGTTAGCTCAAAGAGATCTCTCCATAAAAAAAAAAAAAGAAAAAAGCAAACCTATGCTATGGAAATAAAATTACTCTGCATTTTTTCATGCTCAGGAAAATTTTATATAATGAGACTGGGGCAAATCAACTTTTAAAGTCAGCTTCAATGGGCAAGGGCAGGGAAGAAATCAGAGATGGAGTCCCCTGGGCCTTACAGCTGGCTGTTTTAAGGGCAGAGAGCCCAGGCCTCTCATTCTGCTGGGAGAGTTAAAGGTCTTGTCTCTACAATAAGGTAGGACTAGTCTATGAGTGGCCTCCATTAAGTCTACTATGAAAACTTTCCTACTTCCATTGATACTTCCTAACTCTCACTCTTCGCTGAGTAGAGACAACTAAATTCCACCTTTTCCTTGTTTTAGGGCATGGGCGCACACACACACACACACACACACACACATGCTGCCCACGCAACATACACATACACACACACATACACACATGCACACATACACACGTGTGTGCACACACATACACACATATACACACATACACATGTGTGCATGCACACATACACACACACACACACACACACTCAAGACCCCTCCTGCTAAGTCTTTTAACAATCTAGGGTAAAATTCTCATGTTCCTGTCTGAGCTTGTCATCTCTCTCCTTTTTAAAATTTTAGAAAATTTTTTAAAAATTTAAAATTCTTAAAAATGTCCTTCAATCTTTATTTTTTCAATTCATAAGCCTTTATTTTCTCTCTCCCTCAAAACAATTTTTGAACTGTCTTAACAAATGAGCATAATCTAGCAAAATAAATCTCACACTGGCCATTACCCAGAAATCTCATTCTGTACCCTTTCTTTGTATCACCAGTTCTTTTTTTTGGAGGGCAGTTGGGGTTAAGTGACTTGCCCAAGGTCACACCACTAGTTTTGTGTTAAGTGTCTGAGGTCACATTTGAACTCAGGTCCTCCTGACTCCAGGGCCGGTGTTGTATTCACTGTGCCACCTAGCTGCCCCTGTGTCACCACTTCTTAGCATAATGTCCAGCACACATTAGGCTCTTGATAAATGGTCATTGACTGACTGACTGACCCCCATCCATCTTCAGTCCTCCTGAGTCATGGCTGTTCATGGCATATGTCAGAGTTCTAAAAACATCCACACTGTCATTGTTTCCCTTTCCTTCCAACATCACTAAGACTTAGACCTTACAAAAGACCCCAAACTCAGAAACTTCAGGAAGCACTGGAAATGCCAGGGGAAGGAGAAACCTGCCCCTGAGGGAGCCAAGATTGGCATTCCTTGTTACGTTGTATTTCCTATTCTCAGCCTTCAGCTGGTCATACAGCAGGGTATTAGTGCTTACAAGTAAATTTTAACTTCCTGAAAAAACACTAACAGTAACAGCAACGTGGTATTGGATTTTTTGCAGCTGAAAACAAAAAACACTAAAGCCAAGGAAAAGTCAAAAATGGGATTTCCCTAATTAGTGAAGGAAACCTGGAGTCAAGATTTCAGACCATGTCTAATTGTGTTTATTTCTAACTCACATGTTTCAAAGGAATGCTGTACGGAGACCCTGTGGACAATGAAGGGGGCAGAACACACGTCGCAGGCTCTCTCTCTCTCTCTCTCTCTCTCTCTCTCTCACACACACACACACACACACACACACACACACACACACACACACACACACACCTATGTTGAGAGCCTCCCCTAGCAAATACTTATTCAGTGGATTTTGGAGAAGACATCGCCTCATGATGTCACTGATCCTCTTCAAAATGAAGGATGAACAACATTCAATGGATCAGGCTTTGGAGCCCATTTGTGCCAGTTCGTAATTATTCATAATAAAATCAATCTTTAAAATTGATTTTAAAAAAATAGAAATAAATGAGGGCCAATGTTAGCTTTAAGCCATATACTCAGCTTACAAACAGTATCATAGAAAAATCCAATCCAATCAGCAGTAAACATTTACTACTTTCAGGCCCTATTAAAACACAAAAGGACAGTTCCTGTCTTCAAGGAGTGAACATTCTACTTGAATGAATCCATGCTCAAGGGAAAATAATCGTAATAAAAATAATGACCAGAATAGCATTTATATAGCACTTTACAAATATTATTTCATTTGATCCTTACAACAACCTTGGGAGAGAGGTGCTATCATTATTAATTATTATTACCAATATCATTATTTACATTTTACAGATTAGGAAACTGAGGCACAAAGTAAGTGACTTGCCCAGGGTTAGAAAGCTAGTAAGTATCCTGGGCTGGGTTTGGACTCGGCAACTTCCCAAAACTCAGCTATTGATTTACAGAAAGTTTCTGGTCTCTTCTGCCTCTTGTAATCTGCTCTGCTAGAGCGAAGTGAGTTCTCAGCATAAAATCATAAATTATTATTGTCTATTAAATAATAAGCTCATGAAAATTTGGATTCATTTGCAAGTGTGTTGTTCACACATAATTTCTGAGGGAGGGAAGAGAGGCAGCTCTTGCTTAAGGAGAGGTATCCCCAGGACCATGTGCATGCTTTCTGTCCTAGTCAACAGCCTGATCAATGACATCCAATTCTCTCTGACTCTTTAAAAAGTGAAAACCATGTAAACACAAACACACACAAATCTACTTGTAGAATTTTCACAGGAAGATAAAAGAATACCGAGCCACTGTACCAGAAAGTGAGTTCCTGTCAAATGCGCACAGAAATGTCCCTAGCAGAAACTTCCCCGCAGAGCTTAACAACACTAACTATATATTTCTGTTTCCTTTGACCCACATTTCCCAAAGAACTCTAACTAGGATAAAACAACCAGAATCCTGCCCATGAGCCCTAAATTGAGGAGGGCACACTGACCAAATTCACACTTGGTCAGCTGGGCATAAACAACTAATCACAGCACTTAGCAAGAATTAGTTGCTAAAACAGCAGGGGCTCCTGGGCACTGGTGTCTGAAGGGCTCTGTCTCTGATTTCTTCCCTGCCCTTGCCCATTGAAGCTGACTTTAAAAGTTGATTTGCCCCAGTCTCATTATTTAAAATTTTCCTGAGCATGAAAAATGCAGGGTAATTTCATTTCCATAGTATAGGTTTGCTTTTTTCTTTTTTTTTAATGGAGAGATCTCTTTGAGCCAAACAGCAGAGCACAAGTGAACCTCATAATGGTGATTATTAGGCAGCAGGCACGATGATGGATTTTTCAGGGTTACTTCTCTGAAAGGCCAGGGAGAGTGAAGTCAAGCTGAGAACAGCCAGGTGGGAGAGAGGAAGGCTGTCTGATTCTCCCTTGAAATATGTCACCAGCTTCTCAAAAAGCAAGGCCAATACTTTCATCTCGCTAGCCTCCCCAGGAAAAAAAACCTCTCCAAATAAAACAAAAATCCAGCTGCTCTTTAAAAAAGGCCCCAAAATGGGATTCTTGGCAGGTTTTTCCCAATGCTAGCCTGCGCAATTCTCTTCTAAAGAAAGCAGACTTTAGATGAGGGGGCAAAAGGTGTTTCCTCTTGGCTTACTATAATTAAAGCAGAGAGGCGTTAATTTGTCCTGGGAGGGTAACTGCCTTCCTGGGAGCTGTTCAAAGGAAGCTTATAATGGGTACATTGGCTGCAAGTCATGGGCCCCACAAAATTGGGAATAAAAAATGGGACCGGCAAATAACCATAATAGCTAGCATTTACGTATGTCATTTAAAAGTTTGCCAAGAGCTTTATAGATGTTATCTGATTTGAGCCTCACAACAACCCTGTGATGTAGAGGTTATTACTTCAGATTTCACAAAGGAGGAAACTGAGGCTCAGAGAGAAACGGCTTGTCCATAGCTAATGAGAGTCTGAGGTAGATTCGAACTCAGGTCACAGGATCATAGATTTAGACCTGGAAGGAACCTGTGTTGTAATTGTTCAGTCTTTGGACAAATCACTTACTCTCTGGGTTTCCTTTTCCTTATCTGTAAAATCACTCAGTAAACATTTATTAAACACCTTCTGTATGCCCGGTGCTATGGTAAGCCCTGGGGATGCAACAAGAATAGAAAGATAGTCCCTGCCTTCAAGGAGCTTACAATCTAATCAGGGAGATAGTAATTATCCATAAACATTTATTAAGCACCTACTATACACCAGGCACAGGAGACACAAAAAGAAGCAAAAGATAGTCCTTGCCTTCAAGGAGCTTACAATCTAATCAGGGAGATAAGAATTATTCATAAACATTTATTAAGCACCTATTATACACTAAGGACAGGAGACACAAAAAGAAGCAAAAGATAGTCCCTGCCTTCAAGGAGCTTACAATCTAATCAGGGAGATAATAATTACCCATAAACATTTATTAAGCACCTACTATACACCAGGCACAGGAGACACAAAAAGAAGCAAAAGATAGTCCCTCCCTTCAAAGAGCTTACATTCAAAGGGGGAAACAAATATCTACAAAGCAAATGATACGCAGGATCAATAGGAAATAAGGAAATGAGAAGACTAGACAACCTCTTCCGGCTCTAGGTCGGTGTGACCTCGGGCAAATCACTTAATCTTATCCAGAAAATGAAAAGGTGAGATTTAGAAGGCCTCTGAGGATTCTTCCAACTTCTAGAAACAGAATCCTATATAGTGGTAGAATATTGGGAACCCGAACCCTGCTAAAATCATGGGCAGAATTAAAAAGAAGAAAGAAAGTGATTTTTTTTTAAAGCATCGCTAGAACTTTATTTTTTGGAAGCAGCAACACATTGTAAATTATTTTCTAAGTACCCTAGAAAGTGATAGAAGAATGGTAGTTGGTGTCATTAAGTGACTTGGGTGACAAGCTTGAACACTACGGAAATGATAGCTAGACTTGTTACTAAGGGTGAAAGGAAGGTCTGTATTCTATAGAGGGAGAACAAAGGAGTAAGCTAAGCTGGACCCCAAAGTCGAGACCCAAGAAAGCAGTCCCTTCCTCCCTCCGTCCCATCTTGCAGAAGTGGTAGACTGGGACTGGGAAGTGGAAGACTGCATAGAATTGGGTTGTAGGTTGGTTGGTTGTGTTGATATTTTTCTACTCTTTTTTTTTTTAAATAAAAAGTATTTCTTCTTAAGGGACATCTCTTCAGCAGGGGGGAGGGAAGAGATATATTGAGATACGTAAATGATAGAAAAAAACGAAAGGCTAAAGAGAAATTCTTTATTACGCACTCACAACGTGCCAGCTAACCATAGAAATCTTAAATAGAAATAGAAACAAGAAAGAACTAGTTATCTCAACTTCTCCGAGTTCTTTGAATCTTTTCAGGGCATATGACATAATGGGCAAAGCGCTGAACTTGGGTTCAAATCCCACCTCAAGAACTTACCAGCTGTGTGATCCTACATAACTCATTTAATAATAAAAACCATAATAGCTAACGTAACCCTTCAGAATTCTTATCTCGTTAGATCCTTACAATAACCCTGGGTGACAGGTACTATTATGACTTTACGGATGAAGGAATGAAGCAAACAGTAGTTAGGTGACTTGGCCAGGATCCCACAGTTAGTTAATGTCTGAGGCTAGATTTGAACTTGAGTTTTCCCAACTCCTTTGCCTCACCCAAGATTTAATTTCTCTGTGCCTCAGTTTCCTCATCTGTAAAATGAGAATATTGGGTGAAATGGCCTCTATGATCCCTCCTAGTTCTAAATTTATGATTTTGTGATTGTTACCCCTGAAAGGTTTTTCCTACAAAGCTTCATAAAAATTGTGTCCTACACCTCTCCCCATTTCTCTTACAGACTATGCCAATATAATACCATATGGTAGACGTATTCAGTATGGTGGTTAGTGCTGTTGAAATTTATTTTCCTTTTGTATACTTTATTTTAAAGGATGGCTGTCTGGGAAGAGCCAAGCACAGAGATGCATGGGAAAGTGTAGGTGATATAAAAACAAAAAGATAATAAAATGATTTACAGGAAAAGAAACGATGTCCTGTTCTCTGTTAAACCGCCGTAGGGAAGGAGAATCTAGTAAATACTCGTTGCAGCAGAGTTGTGGCCCCAAGTAGGCTTAAGAATTTCCCAGAACCCCCCGCCCTGACTGCTCTGCCTTGAGTGCTGGAAAAAAAGGGCTCCTTCCCAGGGGCACAATAAGATTTCAACTGAATCTGGCACTGGGGCCACTGACAAGCCTCTGTGTGAATGCCAGCTACCAGTTCTGCAGAAGCCCGGCAGAGTGGAGAGCAGTGAATGACTAAGGAGAGAAATTCAGCATGACAAATCTCAGCCTGCAGTCCTGGGACAACCCACAAGATACCAGGTGGTGTCAGAAAGTCAAAAAAAAAGAGGGTTTATGGAATGAGCAAGCATGAGGGAGTACAATCAAATGACCCCAGCCTCAAATGAAAGGAAAACCCTGGACTGGTTGTGGCTTCATATTGCAGCTCCTGCCTCTTGGGAAAGAGGCGTAGCACCACAGGTACGGAATGAGGCGTACAATGACCCATGCAACGCATGACCAATATCTTGATTTGTTTTCTTTAACTGGATTTCTGTGTTACAAGAGAGAGAGTTGTATTTGGGAAGGACAAGAGAATCATTGAGAAGTTTCAGTAATGTTTTTAAAGGGCATTGATAAAACATCTAAAAAAACACTTGGTATCTTGCTAATCTTATGGAAAGACAAACTTTTCTCATTTTCCATAAATTTGTCAACTTCTTTCGTTAATCTCTCATCAGTCTTTACCTGATGCTATTCTGATTTGTGTACTTATCTATCCCCCCTCCCGAGGTAGACTAAAAGTGCCTTAAGGACAGAAACAGCATTATTTTTGCCATTTTACCCCTACCCCCCTCGAACATGTGAATGCTTAATATGTATCTTTAAACTGAATTCATTTCAAAAATCTGTTCCCTCTCACCAGCCAGATTGGCTAAGATGACAAAACGGGAAAATGACAAGTGCCGGAGAGGATGTGGAAAAATTGGAACACTAATGCATTGTTGGTGGAGCTGTGAACTGATACAACCATTCTGGAGAGCAATCTGGAACTATGCCCAAAGGGCTATAAATAATTGCATACCCTTTGACCCAGTAATACCACTTCT
>CM053581.1:419201663-419218202 GCA_028627135.1 Pseudochirops cupreus
ACTATTGCGCTATAAGAAATGGGGAGGAGACAGTCTTCATATTCACCTGGAGAGGCTTATACAAATTGATGCTAAGTGAGAAGAGCAGAACCAGGAGAAATTTGTACACAATCACAGGCACATCATATGTGTGATGACCAACTTTGATAAACTGGACTCTTCTCAGCAACGCACAGCTATAAGACAACTTTACAAGTCTCGGGATGGAAGGAGATGTCTACATTCAGAGAAAGATCTAGAAAGACCAGAGTTTAAACGGAGACTGAAGCAATACATGCTATCATTCTTTTCCATGTTTGATTTTGCTTCTTTTTTCCCCATTGTTCACTCATTGGTTACAACCCTTCTACACAAGCAGACTGTTGTACAATGTGAAAGTATTTGCAGATCCTGCACGTGATTGCACGACACCATGGGGGGAGGGGGGAGGTAGAAGGGAGGTGAGAAAATCTGAAACTCAAGGGATTGTGGAACTGAAAATCTTGTAAACTAAAAGTAAATAAACAAGTCAATGAAAAAAAAACTGTTCCCATAAAAATGTCCAGTTAAATTTCTGACACATCAAAAACTTAATTGCAGGATCATTGGATGTTAGAGCTGGAGGAAACTTACTGGTCATCGAGTTCAACTCCCTCATCTTACAAAGATCCCCTTAAGGGAAGTGACTTGTCCAAGGTCACATGGGTAGGTAGTAAATAAGAGAAACTGGCTTCAAACCCAGGTCTGCTGTTGATCCAATGTTCTTTTCACTTTAGAGAGGTCTGCCAGACCTTTTCAAGAAGAACATTTTAGAATATCTCTCTCCCCTCTCTTTCTCTTCCCTTCCCTATCTTTTTCTTTTCTCCTTCCCCACAGCCCCTTCCCCCATGAAATCCAGGGGTAAAAAAGTGACCCTTTCCCTAGAGAGGCCATGAGATACAGCTAGATTATCCTTCATTCTCCTCTGTCCTGTGGGGTTGCTTGTGGAACAGAAGACCAGACAGTTACATTACACACTTTAGGACACAATGCCCTCCTTGAGGGCGTCTTTGGATTCCCAACCCCTAGCATGTTGGATAGCACACAGTAGGTGCTTAACAAATGGCCTGTCAAATGATTAATTAGAAGAAAGCAGATTTCAGGTGGCATGAGTTAGTAGAAAGAACGGTTTTGAGAGTCAGAGAAGCAAGCTTCAAACAGCTGTCACCTTTGTGACCTCAGATAAATCATTTTCCCCTCTGGAGCTCAACTGTCCTTACCTGAAGAAGGGATGTGATGCCTTTGAAGGTCCCTTCGAGCCCTAAATCTACCCCCTTAGAAAATGAGCTCCCTGAGGACAGGGACTTGTTTTGCCTTTCTTTGTAACCCCAGCACTGAGCAAAGTGCCTGGCACATAGTAAGGGTTTACTAAATACTCACTGAATGCTTAACTAAATCTATGATCTTAAGAAATACAAGATGAAGACATATGAAAGAACACCTGCTCCACAACCAAATACATTTTTAGTTGTTGTTTTGCAAAGTGTTTCACTGGTACAGGAACCCACTTTGGGGAAATCCCTTTACTGATACAGGTCAGTCCCTCTCTGTAATTTAAAGTCTCTAGAGAGAGAGAAGTGAAAGTGTACAGGATCACGCAACCAGACACACAGACAGGAAAAAAAAAAAAGCAAGGAAAAAAAACACCTCAGATCCTAAAGTCCTCGGTTTAGAGCTGGATGTGACTTGTGAGATCATCTTAATCTGTCCCCTCATTTTAGCAAAAGGGGAAACCACAGCCCAAGAAAACAGACTTTCCCAAGTTGGGAGCTGCAGAGGTGTGATTGAATCTACACATCAAAAACTCAGGACGATGTTATTGTAGCCTATGAAGCACATGTCTATCTTTTCTTTTAACAACTGGAAAACTGCAAAAGCATAATAAGGTTGTATGTACTAATCTGTTCTGTCCCCTTTCCAGGGATTGTACATTGTAGGGGGATTCAATTAGGAATACTCTGGGAATTTATGATTTATCAAAACAAAATTGATCAATAAAATGCAATCTTCCATTTTAAAAAATACATAGAGTGGAGAAGGAAGACTATTTTTTCCCAATCAGATGGGAAGAGGCTCATAGATTTGGAACTAGAAGGAACATTGTAAGTCATCTCATTCAACAACTTCATTTTACAGGTGAGGGTTAGGTTACCCAGGTAGCAAATAAGGCAGCTGATGAGCCAACATTCTTTTCACTACACAGAGGTCTACAAGACCTTTTTGAGGACAGCATTTTTGAATCTCTCCCTCTCTGTCCTGTCTCTCTCTCTCTACCTCTCCCTGCCCCCTTTCTCTGTCCCAAGGAGCTAGACATTTGAATCCAGGTCCGATGACTCCAAATTAGGTGTTCTTTACATTGAACCATACTCTCATCCCATGAAGATGAGGAAGGGAGAAAAATTGTCATCCCTGACATAGGGGGAAATTTTAAGCAGTTGTCTAACACACTGGAAGCTAGTCCCATGGGATCCCTTTTTTGTCAGCTCTTCAATAGACTGGTCCTTTTGCTTGGTGCTCTGGAGTTGACAGGAGGAGAAAACCACACGTCAGACAGTGTCTTAGGTTTTTTTTTTTTTTAGTCAACTCCCACTCTGGTAGGATTTTGTCTGCTACCAGACATTCAGGCAACGCCATTTCACAGCAAACCAATCACCTCTCAATACCCTTGGGCAAAGAAGTCTTTGAAATACACCATGTTAACCATGACTTCCCCATTCAACAGCAAGTCTGATACCTTCACCCTCTGGTCATGGGTGGGACGGCCTAAAAGTGATTTCTCTTCTCCAGCACATCTTCCCCCTCCCCCGATTCATGCCTCATTACCTGGATCGTCCCTTCCCCCACCAGGAGGCTAAGGAAGACTTAATTTTCTCCCAGCCTGTTTTATCCCTGGCCCCTTCCCCTCTATCTTTCTAATCAAGAAGGCTCAAAAGTACCATAAGAAGCAATTCTCCAAAATGTAAGCAACATGTGTCCATAGGGTTTTTGTATTTTAGATATCAGTGACAGGCATTTATTAAGCACTTATTGTTGTGGAGCATAGCACTAAGTGCTGGCATAAAATATAATGACAAAAATACTATAAAGAGGAAGCATGGGACCAATGGTGAATCGAAATCCAGGTCTTCCTCACTCCAAGCCCATTATTCTGATCTCTCTGCCCTTTCTTCAGGCTGTCTCATTTTTGGCCTTACTACAACCAAGCTCCCTCCCAAGGCAGGAAATACGGCACAAGACCAACATGGATTTAAAAGTAAAAGTAAAAAGTAAAAATAAAAAAAAATTTTTTAAAGGTATTTTTGTCCAAGCCCTTTGTCTTACGGTTGAGGATAAGGAAGGCCAAGAGAGGTTACACGACTTTGCCTATGATAATTTTGGTATTAAGTGACAGAGCCAGGATTTGAACCTTGAAGACCTGAGTTCAAATCCAACCTCTGACACTTACTAGCTGGAAGAGCCTGGGCAAGTCACTTCATACTGTTTGCCTCAGTTTCCTCATCTGTAAAATGAGCTGGAGAGGGGAATGGCAAACCACTCCAGTATTTCTGCCAAAAAAAACCCCAAATGTCATCATGAGGAGTCAGACAACTGAAATGACTGGACAACGGCCTCTGACTTTATTAACTCCACCTTCTACCTTGGCCCCTCTCACAGGCTCACAGGTACGGCAGTGGAAGAGGCCTTAGGTGTCATTGAGTCCAAACCCTTCATTTTCCTCCATTTTTTCAATTAACAAGCATTTTTTTCTCTCCTTCTCACCCTGTCCCCAATTTAAATAGCCAAAAATCTCATGCAACAAATACGCACAGAGTCGGTGTTCATGTTTAAAAATGTGCTTCCTCCTGCATCTGCATCAGGAGACAAGTAGTATTTTTTTTCCTTTTTTGCAGGGGGGGGGGGGGAAGTAGGGCAATTGGGGTTAAGTGACTTGCCCACGATCACTCACACGACTAGTAAGTGTTAAGTGTCTGAGGATGGACTGGAACTCAGGTCCTCCTGACTCCAGGGCTGGTGCTCTATTCACTGTGCCACCTAGTAGTATTGATCCAACAACATATAAAGGGATTTGCAACCCTTAAAGTGCCACATAAGGGGTAGTGATGATTAGTGAGGGTGTGACTGGGCTCTTGGTTGGTCATTGCATTAGTCAGAGGATGAATTGAATTCCAGAGAGTGACACAGCTTCCCGGCAGCTAGATGGCTCAGAGGATAGAGCACTGACCCTGGAGTCAGGAAGACCTGAGTTCACATCCAGCCTCAAGACAAGACCCTGGAAAGGCAATTAACCTCAATTGCCTCCCCCTACCTTGAAGGCAAGGACATCCAGGCCCTCTCCTTTCTGTACAGCTTCTCCAATAAAAACCCCAGCCCCTTCCTGAGTTGGGATTTCTCTAAGGGCTTTTTACAGCTGCTACCAGTCTCATGGGGTTATAATGAGGGAAATACTTTGCAAACCCCTTGAAAGCACTCTATAAACCCGAGGTATCAGAGGGAGCCCAAGCACCAGCTGAAGGCAGAGTAGACGAGGCTCTGAATATCAAACAAAGGGGGAAGGTTAGAAGCCTCTAGAGCTTAGGAGAGTAGGGACCAGGCCTTCACTGAAATGTAAATGAAGCTGAGCAAGAAAACTTAGTCTCTCCAGACTCGTCTCTAGTTTCCAAGTCTCGGGCATCAGCTCTCTTGTAATCTCTTTGATTCTCAATCAAACCTCTCGGTAAGCAGGGATTTCTCTGAGCCCCCGATGTCTCATTGGAAGGTTCCTCAAGCCCCGCCTGGTCAGCTTGACTGGCAAAGTCTCTGTGATGACTCAAGGTCCCCAGGTCCCTTCTGGGCTTCTCCTTTGTCTGGGCCAGGATTCAGGCTCCGTGCTGATGGTAAACAGATGCAGGTGTGCACAGAGGCAAAGTCTGTTAGGTAACAGGATCATAGAATCATTGTAAGGTCGGAGGTTAAGTGTGGAAAGTGTCACAGGAGCACAGATTAAGAGCTGGAACATAGCCCTAGAGGTAGAAGGAAAGGGATTTGCCCAAAATCACCAGGATTGGAACCTACATCCTTTGACCTCAAATCCAGCACCATAGTGCCTCTGGGACCCAAGGACTGGGAGCTGAAAGGGACCTTAAAAATCTGTTGGTTCAAGGGGTGTTAACCTTTGAACATTGGTGTTATTCAATCTTTTCAGTCATGTCCTGACTCTTCATAACCCCGTCTGGGGTTTTCCTAGCAAAGAACTTAACTGGTTTGCCATTTCCTTCTCCAGTTCATATTACAGATGAGGAAACTGAGGCAAACAGGGTGAAGTGATTTGCCCAGGGTCACACAACTAGTAAATATATAAGGCTGGATTTGAACTCAGGTCTTCCTGACTCCAGGCCCAGCCTATCCACAGTGGATAACTGTGCCACCTAGCTCTCCCTTCTTTGAATAGATACACACACACATATACATACATACATACATATGTACACATGTATGTATGTGTATATATATGCACACATATATACACACATTTTATATGTATATGTTTTGATAACTGTACTTCAATATCATTGGTTTCCTTCAAAATCCTATGTATTTCACTTTCTACATTTAAAAACATTATTTTGAGTAGCCATAGGCTTCCCCAGATTGCTAAAGAGGTGAACAAACAAGATTAAGAATTCCTGATGTAGAAGGTGCTACCTGAGCTGTGTCTTCAAGGAAGACGGGGATTCTCCCAGGCAGAGGTGAGGTCATCACGGCGCAGGCTTGGGGAGCAGCCAGAACAAAGAGACACCCGGGGAGGACATAAAGTGCTGAGTGTGCAAAAAGCCAGTTTGGCCAAGGAAAGGTAACATCCAATGAAGCTGAAAAGACGGTCTGGGAAATCACCTTGCTCTTTTCATTCAAATGGTCACTTTAAAAGGGGAGGGGGAGGGGCAGGAATCTAAGACAAACTTAGTATCTAAAGCCTCGAAGCTAGAATATCCTGTCCAGTTCTCTTTGCTTTACAGATGGGAAAACTGAGACCCAGGTGGCTGAAGGGGCTTTCTCCCAGGTCACTTGGATAAGCTTAAGAAAGAAAAAAACCAGCTTTCAAATCTCAGGCTCCTCGTCCAGAACCCTTTCCCCTCCAGCCAACTTGGGAGCTAATAATCTCCAAGGGGATATTTAGGATGTTAAAGGCAAAGTGCTCTTAGACTCTATTCTTAAAGAAAAGCTTTAATTAAGCTATCCCAGGAATAGAACCGTACCCAGAACATCCAGATCTGTTCAAATTGGAGTCGGTCCATCTTATTGGGCTTATCTTCTAACAAGCAAAACAAACACTTAATGGATACCTACTTCACTACTCTAAGGATGGCCGTTTTCCCAGGGTAGGAGGCCCCCTCCCTAAATTCTGATTACAGCCTCTGAAGTTTTAAGAGATGGTTTCACAAGTGGCTAAAAAAAAAAAAAATCGTTTTTCGTCAAACTGTCTGGCTAACAGGGCTCCCAAAACTTGGTCAGGCTGGTCTTCGGCCGTGGCTCTCAGGCATCTCCAGCTGGATAGAACCTGCTGTAACTAACATTCACTCTACTGATGTAGCCATGAAAAAATTTGTTCATGTGTTCAGAATGAGCCATGTGTTTTTGGACGTGATCAAAGTGGAAATTTGTTTTGATGAATTTTATTTGTTGGATTTTTATTTGATTGATGAATTGTATTAGTCAGAAGTTTTGTTATGAGGGTTTATTAATTGTTCAATGGAGACACAAGGAGAAATAATAAATGCTAACAAAAGTCGGTTTAGTTGAACGCACCAAATATCAGACAAATAAAGCAACAGGCAATGCCCCAGTTCCATGGGATACCAAGATGAAACTGCCCCGTCTTCAATATAAAAATATTTATTTTTATATTTTTAATTTATAAAATTCATAAAAATTTGATTGATCAGGAGTTAGGAGCGATCTTAGAGGTCATCCAGTCCAAATCCTTTATTTTACAAGTGGAGAAACTGAGGTTCAGAGAGGGGAAGCACCAAGGTCATGCAGGTAATAAGAGGCAGAGGCAGGATTCTAACTCAGGCCTTGTGATTCTGAGCTCAGCAATATTTCCACCAAACAAAGTAGTAAAGAGATAAGGCAAGATATGAATCCAGGTCCACTGACCACAAATCCTGTGCTCTTTCCATAGATAATTGCAAGTTAAAATCTGGGGACAGCATGTTTTTGTCGTTAGGTACTATTTTGGAAAGAGTCTGGAGTAATGGATGGTGGCCTCAAAGTCTGTAAGACTAAGGTTCAAGACTGTGTGACCCTGCAGAAGTGTCTTAACTCCCTACTGCATCCCAAAAAAAGACTTTAAGTTCAAAAAACAGCAGTGAGTCTGCAAAGAAGGAAGTCTCCCATTCCTTCCTACAGCAAGAAAATCTCAAATTCTGTCCAAAAAGAAAAGCCCTTGTTTTTCTCACCCAACACTTCATTTTGTCCTTCTGATGCACTTATAACTTTATATATTATAGTTGTGTATGTCTAAGTCTCATTCTCCTCCTAGACTGTAAACTCCATGAAGGCAGGAACCATATCTTTTTTTTTTTCTTTGCCTTTTGGAGGGCAGCTGGGGTTAAGTGACTTGCCCAAAGTCACCCAGCTAGTAAGTGTGTCAAGGCCAGATTTGAACTCAGGTCCTCCAGACTCCAGGGCTGGAGCTCTATGCACTGTGCCACCCAGCTGCCCGCAGGAACCATATCTTATCACTTCCCCTGTGTCTACCACAGGGTTCTACATAGAGCAGGCAATTTGTAGATGTTTGTTGTATCACTTAACACAAACAATTGAAATTACACACACACACACACACACACACACACACACACATACACACACACACACACACACACACACACACACACACACATACTGTAAAGAGTTTTTATTGACAGGCTTAGGCTCAGAGGTTAAGTAATTTTCCCCCACACAGCTAGTGTGAGAGGTAGGACTTGAACCTGAATCTTCCTCACTCCAATTCCAGAACCCTGTTCACTATAACCATGCTGCCTTTTCAATATTTAGTTTGAAAAATGTGATGTTATCCCAAGATGGCATGACTTAAATAAAGTCATGAGGGATTCCCTAACAGGTCTGTAGATGGAGTGAGCTGCAGGATGGGCATCCCCAGAGCACAGGAATCTCCTTCATCCTGCCTTTGAGAAAGAGACCACACCTATCATTACATGAGAAAGTTAATGACACAGAAAACAGGTCTGGAAGCTTCATTTTTCAAGTCTCAGAGACAGAAGGGAAGGCAAAGATCATCAAAACTCTCCATTTTCACTGGAATTCCCGTAAGTAACAACTCCAGCAGCACCTCCCACCTCAAACCTCTACTTTCCCTAAGAATTGATGCAATCTTAACAGCCAAATATAGACTTAAAATTATCTAGTTCAAACAAAATCAGAGCCACCTTCCTCATGACTGTGGACTTCTTATCAACCTTCATTTTAATTATTATCAATAATATGGAAAGCGATTCCACTGGTAAAGGGAACTCCTAGTGTGAAGACTCCTTCCACCAATGCAGATCAGCATCTACTTTAAAATTTCTAGACTTAATCAAATTGCTTACCATTTCAGGGAGGGGGGAAGTGAGAGAAGAAAGGAGGGAGAAAATTTAAATGAATGTTAAAATTGTCTTTACATGTAATTGGGGAAAAAATAAAATATTTTTAAATATTTTAAATTTCTAAATGTAAATATTTGTCTGGGGACAAATATTATTTTAAAAAATTTTAAATTTTTAAGCTTGGATATTTGTCTATGACTTGTCCCAGATTATTCAGTCAGTATGCCATTGTGTGTGACTGTGTGAGTGTGTGAGTGTGTGTGTGTGTGTGTGTGTGTGTGTGTGTGTTAGATTCCCTCTAGTCCTTAACTTTCCCAAATTTTCACGCAGTTCATTTTCCACACCCTGGGGCAATGGCTTAGAGGGAGCTAAGTTACCACAGTTTCAGGTAACAAAGTTCCTGGAATGAATGATAGTGGTGCTGCTGTCCCAGCCCATAAGATGTACACACACCACCTCCCATGGGGCAGGAAAACTTGAAGCCTCTGCTGGATTGGATAAGGGAGAAGATCAATGCCAGAAATGAAGAGATAGCCTTGCAGGATGCTGGGGAGCCTGGACCAAGAAGCCAAAGACCAAAGAAACTGATGAGTCACCTAGAGAGGGATAGGAGAGTTGTGAAGCATGGGGGTGAGAAATTTTCTGACCTAGATCTCCAGATGTCTATCACTGATTTTGGAGTCAGAGAACAACAATGTAGGTCTCAAGGTCCCTAATGAGCCTGGCTCCTGGCAAAACCTAATTGAAGCTAAATTTGGGATGCATTGCCCTTACAGTATAAGTTCTAATATAAGCTTCTTGAAGGAAAGGACAGTTTTGTTTTTTTTTTTTATTTCTCTCTCCAGTGCTAGGCATACAGTAGGTGCTGAATAAATGCTCATTGAGTCTTTCTGTGGACTGACTCCATATCCAGCACTCAAGTCAATAGGCCGCTGGGCTGTCTCTGTCCCAAAGAAGGAAAAAAAGACCAACCTCTAAATGAAATTTGCTCACAACCTCATATATGGAATGTCCAAGCACAACATCTGCTAAATAAACACACATTTGGATTTTGCTTTCCTACAGTAGGAAAAAAAAAACTAACAATTTTTCTGCCAAAACGAAGAATTCTATGGAATTTAGAGGTGGAAGGAACTTTAGAGATCATCGAATACTGGGGCAAAAGGGATCTCAGAAGTCATCTCATCTACCCTCACCTCACCTCATTTAACAGAGAAAGAAACTGATCCCACCCTGTGACCCTAGGCAAGTCATTTCCTTCCCTGGGCCTCAGTTTCCCCATCTGTAAAATAAGGTCTTCCTCTGAGGTTTCTTCCAGGTCCTGTGATGAACAGAAGAGAGGAGGAAAGAGAAGGAGAAAAAAGGGGTGGGAAAGAAAGAGGAAAGGGGGTCGGACCAGATGACCTCTGGGGCCCCTTCCAGCTGTAGATATACACTCCAGTGATAATACAGTCCAATTCAAACAGAGCTTTTTTTAAAAGGAAAAAAAAAAACCAACAATCTCAACCAGTACATAACAGCTTCAGGAATCAAGTACCAACATTTTATTAATGTATAGCAAGGGAATGAACTGAGTACCTCAATAGAGAAGGCTTTGTATGCCAAACAATAGCTTTTCTTCATTAGCATCTCTGCTGTATTGATTACAGAAGACACATTGTACAAACACTGTCTCCCCGGTAAAGAGAGAAGAGCTGAGGAGTTTGAGAATTCCATAGCTGCCAATTCCCCATAGATTACCTTATACCTACTCTACCCTCATTGATCTAAAAGGCTTTAAACAAAACACAAAGGGGAAGTTGGCGGAAGAATGACCTCCCCAACCATCAGCCAGCAATACCATATAAACAGGGGGCAGAAAAATAGACTCCATCATGAGCAGGAGCTAAAGTCACAATCTCCTCCTTATCTCCAACAGACCCAACCTATAAACAGTCACTCACATTCCCCAAGCCCCACCCCCACCCCATTCTATCTCCTTCTCCTGGTTCAAAGAGGTCTATTGAGTTTGAGGGCAGCTCGAAGGGGAGAAGACTGTGGCCCATTGTAGACTGAAATGGAAGGAGGAATTCGGTTTAGATTGACCTTAATGGTCGAAAACCAGATAGACTTGTAAAAATTTTTGTGTATATCTCTTGCATAAACATTGCTGTGTAAGGTTTTGTTAAGCTGAAAATGAGTGTATAAATACATTGATACTGAACCAACTCAAACAAGCAGGCAGTAATGACTGGCTAATGGCTACACAGAGCCAATTTGTTCTTGGACTACTCTGCTAAATCCTTAAGAATTTTCTTTTTTTTCTTTTTTAGAGCTGAAGTGGAGGGGGAGAGAAGAAGCTTCTGCTTGGATAAATGTCCCAGGACTGGTGAATTTTGCCCCATTGCCAGGACAAGGTGGTTTACCTAATAAAAAGAAATGAAATTGATAACTGGGGTGGTAGATGGTGTGCATTCCAGGGGCTGGTGGGTAGGAAACAAAGAGGGAGAAGATAGAGATATCTCATTGAAATGGAAAAGAGGGTATGATCTTGATGAATTCTTTGATTCTTCTCTGGACCTCAGTTTCCCCTACTATAAAATGAGAGGGTTAGACTGGGAGATGTTTACAATCTCTTCCACTTCTAAATCCCCTCTGCTATGAAGTTTTATGAAGAAAGATGTAGAGAAGTGTTTGAGGAAAGATGTTGACAAGCTGATATCTGAACAGAGGAAGGTGACCTCTGACGGGGAGGGGACTATGTCAGAAGAGGATTAGATGATCATGGAGAACAGAAGAGTTAAGGGAAATATGACAATTCTCTGAAGGTTTGTCATATGGGGGAGGGGGGGAAATTAGATAAGTTCTGTTTGATTTCAGAGGGTAACATTTGAAGCTGGAAGAAGTTACAGAGTCCAAACCTGGACAGCCAGGGTGCTTCATCTATGATATCAGGAACAGGAAAGGAAAACCCCCAAAATGTTGGGTGGACACCTAATGGAAGACTCATGGAAGGGTTAGGGTTAGATCCTAACGTGAGAAAAGGGAATTAACTACATAACTATGTATTTATAAATACATAACTAACCCTTTCTCATGTGGACAAGATTCACACAGAATAGCCAGGCATGGATAGGTTAAGATCTACATGAAGAAACATCCATATTGAGAGATCACACAGCCACTAGGTTTTCTGGTTTTGTTTTTTTTCTTGGAATACTTGAAAAAGTCCAAATTTCCTAGCATTTGCAGTGATCCCAAAATGTAATGGCCTGCTATGTAAGGAAGTTGGTTCCCCATGATTGGAAAACTTCAAGAGAGCGTGGCGACCATTCATCAGGGAGGTTCTGTTCAGATACAGGTTGATAGAGATGGACTATGGGACCATCCAAAGTTGAGATTCTATGGCAAGTGCTCATACACAGTGGGCTTGGCTAAGAAATCAAGGAGGGTAAAAAAAAAAGCTTTCCAGTGCAGTGTATGTAAATTTATTTATGCATTTATATGTACAAGCAGTGTGCATATATGTATATATAATGGATCGTATGTCTATCCCTTAAACAATAAGCTTCCTGAGGGCAGGGGTTGTTTCATTTTGATACAAGTATCTCCAGTGCCTAACACTGTGCCTGGCATATGTTGTCCTTCAGTTATGTCTAACTCTTCATGACCCCATGGACCATAGCAGGCTAGCACCTTCCATAGGGTCTTCTTGGCAAAGGTACTGGAGCAGTTTGCCATTTCCTTCTCCAGTGGATTAAAGCAAATGGAAGTTAAGTGACTTTCCCAGGGTCACACAGCTAGTGCGTGTCACAGGCTAGATTTGAACTGCTCAGCTCTCTACCCACTGAGCCATGGTATATGCCTGGCTGCTTAATAAATGCCTGCTGATTGATTATGTTCTATTGTGGGACTACATAGTCTGTGAGTTTCCTTCCAATGCTACCATCCTATCATTCTGTGACTCAAGGCTACTGAAAAGGGAATGCGACCTCTGTGTGGAGGACAGAATCTAGTCTAACACTATAATTGCTTCATCTCTCCCAGAACCTAGTACAATGTAGGTGCTTGATAAAACGTTGTCAAGTAGAAGGGACTGGAAGCCCAGGTTCCTTGGAGAAGTGCCTCAATGCTTGTCAGTGATTCAGAAGCAACATCTGTTCCCACTCTCCCTCTCCTCCCCTTGAATCTCTCCACCCCAGGAATCTCCTTCTCACACCTGTTCACTCCCTCATCTCTCCATTTTTCCCCTTCACTTACAACAGGACAACTTCTCTGAAAATTCACCCTTGAACCCCACATCACACACCTCCAGAGGCTTTACTATTGCTCTTGCAGCTCCCTCTAATCTGACTCATTGGTCACGATTTCTTTTGAAGGTGACTGAGAGAGGGCTTTGGAACTGTCCCAGGGACCATCAGGTCCTCTACCCTGGACAGCTGCCTTTCCACAGACTCCATTCTCACTTCCAGACAGTTTTGTCTAAGTTTTTAGGCCAGACCTCAGGAAGGCCAGCTGTAAATCATTTTCTCTTCCCTCCTCCCCCACACCTCCCTTGCCCATCACTGGTCATTAAACATGACAGCTTGGCAAAGGAAGAACAAGCCAGCTCCAAGATTAGATTTCTCCCAGAACAATTCTGAAGGTCTACCCTCTCTGTCCTCCCAGCCCTCCAGTGGGCTGTGATTGTCCTGCTGGGTTCCCATCTTCTGACGGATGGCTCTGTCCAGCCCAGGGGGAGCAGCACATGGCAATTTGAAACTGTGCTACTCTACATTCTGTCCTATGGGCTAGTGACCTTGATTCCCAACCTTAGCTCCAAATTGATCAAAGTACAACCCATATTCCTTTTTAAAGGTTTAGAGATCACCGAAGCAGTAGAATAAATGTCTACACGTGGAGTCAAAAGGCCTGAGTTTAGATCAAATGGCAAGATTCACCGACTATTCTCAATCATCAATGCAACCTGTCAGCGTCTCCTTTCCCTCAAGCCCAAGCTTTGAGAGGCTGTCCAATGAGATAAAGGAGATGAATCAGCAAGCATTCCAGAACCACGTGCTAGGTACTTATCAGATGCTGGGGAGACAAACACAACAGCAACAAGAAACAAACCAGTCTCTGCTCTCAAGAACCTTGCCTGCGAATGGGGGAAACAATATCTATCTACACACACGCACGCACGCACGCACGCGCACACACACACACGCACGCACATATGCACTGATATATGATAATAATCTCTAATGACAGCATTTCTATAGTGATTTAAGGTTTGCAAAGTGCTTTACAAATATTATTTCATTTTGTTTCACATGATATGCATAACCTATATCTGCTTATTGTCTCAGACAGGGGAAGGAGGGATAGACTTTGGAACTCAAAACTTTAAAAAAGACCCAGATGTTAAAAAAAAGTTTTAATGTAATTGGGGGGAAAATAAAATATATTAAAAAGTTCTTTCATTTAATTCTCACAAAACCCTGGGAGGTAGGTGCTTTTATTATTTCTATTTTAAATACATTTTTAAGGCATCACAACAGCCCTGTGAGGTAGATGTTATTGCTATCCTCACTTCATAGTTGAGGAGACTGAGGCAAACAGAGGTTATGTGACTTGTCCAAGGTCACACAGTGAGTTAAGTGACTGGGTAAGAGTAACAGAGTTTCTTATTCAGCTTTCTGCTTAGGAGAGAGATTTAGGAGCTTCAGGGGATGTCAGTGAACATTTCCCAAATGCAGAGCACAAGCAGCTGTCAGTCAGGGAGATCCCAACAGAACATGCGAATCTGGAGGTTATACTATACCAACGAATAGACCTTGGAATCCAGACAAATCGGGGTTCAGATTTGAGCTCTCATGCTTACTAAGCGTATGACCCTGGGACTTCTTCACCTCTGTTTGCCTACCTCACAGGGTTGTTGTGAGGCTGGAGAAAAATAATGTTTGTAAAATGCTTTGTAAACCTTAAAGATACATGTTTGCTAGAAAGATCATAGATGTAGAGTTGGGAAGGAACTACAAAGGCCCTCTATTCCAATCCCCTCATTTTAGAGATGGGAAAACTGAGGCCCAAGGAGGTTGTGACTTGCCTAAGAATCAGAGGTGAATTTAAAAATTAAATTAAGATCTAATTAAAATTAATTTTTTTTACTTTAAAAATTTAATTTAAATTAAAATTTAAAATTTTTCAAATAAATGTCAAGATTAACTAAGTAATAAATTGAATTTTTTTTAATAAATGAAAACTTAGCATTTCCCATCATAAACTAGTAAAAACTTGAGGGACAAAGTAGAGGAAAGATAAGGGTACCAGCAGTTGGAGAGTTTTGTTTGTGTGTTTAAAGGAACTTCAGTCACCCTATGACTGATAAGCCTGTCATGAAGCTGCCACATTTACTGACCTCCTATGATCCACCTAACCACAGAGAGAACCCATCCAGGCCTTAGCATGGCTCTGGGAGCACAAGGTATGAGGGAGAGCCCACCCTTGGGAGGTCTCGTTCCTCCAACCCCCAGACTATGGTGTCATCACTTACTGTAGACATTCCTCGAAGGGCTCCTCACTTTTTCTCCCCTCAGGGAGAAGAGCTAAGACAGAGCTAAGAAATCTGGCTTTCCTTTGATCACCTACTTCCAGAACCAGCTTTTCAGGATCTGAGAAAGTGCTCCTAACACCAGGTTATTATGTTAGTAGCAAACACTTGCCCTGAGTCACAGAGGGAATCAAAGGGGCTATTTAACCCTGGGATGAGCAAAAGACAAATATAAAACCTTCATGGTGCTATCATTCAGAATAGTGACCCCCGTTCTGCAGGCAATTATTCCTAGAACCATCAGGGCACCATTTGTCCAACTCTGCTGTGACCGGTACGTAGCTTTCAATTCTACTTTCCCTACACTCACTTTGTCCTATGAGTCATACAGGCATGAATAGCTAAAAACTTAATGATGAAATCCTGGGTTTTGGGGATGGCTCTCTGAAAGAGGGGTAGAGAAGAAAGAGGCAGGGGGAAATACAGGCAATATAAAACAAAATCTATATTAATAAATTTATTTTTCAAAAAAGAGCTAATGAGTCACCAACCATTTTGGGGGGGGGAGGGGAGGAAACATCAAACACCAGAAAAACAAATTATGCACCTGACCACGCACCAACAACAACCAACAGCACCCAAGACAAAGCCAAGAGATAGGAAGGAGGCTCTGTGGAAGATCACAGCTTGGCTGAAGGTCAAGCTGTCTAAAGCTCAGTGGCCAGACAAATGGACCCTTGACAGCTTTGGTCTCTGAAGACTCTGGGCTCCATCTCCAGACAAGAGAGATACGGATAGATTCTTTCAGTGAGAATTCCAATTTTTTAATGGAAGGAATTCCACAGGATCATAGATCTGAGAGCTGGGAGGATATCCTATCCAATCTCTTCATTTTAGAGATGAGGAAACTGAGCCCTTTAGAGATTAGGTAACTTAATCAAGGTTATAGGAGCATAGATTTTGAGCTTGAAGGAATCTCAGAAACCCTTTTAGTCCAAAACCATCATCTTACTAATGATGAAACTAAGACCCCGAGAGGTTCTGGATGGAGAAAATATTTGTACCACATATAACAGTGCCTAGTATGTAGTTGTTTATTCATGTCAGTCATGTCCAACCCTTTGCGACCCTATTTGAGGTTTTCTTGGCAGAGATACTGGTTTGCCATTTCCTTCTCCAGCTCATTTTACAGATGAGAAAACTAAGACAAAAAGGCTGAAATGACTTGCCCAGGGTCACACAGCTAGGAAGTGTCTGAGGCTACCAATTCACCACCTAGCTGGCCTGTAGTAGGCACTTAATAAACATTTGTTCCCTTACCCTTCCCTTTAAATAACATGTCCCCAGTCACACGGGTCTGAGGTCACATTTGAACTCAGGTCTTCCTGACTCCAGGCCTGGGGCTCCATCTGCTGTACCACC
>CM053581.1:419218302-419239294 GCA_028627135.1 Pseudochirops cupreus
CTCTGTTCTTTAACTATGAAAATGTTGATGTTTATCCAGGTCATAATAAAAAAAAATTTAAATAAAATCCTTTCCTCTTGCTAGCCCAAGAAAAAGAATTTAAGGACTAAAGTAATTCCCTATCTCCCTTCCTTCTTCAACTAAAAGAAGTACTTTAAACAATGCTATCAATGGCTAAGAGACCCTTCAGGCCAATGATTAACTCTGTCTTTGAAATAAGATCTTGGTTTTCTGCTTTCCAGTTGGTTTGAGTGATCTGTCTGGAAAATTATTGAAAGATGAGTCAATATCCAGAGACTCTGAAACTCAGATAATCCAAGCATGGGATAGTTTCCAAAGAAGTTTTCAAAAGAAGTTTCTTTGAGAGCTCCAGTTTAGAGCCGTAATCAGAGGATTCTAAATTCTGGAAAGGTCACAAGGAGTTAACATTTATTTTTTTAGGAGTTAACATTTTTCAAATCATTCATTTGTGTATGTCTCTGCCCTTCCAGACCAGATTCCATTTTAAACAGATACGCCACCATTACCACTAGTTCAAGATTTCATGAATTTGAAAATTAATATATCAGGGTCACTCACAAGAGGGACAGTCCAGTCCACCATTTTCACTGTTGCCAAATTCATCATCCTAAAGAACAGGTCTGGCTGAGATACTTGGACGTTCATGAAGCTTCTGTGGCTCCCTAGTGACTTTAGGAAAACATGCAAAGTCCTTGGTTTGGCATTTAAAGGCCTTCACAGCCTAAATTCCAGGCTAATTAGCCCTTACTCCTCACTTGCTCTTTTCTCAAGATAAACTTACATACTTAACGTTCCTCAGGCATCACATTCCATCTCCCAATTTGACATTTTTGCTGATTCTGTCCCCCACGTCTGAAATTCTTCCCTTCTCCACATCTACCCCTTGGAACCCCACAAGACAGGTTAAGTGCCACATTCTAAAAGGGAGCAGAGAGGTCATTTTTTCATTTTACAATTGATGAAGCTGAGGCCCAGAGGGAGACTGTGGGAGCATAGATTCAGAGCCAGAAGGTCGTCCAATCCAACTCTCTCCCCAGCGGCTGTGTGGTACAGTAGATAGAGCACTAGACTGAGAGTCAGGAAGACAAAAGCTCAAATCTGGCCCAAGCTGTGTGACCTTGGGCAAGTCACTTAGCCTCTGTTTGCCCCAGTCTCGCCACAAGTAAAGAGGAGATGATAATAGCACCTGCCTCCTCAGGTTGTTGTGAGGATGAAATGAGATAAAAACGGTAAAGTGTTTAGCAAGGTACCTGGCACATAGTAAGCATCATATAAATGCCAGCTATTATTCTTGTTATTATTTCAGATGAGGAACCAGGGCCCAGACAGATGACATTGCTCCGGCAGGAAGACACTGAGCCTCAGCCCTCCAACTACAATCCCAGCAGCCAAGGCAGTCACGAGCCCCATGGCCAATCCCAGGCGGCCCAGCTGGGCCTGTGCTCACCACTTTCCAGGAGGCTGATGCTATCAGGTGTAATCAATGACTTGGTTGGTTTTGTCAAAATGCTTTTCTCTCTTTTGTTTTTAATCCTTGTTAAAAGATGACTGGGGAGGCGATTCAGGAATGAATGTGGTGTCAGAACAAGCGAGATCACTTTGTAAAAAGCATTGCAGCTCGGCAGAACTTGCCAGCACTTGAATTCCCCGGGCAGCAGCTTCAGGACCTCCAGGTTATCTCTACCCAGGGATGAGGAAGCAGAGGGAGGCTTTATTGAGAGCTATATATCTCACATTTTCTGGGACGGTCCTAGGCTCGGGAGGCATGGCACAACGAAAATAATGACTGACTTGGAATCATAGGACCGACCTGGATTTGAATCCCAGTGCTATCATTTACTACCTAGGTAATCTAATTCGGGTCACTTCCTCATCTGTAAAAATGAGGGAGTTGTAATAGATGAAGTATAAGATCTCTTCCATTTCTAGTTCTGATCCTATAACTTTTACTACCTGTGTGATCCTGGGCAAGTCACTTAACTTTCCTCATCTGTAAAATAAGGGGTTAGACTTAATGGCCTCTAAGGTCCCTTCTAATCCAACCCTTCTGGGTCTAAATCTGAGGCAGCTCAGAGGTGCAGTGGATAGAGCACCAGGCCTGGAGTCAGAAGACCTGAATTCAAATCCAGCCTCAGACACTTACTAGCTATGTGACCCTAGGTAAGTCACTTAATTCTACCTCAGTTACCTCATCTGTAAAATGAGTTGGAGAAGGAAATGGCAAACACCTCCAGCATCTCTGCCAAGAAAACCTCACACAGAGTCACAAAGAGTTGGACAAAGCAGAAATGACTGAACATGGACCACAGAATCTATGAGCCGATATCTCGTGATGTCACTTCTCTCTAGGGCTCAGTTTACTCTTCTGTAAAATGAGAATATTGGACTAGATTGGCTACTAAACTCACTACCAACTCTAGATCTCTGCTTCCATGGGTGAGGGAGGCTACTGAAGTCCCAGAAACCTTTGCCAGATTATATATTACCCCTCTAAGAAATTACATCGGGACTGAATTGGGTGCAGGGATGTCCTCTTTTCTTTTGGGGAAGCAGGGTGCTATCAGGCTGGAATGTTATATATACCACTGGGTAAGTCAATGTGCTGACTGGTTTTGCTGAAATGTGTTGAGGTAACTTATCTTTGCTCTAAGGAAAGGCCCCATGGACAAAAGAAGGAGGAGGTGCATATTCTGGAATGAAGGTGATTGGGAAAAAAAAAAGATTTGTTGATGACTTTCATTTTACAAGAAAGGACTGGAGAAAGCTAGCATGGCATAGGGATAAAGTATAGACTTGGAGTCAGGGAAGACCTTATAGTTTGAATCTCACCTCTGTCACTTCTTAGCACTGTAATTGAGGGCAAGGCATTCATTCAACTCCCCAGGACCTTACTGCCCTCATCTATAAAATTCATATGATAATGTCTGGAGTGCACATCCTCCTGGGCCACTGTAAGGCACAAAAGATAGAATGGACATAAAAACAAAAGGCTAAAAACAGCTCTGAGAAAATGGAGAGTATTTTTAAAAAGTCTTTGTTGTTCAAAGGCAGTGCGGTGTAATGGGTAGAAAGCCAGCCTTAGAGTCAAAAAGATCTGAGTTCAAGTCCTGCCCCTGATACTGTGTGACTGGCTGCGTGCCTCTTGGTAAGTCACTGCCAGCCTTGGAGCTCCGGGCCATGGGTCCAAGCTTTGAGGAGAGTGCAGATCTGTAGTGACAGAAGAGAGCTCCTCACCAAAAGCTCCTGGCAGCAATGACAAAATCCCAAGACCAATTTTTTAAAACTGACGTCCCCCTCTCAGCAATGGGGGTGGTGGTAGCCTATAGACACGAATGAGACATACATTCCAGACATGGCCAATGTGATGAATTCATTTGCCTAACTGTACTTCTGTGTTACAAAGGAGGATTCCATTTGGAAAGGAGGGGAAGGGAGGAAAGGGGTGAGTCATTGGGAAGTCACAGCAATACTTTTTCAAAAGAGTATTAAGGAAACATTTTTTAAAAAGAATGCATTGTTCATGGCTTGCTTTTAAAAATCAAAAGTCTCAAGAGAAAAGGAGATGAAAGGAATAAAATATCTGTAACCAAGATTATAGATGGGACAGCTCAAGGAGTCCCTCTGATGCCTACTTAAAGAAAGGAATAGAGATTTAGAGCTAGGTAAGAGCTCAGAGAGCTTCCTTTTTTTTTTTCCAGAGGACCCAATTCCCAGATGGGGAAAGTAACTCCCCAAAGTCATATGGGTAGAAAATGACAGAAGTGGGATTTGAACCAGAGTCCTTTCACTCCAAAACCAGACCTCTTTAGATCCAAGGGAAACATTAGTCCCAATGCTGGGAACTGTCCAAAAGAGATTGGATCACCGCAGTTTCTACACTAAAAAATAAAGTGGCAGGGAAGCATGGGAGGGGAACTATTCAGTCCAGCAACAAGCATTTATTAAGCCCCTACTGTACACCAGGTACTAGCTAGATGCTGGAATAAATGAAAATGAAATATGCCCCACTGTTTAAACATCAGCCTCCTCCTCTTTCCAGGCCCTTCCCCCTCCTTTTACTGTCTGAACAGAGAGTAGAATCTTCCATGAGCCTGAAGACGGGAAGGCTCATTCCTTCAATATAATAAAAGCTCATTAATTCAGGAACCTGGATAATGCAAGTGGTGCATAATTGATTTTCATCAAGTAATAAGTTCAACATAATCGTCTCTGCACGTCTTTTGAGCCTCACTCAAGAGAAAGTATTCCGCTCCAAAAATCGCTGCCTTTTTTCAAAAACCAAAAGGCATCCTTCCATGTGCCTTCATCCTAGGACTAGCACTAAACTTTCACAGACACAAGAGTGGAAAGGATTTGTATATCTCTGAGAAATTATTTAAAAACACGGGGCTGATGTTGCATGACTCTAGTAGGCTGGGGGGGAAAACTGTCTAGTTTGGGGTGGGAGAGGAAATTAACATTTCTTAAGACAGGCTTGCTTCTCTAGAGACAGACCCTTTCTTCTTGCTGCCCCACCTTTTTTTGTTTTGTTTTTGTATCATTTATATATGGAAACTCCCGTGCTAAATACTTGGCTGCAACCTTGCAAATTGGTTCTTCTCCTTGTCTGTGACTGGGTCAGAAGACCAAGGAAAGAGGCCTGATACAGACCTTTCCCTTCTTCCCACAAAAGTCCCTGTCCTAGTTTATATCACCAAGCAACAGGTGATCTCGACCAAAGCAGGAAGGAGACTAGAGTCTGGCACCATCTGAGTCAGGGGGCATCTCTCAAGGGTTCATCTTCCCATGCTGCCCTCTTTCTGTTTCCCGGTGTTTCAGGTTAAGCCATAAATTTTCCCAGGTGCAAGTTAAAGTACACTAGAGTTAAAGCACCTCCCAGGGTTGTTTCAAGGATCACATGAGAGCCTTAGCCCAATGCTTGGTACACAATAGGTACTTAATAAATGTTTGTTTCCTTGTTTCCTTCTCTAAAACTGCAGTTTTAGAGAAGATAATGACCTACATTGGTAGAAGGAGTTTCCTCACCTTCAAGTGACAAAATCATTGAAATCTCAAATCCAAATTTCTATCATTGACAAAGAATTCTACCCTTAGTTTAAACCTGTTTCTTGGATGGTTGTGGCTGTTGTTGTTCAGTCGTGTCTGACTCTCTGTTAACCCATTTGGGATTTTCTAGGCAAAGATACTGGAGTGATTTGCCATTTCCTTCTCCAGCTCATTTACAAATGAGGAAACTGAGGCAACCCAGGGTGAAGTGACTTGCCCAGGGTCACACAGCTAATATGTGTCTGAGGCTGGATTTGAACTCATTGATGTGGTTAGGGTTAGGGGTGCTCAAGACCCCAAAATACCAACCCTGCCGAATGAATTTGACTCAAGTTTTCTCTCAGCCAAAGAAAAGCAAAATTTATTAAAAGTTCACCTGTATTGGACACAGAGCAAGTCTATGCTAAAAAATTCTATGGTGCTGTCACACACATGTGGGCAAGAAAGGGTTTTATATACAGAAAGGTTGTGGGAGGAATCTAGGGGTGGTCTGGAGGAAGAGTTTGGGGAGGGTCTTCAGGAGGAGTTAATGAGGTCAATGAGTGATTAAGGGTGGGAAGTTGCTGGAGGCTACCTGGAGCCAACAGACCATGGTGGGCTAGGCCAATTCAAGGGTGGACTGATATTTTGATAGGCTCAAGGATGGGAAGTAGATGGACAATGGAGGGCTAGGCTAGTAACAGAGATCTGGGCAGAGCCACAGAGAAAAGTCTATGGCCTCATACAAATGCCTCATCAAGTGGAAGGATTCAATCAGAGTTCAAGAGGGTTCCCAGAGCCTGCACCTCATTACTCATGAAGATGAGACTTCCTGACTTCAGGTCTGGCACTCTATCTACTGCACCACCACCTATTTTCCTTTTCTTAGAGTGTCTCTCTTTTCACATCTGTAAAATGGGATTTTATTAAATTTAAATGCTATTACAGTCTCAACTCAACAAATTTTATCAAGGACACTTACTGAGAGGGAAGAAAGAACAAAGAATTCAGAACCAAGAAGCCAGGCCTCTAGCCTTGCCTCTGTTATTTAGGTTTGGGAGTGCAGGAAGGAAAAGTCCCATAGCTTTGATCCCCCATTGTTCTAAGGTCAAAAGCAGCATGGTAGTGGGAAGACTGCCGAGTTAGAGTTATGGTTCAGATCCCAACTCTGACACCTCCTACTTAACTACAAGCAAGTCATTTCACCTCTTCCCACCCCCAACCCCACCCTGGGGCTTAGTTTTCTCTTCTGTAAAATGAAAGAGTCAGATTAGATTTCCAAAGTTCCTTCTAGCTCTAAATCTAAGACCTCTAACTGCTGTGATAAACCAGTAAGAAGTCAGAGCACGAATCTATCATAAGTGATGAAGAAATACCTCAATGTGAGTGACAGATATGTCCAGATGGATCAATAGCATCATCTTTGTATGCAGACAGTACAATATCTAAAGTCATATCATGTAGAAACAACAGGAAAAAGGTCAAAGAAAAATTGAAAGAAAAAACACAAATTCACAAATTGTTAATGATAGCTTGAAAAAATGTTAAACCTCATTAATAATCATAGAAATGCACATTAACACAAGCCCGAGGTACTATCTTACATCTAAAGTTGAAAAAAAAAAACGTGGAAAAACCAATGGTCTAAGGAGATAGGTTTAAATTCTATGTCTCATCAAGGTTACCTGCATGACCTTGGGCAAATAACTTAACCTGCTTGGCTTAGCTTTCCCTATCTGTGTAAGGAGGGGTACAGACTAGAAGGTCTCCAAAATTTAGTGACCAATAGTAAGTCATAGTGAAGGTTCGAATTCAGGCCCTGTGGCTACGTTATAGTACAGGTGAAATCTACCTATCAGGTGATATTGACCACAGACTTTGACAAGAAATCTGTATTTTATTTTCCTCCAATTACATTTCTCAAAGTTGGAGCTTTTCAGATTACTGCCCTAGTGTTCACTATGAAAACAAATCTTCACCTAGAATTTACTAAAAAAGGTTCAAATGTGTGTTCCTAGAGTCTCAACCTTCTCCTCTAAAGATAAGAGAGTACACACGATGCTAAACAGCCTAATAATATCCAAATGTCAGTTCTTAGAGGAAAAAAACATCTCTTTTCATAGGAGAAAAAAAGACACTGAAAAGCTTGTCTACTCCCCAAATTCCTGTGACATTCAGCCAAAAAAAGTCGAGAATAAAAAAAACAAACCCACGTACCAAATCTAAGATCTTACTGGGTTTCATGAGCTCTTCACTTTCATCTCACAGAAGTCAGCAATAGACCAGAGACCTGATCCAAGCCCAGGACTGGCTCTGGGCGAAAGATAGGAAGCCTGGCAAGGCTACCCATTCTTCCTCTTCTTCTCCAGGTTTCCCTTAACATCCCCATGACAACCCAAGGGCCTTTTGTTTTGTGCTCTCTGTGTTCTCTCTCTCTCACTCACTCTCTCTCTCTCTTTCTTTCTCTCTCTCTCTCTCTCTCTCTCTCTCTCTCTCGTCTCTTTCTCTCTCTCTCTCTCTCTCTCTCTCTCTCTCTCTCTCACACACACACACACACACACACACACACACACACACACACACACACATATACTTTACGCAATGTCTTACTCATGTTTAGTGGAGATAACACTGAATTTGGGGTTGAAGGAATTCACTTGGAATCATTATTAGTTGTACAACATTGAACAAGTCATTTCTGTTTTCAGAATGTTTTCCCATCTGTAAGTTGAGGAAGTTCATATATTGAGAGCCAGAAGGCACCATAGAGCCCAACCCTTTTCATTTCATGCATGAGAAAACAGGCAGAGGGAGGCCAAACAGTTCAGATCATGAGTTTAGAGCTCAGAAGCAATCCAGCCTAACCCTCTCATCTCACAGACAGGGAAATTGAGGCACAGAGAAGCCAAATGATTTATAGGATCACACATCTGAAAATATAAGGAACCGGTGCAATCCCCTTATTTTAGAGACAAAGGAACTGAAGGTCAAGGGTCACACAAGTGATGGGTGATGGGACCAGAATTTGAATCCAGGACCTCTAAACTCCAAATACTGTTCTCTAAACTAAAAGGAAAAGAACCTTAGAGAGAGTCTCTAAAAAAAGATCTCTTCCAGTTCAAACTCATATTCTCCTACAGCCTGGGGGAGAGTGGCTGAAGATGTTTTGGATGAATTTCATTTAATTATTTAATAGTTACTCACATCTTAACCACGGTGAGTCTCAGAAGCACAAGACAGGAAGGGACCTCAGACATCACACAGTTCAACTCATCTCTGAACAAGAATCCCCTCAATCAAACCCCCTCCAAGTAGTCAAGAAGCTTCTGCTCCCCCAGCTCCCTCTCTGGAAGGTGCCAATAATCAGCAAGTATATCATTCCCTCAAATCTAAGCCTACCTTCTGGCAACTTCCACCCTCTGGGGACCTAAAAAGAGGCAAAAGACAAAGCCTGCCCTCAAGGAGCTTACAGTCTAGTGGATTTCAGAGTTGGAAGAGATCTCGTTAGTGATCTAGTTCTACACATACCTGCAATTCATACCCAGATATCCAACACAAGAAAACTAAACAAACATTAAACAAAACTAAAAAAAAAAGTATTTTAAAAGCCCTAGAAATTGTATAACTTGGAGAAGACATACAGTTAGTTCACTAGCCAACACTGGGATTTTAGAGACACAGCATAATATAGCAGAAGAAGACTGGGTTTGGAATCAGAGAAGCCAGATTCAAATCCCTACTGTGTTATTTACTCTGTGTGACTTTGAACAAATCATGTCACCAATCTGGGTATCAGCATCTTCTGGAAAATAAGGGGATTGGACTAGATGGCCTTAGAGGTCCCTTTCAGCTCTGTATCTTCAAGCCCAAGTCACAGTCTCCTCCCAGGACCTCAGTTTTCCCATCTGTAAAATGACAGATTTGGACTAGCTAACCTCTAAGGACTTCCAGCTCAAAATCTACGGTTCTTGTCAAAATCACCTCCAATAGTACACTGGATCTTTTTATTTAATGTTTTTGTTTATGCTTTTTTAAAAAATGACACCAAGTTTCAAACATTTTTCTCCCATAGAACCCAAGTGATTCAGCAAGATTGCCTGCAATTTATATACATCTGTTGAAATATATGGATGAATAATTATCTTTTCCTTAAAGAGAAAATCTAAAGGTCAAGCTGAGAGCGATTTTCATCACCAGATATAGAAGAGACATATCAGAGAGCAATTCAAAATGGGAAGGAAAGAAAGCAAGAAAAGATCTCAAAAAGCTAGGGAAAACCCAGCTGAGTCTTTGCTTCCTCCACAAACCAGTTCAGATTTGAGCTGAGGTCTGATCTGCTTTACTCCTCCCCCTAGAAAGGGGTTCTTAACCTGGAGGCCTTGATCTTTTCTTTTAAAACAAATCTTAATAATTGTATTTCTTTCTTGGGGGGGGAGGCATTTGGGGTTAAGTGACTTGCCCAGGGTCACACAGCTAGTAAATGTCTGAGGTCAGATTTGAACTCAGATCCTCCTGATTCCAGGGCCAGTGCTCTATCCAATGCATCATCTAACTGTCTCTCATGACTTTGATATAATCAGTTTCCTTTGTGATGCTACTTATTTTATTTTATGCACTTGAAAACATAATCCATGGGCTTCACCAGTCTGACTGCCCAAGAGGCACAGAAAATGTTACGGCCATCTCTCAGGGATTCTGAAACAGGCTAGTGAATAATAACAGTTAACATTATTTCTCTAATGCTTTAAGATTTGTCAAAAACTTCTTCTCACAAGCTAAGACTGAAAGATATTGTTCTCTCCATTTTAGAGATAAAAACAAAATCTGAAGCTTAGACAGGTTCAATGACTTGTCTGAGGTCACACATCTGGGGCAAGATGGATACCCTCAGAGTCCAAACCCAGCACTCTGCCCACTCTCAGCCACACTAGGAGTGGGGGTTGGGTTTTCTTCCATCTTTTTTGCATCTCGAGAGGTTAGCATAGTGGCTGGTGCACAGTAGGTACTTCAGAAAGGCTTGGTGCATTGTTGAAGTGATTCACTGTCCCTTCTTGATGTTCAGTGTGACAAGACCACTGGACTTGGAAGTCCAAAGGCCTGGGCTGGAAACCCAGCCCCACTGCTCCTTCACTGGAGGCAGACTTGAAGGCCCTGGAAGCTCTGCCTTTGCTGAATGCATTGGAAAAGCGGAGCTAATAGAAGCACATTCTCACAGAGACAGGGAAAAGAGTAGGAAGGGACCTCAGATGCCATGAAATCCAATTCCATTTTACAGATGAGGAAACTGAGGCCTAGTGAGCTGAACTGATGATCATAAGCTCACTACCACTAGCCTACACTGTCTCTCGGGAGGATTGTTACTGTTCATGCTTCAATTTTGAAGGGACCAATGACATTAGATGGGTGATTCCTGACTTGCAAGCCAATTAAGTGAGGTAGGAAAAGAAAAGGGAAAGGAGAGTTTGAGTCCTTTTTGTCTTTTAGAACAAATCTGTGATCTCACTGACATCATTTCCTCACATTGAGGAAACTCCCTCTACCAATTCAGAAATCGAGAGGTTTAGAGAGTTTTCTGGTACACCAGGAAGGTAAGTGACCCGTCCAGGGTCACATGGCCAAAATACATCAGGGGCAGGTCTTAAACCTGGGTCTTCATGACTTCCTGACTTTCTATCCACCATCCCACACTGAATTCTCCCACCTTACAGAGGAGAAAACTGAAGCTTGGAACTAATGATTTGTCCATGGCTACTGAACCAACAATCTGGGGCAATCCATCTCCCAAGATGGCAAATGGGAGGATCTCAGCAAAGATTATGATGGCGATTCCTTTCTGAGCCTAAGCAAACCAAAATTGGATGGAAAGGGAATGATGTGGAGAAGAGAACCACTTGGTCAGTCAGCAGCCAAGCCCATTTGTCCAAGGATCCCAAACACATGGACAAGAAGGATGGGCCAAGAATTTTTAAAAGTACAAATACCAACCATAACTTGGTATCTGTCCACTTCACATCCTGAGGTGGTTTTTGATGTGGCCATGACACCAATTCCTTCAAGACCACATGCCACTGTTTCAAGAGACTGCTGTCTATTTTCCACCATTTTATATTGCCATTGGTTTATAATCTCCAGGAGCTGCCTAGGATGACAGTCACATTGTGTTCAGTCCAGAGAAGGAAGGTTGGGATGGAGGAGGACACAAAGGAAAGAGTATTTAAGGCTTGTGTTTGAGCTCAGTCAATAGCATCAACAGTAGTAACAACAGTCCCCTAAGTTCATTCATTCATCTACTCATTCAGCAAACCCTTAAGTACCACCTACTTTTTGCAGATCCCCGGAAGAAATGCAAAGTTTTGGGTGAGAATGAATCAGGCTTTCAGGCCTGTGTGTCCAAGTCTATTTAGAGCCCAGATCATTAAAGCTAAAAGGGTCTCAGTCTCTCTCTCTTTCTCTCTCTCTCTCTCTCTCTCCCTGTCTCTCCCTGTCTTTCTGTCTCTCTCTGTCTTTCTCTGTCTCTCCTTGTCTCTGTCTCTCTCTGTCTCTCTGTCTTTCCCTGTCTCTCTCTGTCTCTGTCTCTGTCTCTCCACCTCCTCCTTTTCCCTTCATTTCTCTTTCCCCCTCCTCCCTCCATCTCCTTCTCTCTCTTCCTCTTTTTCTCCCTCCATATCTCTTTTCCCCCACTTCCTTCCATATCTCTCTCTAGATAAATGTAATTATTTTTATATTTAAATTCACAGTCTCTATATAAATTTATATTTAAATTTCTACCATATACAGATATATAATTTATTTTCATATTTAAATTTATACTGTTTATAAATTTATATTTAAATGTATGCTATATATGTATACATATAATTCATTCTCTTCACATTTACTCCGTATAAATACTTGCAGCTGTCCTGTCCATAAATTCAAATCCTGCCTCAGACATTCACTGTGTGTCCCTGGACAAGTTCCTCATCTTCCCCGTGCCTCAATTTCCCATCTGTAAAACAAAGAGTTTGGTCTCAATGGCCTCAGAGGACCTTCCAACTCCAAATCTGTGATCCTCTGAGCACTGAGTGTCTTCTCCCCACCCAGGTCTCTTGTCTCAATTTTGTAAATAAACTTTCTTTTCTCAAGGGCTCTTCAGCTTTTGTCCTGGTACCCCCAGCATGTTGCAGCTTAGTGCTTGGCACTCAGTAGCTGCTCTAAAATGCTTATTGACTGATCTCGTGTAAAGATTCTGTGAGACAGAGAACATAAGGAAGACCCCGATTTTAGAGATACAGACATGGAGGCACTCCAAGGTAAAATGATCTGCTGCAGGTGACCAGGGGGCCAACATCAAAGTCAAGTGCTCGGCACATAGCAGGTGCTTGATGAAAAGCTGGCTGACCAATGGGGAAGGTTCTAGCCCGGAGCGAGGAACAGCAGTTGAGACATTATTTTCCCCAGTCCCATCTTTCAGTTTCCCAAGGCTAGAAGAGCCTCTTACCATAAAAACACAACAGGTAAGAAAAGAATGAAAATGTAATTGCATCGTCCAAATGCAGGTAGCATAATTGTCTGAATCCCATCCCACAATCAAACACACAGCTCATCTTCCTATGTAACACTTTAAGGATTACAAAGCACACTCATCATGACAACCCAGTGAGTGAGTGAGTGAGGCAGGTGGGGGTGAAAACTCCTATCTCTGCATTACAAGCATAGAAGCCAAAGTTCGGAGAGGGGAATGATTGGTCTACAGTCACAGTTAATAAGCCTGGATGACCTTGGGATAAGTAAGGTAGGTATAGAAAAACCTGTTTGGAGCTAGAAGCTGCCTTTGAGATGATCTAGTCCTAGGTCATGGAGCAAAAAGCCTGGCATTTGAACACAGGTCATCTGACTCCAGATCTGACACTCAGCATTTTCCCCCTTTTATAGATTGAGTAGGCAGTGTGGCATAGTAAACTGAGGACCACCCCAGGTTCACAACCTGCTTCTGACACATACTGGTGGAATGACCATGGGAGAGGTATTAAACCTCCCTGTAGCCCCAGGCAATTCTCTAATACTATAAATTCATCTCCATCCCCATCAGTGAAGGGAAAGTTCCTAGACCAATGAAATCACCCATTTAGATCCTCTTCCCCCACCAAAAAAAAGAGTAGGGGGAGGCATGGAACCCAGGGACACAGAGGCTAAATGCCCTGTCAAAGATCACATCTCAAAGTTGTTTTGAAACAAACCAGAAAGCAGAGCACTAGGTCAGGACTCATCTGACCAAGCCTTTTACTGTATTTTGGTAATTATATGAAGCTAAGGATGATCCCTTCCACTCCCCATCTTTACCATCCACCATGTATTAAACCTTCATTCTATGCTAGGCACCTGGGTACAAAATCCATCAAAGAAGGCCAATTAGTCAGTCAACAAGCACTGTATACATTCTCTTACTTCTATTGGATAAATGGTCTATTCTATTGGACACCTTGACTGGATAAGGCAAGAAAGAAGTCATATGAGCTGGATTCAAATACTGACTCTGTTGTTCTTTACCTGTGTGACATTAGGCAAGATACTCCCCTCTCTAAGGCTCATTTTCCCCAACTGTAAAGGGAAGAGGCTGAACTCAATGATACGAGTTCTCTTCCAGCACCAGAGTTATAATGCTGTTGGATATGGTCTTGATACCTTACAGCCATGTAAAGTATTATTCCCCTTATCTACAGGAAAATCCAAATGACCATAGATGGGTAGGCTTGGGTCACTCCCCAGAACTCTCAATTGTTTGCTGCTGCTTCAACTCTGGGAAGAGCATCATACTTATTTCTACAAAGATAGAATCACCCTGAGTGGGACATCAGTATCCCCTGATTACTCTGTTCCCAAAGAAGCCTATACCATTGCTGCAGGTTTACTCAGGCATGCCACCCCAATTAACCTGAAGTACTTTGCATATTATTTTAGGAAGGAACAATGGTTAGAAGTTAGATGAGCATATCTCCTTTTGTAAAAAATTGGGTTTTTTTTCCAGTTTAGTCCTGTGAATTCATCACTGCAGAGAACTCCTCCCCAACCCTAGTAACTATAGCCTTAGAGAGTTAGCTGGGGTTAAGTGACTTACCCAAAGTTTCCCAGCCAATATATGTAAGAGATTAGATTTGAAGTCAGGTCTCCCTGATTCTCAGGCTGGGCCTCTATCAACTACACCAGTCTATCTCATAGAAGAAGTGAAATTACCTTAAATGGGGCGGGAAAGTAATCTAACCTAGTAAATAGGTGGTACTTTGGAAAAGAGCTGTGTGTGCATGTATGTGTGTTACGTATATTGTGTATGTGTAGGTGTATATATTATGTGTGTATGTATATATGTATGTATGCATTTTTAGGGAGGAGGATCTAGACCAAACGTGGGGAACCTTCAACCTTGAAGCCACATGTAGCCCTCTAGGTCCTCAAGTGGGATCCTTTGACTGAATCCAAACTTCACAGAACAAATCCCCTTAATAAAATGATTTGTTCTGTAAAACTAGATTCTGGACCTATAATTTCATTTTTACATTTTTTAAAATATTTTCTATTTGCCCATGGTTACATGTAGAGATAAGTTCATTTTTTATTGGGAACACTCAGTAAAGAAAGTTACTCTGCCAATGCTTACTGGTCCCTGCTCCTTACAATCTAAAAAAATAACTCTGGGGTCAAAAATAACTCTGAGGTCAAGATATCAAACATGCCACATTCATGAGTGCTGACCCAACAAGATTACAATATAATTGGGAAATATTTAACAAAAAAATACAATAGAACATAGATAATAATGATATGCGGCTTTCTAAATCAATCTGTGGCCCACGGGGATGCTCATGTATAGTTTAGTGCCCTCTCCCCCTGTGCTTGCACTTTGACAACTGGGCATTGAGAGATGACGTCAAAGGTAGGGCTTAAACCCAGGCCTACCTGACTCCAGGGCTAATCCACTCTCCACTATACCACGCTGCAAATTCAATGCCTTTCTCCTCCTCCTTTTCTTCTTCCTCCTTCTCTCTTTCATGATTGAGGGTGCCACCATCCTCCCAGTCACTCAGAGTTGAAATCTAGTGTTATCCTTGACTCCTCACTCTCTCTCAATCCCTGTTGCCAATTTTTGTTCATTTGACCTTCATAACATCCCTCAAATACATCTCCTCCTCACCTCTAACTTCCACCAGGCTGGCTCAGACCCTCATCAATTCATGCCTGGGCTATGGCAACAGCTGCTAGCCAAGGTCTCCTCCCACCCGACCCAACCTCCACTCAGCTGTCCGAATGATCTTCCTAAAAGTGTAGCTCTGACCATGTCACTCCCTAAGTCCTGTGTCTCCCAGTTACTTTCAGGATCAAATATCAAATCCTCTGGTTGGCATTTAAAGCCTCTAATAATTGCTCCTCTCTAATTTTCCGGTATCTTCATACCTTACTACCATGTACTCTCTGAGTACATGACACGGATCTCCTTGTTTTTCCTCCTATAAGACACTCAGTCTCCAGAGAGACCAAGCATTTTGTCCACTGGCTATCCCTCATTTCTTCATGTCTAGAATGTGCATTCTCATATGTTTCTCTCCCTCTCTTTCTCTCTCTCTCTCTCTCTCTCTCTCTCCTCTCTCTCCTCTCTTTTCTCTCTCCTCTCTCTCTCTTCTCTCTGCCTCCCTCCCTCCCTCTCTCTTCCATTCCATTCTATTCCTGACTTCCATTTGTTATTCAGTCATTTCCAACTCTCTGTGATCCCATTTGGGGTTTTCTTAGCAAAGATACTGGAGTAGTTAGCCATTTCTTTCTCCAGCTCATTTTACAGATGGGTAAACCGAGGCAAACAGGGCTAAGTGACTTGTCCAGGATCACCCAGCTAGTAAGTGTCTGAGACTGGATTTGAAATCAGGTCTTCCTGACCCCCGGCCCAGCATTCTACCCACTGAGCCACCTAACTGCCCCGCTCATTTCCTTTAACTCCCAACCAAAATCCTTCTTTCTACAGGAAGCCTTCCCTAATCCTCCTTAATGCTTGTGCCTTCCCTCTGTTGATTATCTCTCATTCATGCTGTCTATATCTTGTTTGCATGTCGTTTCCCCTATTGGACAGAGCAGACTGTCTTTTGCTTTTCTTTGTATCCCCAGCAAAGCACAATGCCTGACGTTTCACAAATGCTTGATGACTAGGCTGACTTTCTACTTCAGGCATGACTTCTGATTTCTCAATGCCCTCTCATCACCCAGTTAATTTTCAGGCTCCAATCATGGACTAGAGCTGATCCATATGAAGCCTGGACATGAGACAAGGACAGTGTACTGGGGACAGGGGAGGGATTAGCAAATCCAGGTGTATGTATGACTGCATTACGAAACCTAGGTCCCTACTCTCTCTTGAGACAGACAAGAAAGAGTTACTTTCCAGGGAAGACAGAAAAGTTCTAAACCTTAAGATGACATTCTGCATGAAAACTAATCACAAGTACATTTCACACTCAAAGGAAAAAATGTGACTGGTTGTACTTAGACAACCCGTCTTATATTTGTCTCCTTTCCATTCTAGCTACAACTTCTCTGGCAGAGCTGCTCATTACCCTGCCTATTACCCCTTCTCTGGATGGCTAGAATACTGCCCCCTAACAATCTTCTGATCTCCCATGTCTCCCCTCTACAATCTAGCCTACGCACAGCTACTTGTCTGGCATGCACTCATAAGATCATAGCAAGCTCCAGAGCTGGAAGAGATCATAGACAGGCCATCTAATCCAACTCCCTCACCTTCAGATAAGGGAACTCGGGCCTAAAGAAGTCATAAGTGGTCATAAGTGGCCCAAGGTCAAACGATTTCCAGCCCATGTTCTCCTACAATAAGAAATATTCCTTTAAAGGCAGAGATACTGATGAGCTTAGAGACAAGTTGTTGTTGTTCAGTCACATCTGACTCTTTATGACCCCATTTGGGGTTCTCTTGGCAAAGATACTGGAGTGGTCTGTCATGTCCTTCTCCAGCTCATTTTACAGATGAGGAAACCAAGGCAAACAGGGTTAAGTGACTTGCTCAGGGTCACACAGCTAGTAAGTGTCTGAGGTTAGATTCAAACTCAGGTCTTCCTGACTCCAAATTAGGAGCTCTATCCACTGCGCCACCCAGCTGCTGAGAGGCAAGGAGGCCTGAGTTCAAATTCTACCTCTGATTCCTATATAACTCTGAAGGAGTCTAAACCTTTATGAACTTCAGGACCTCCCTAGAGTCCATCTGCTCAGCCCCAGGTGTCTAAACCTAGAGTTTGAAGGAACCTCACAGTACATGAAGTGCAATTCTATGACCAGTTAGGCAATGGAAATTAAATGCTTTGTCCATGGTTGGGTAGGATTCGAATTCAGATCCTTTGACTATTCTCTAAACCGTGCTCTAGCATTCTTACTGAGGATTGCCATTTTCCTTCTTAAACTTTACTCTAAAATATGATTTGCCCTGGCCTGAGTTCACAGTGCCCCCCTGCCACAACTCCAATTCTCCATAACACCACTTCATAGAAACCTCCCTGGCTTTTAGAGGCTGGAATCCTAAATCATAATCCCACCAGAAGGAATCACCTAGAAAAATGAGGAGCTGAAGGGCCTGAGAGATAGGGAGCCAATTGTAATGAGCCTGTCCGCTCTTGCTCTCAGCAAGTCAGTCAGTCAATAAGCATTTTAAGTTCTTACTACATTCCACCTCAGTGCAGAGGATACAAAGAGGCAACTGCCCTTGAGAAACTCACATTCTAATTAATGGGGGAGATAACAAGCAAACAAGATAGATAGATAGATAGATAGATAGATAGATAGATAGATAGATAGATAGATAGACAGATAGACAGACAGACAGATATAGAGAGGGGGGAAGGAAGGAAAGAAGGAAGGAATGAAGGAAGACAGGAAGGAAGAAAGGAAAGGAAAGAGGAAAGAAGGAATGGAGGGAAGGCACTAGAATGAACAGCGATCAGGAAAGGCTTCCTCAAGAGGATGGAGCTTTAATTGGACCTTGAAAGGAGCCAGGAGGTGGAGATGTGCAGGGAGATCGTCCCAGGTGGGAGGGGTGGGTGGGGGGGCAGACAGAGAAAATAGCCAGAAGTGAGAGACAGAGGGTCTTGTCCATGGAACAGAAGAGACCAGTGTCACCAGTGTCAGGGGAGGGGTCTAAGAAAACTGGAAAAGTACAGGAGGGGAGGGGGAAGGGGAGAGTTAGGAAGGGCTTTAAATGCCAAACAGATGGGTTTTTATTTGCTCCTAGGAGATGACAGGGAGCTGATGAGATCACCAAGTGATACAGAGGGAGAAGAGAAGGGGGCCCAGGACAGAGCTTTGTGGGATACCCACCATTAGTGGGCATGACCTGGATGAGGATACAGCAAAGGAGACTGAGAAGGATATGTCAGACAGGTAGGGGAAGAACCAGGAGAAAGTGCTGCCCTAAAACCTAGAGAGAAACAAAGATAAAGTAGACAGTGATCAGTGGTGTAGATTACTGCAGAAAGGTAGAAGAGAATGAGGGCTGAGAAAAGGCCATTGGATTTCACAATGAAGAGGTCGCTGATAATTCTAGAGAGAATAGTTTCAATGAAATGATGAGGTCAGAAGCCAGATCTTAAGGGGTTAGGGAGAGGAGGAAACTTCTGTTGTAGATGGCTTCCTAAAAGGAGCTTAGCCACAAAGGGCAGAAGTAAAGAGAGTGACTGTGGGATGGAAGGCTCAAGAGAGGGTTTTCTGAGGATGGGGGCATCACCTACACCCCAACCTTACTTATTCCTTACAAAATAACAAGGCATTGATTATTAATTATATTATTGATTATTCTTAAAGTTGGTTTAAAATAAAAATACACGTAGTAGGAAAAGCACTGAATTTGTAGTGAAAGGACCTAGCTTCCAAACCTAGCTATGCTATTCACTATGAGACCTTGGGTGGCTTCTCTGTGCCTCTGCTTCCTCATCCGTAAAATGAAGAGGTCAGAATAAAAGCCCTACGAACCAAATGACTTTATGGAGACAATTTAAACCTCTAACTCTTATTTAAAACTTGAAGGTTTCAGAGGCACCGAAGGAATTGTGGTTATATCTACTCTGCCTTACCCAGAAGTCATAATTGAAGCAACCTCAGCTTCAGGCAAAAAAAAAAGGGGGGCTCTGAGGGGCTGTCCCAAGACTCTGCAGATTTAGGCTACTCAATCAAGCCCTCCTTTGGTCTCCATTCCTCTAGTCTCTCCCCTCTTTAATCTTTCTGTCACACAATAGTCAAAGCTGATTTTTTCCTAAAGCACAAGTCTAGATCATGCCACTCCCCTACTCACTAAATTGCAATGACTCTTAATTACCTGGGAGATCAAATAGAAAGACCTTTGTTTGGTAGTTAAAGCTCTCCACAATCTGTCTCCCTCCACCTTTCCTGCACATACACTTGATGCAGAGACACGGGCCACCTTGCTCTTCCTCCCACAAGACACTCCATCTCCCTGCTGCATGCATTTTATTTGAGAAAAGGGACATTTCTGCCTTTTTTGTATTCCCAGCATTTAGCACTATGCCTTGCACATCATATTGTTGTTGTTTGTCCGTCATTCTCAAAGAGGACCATGACATCAGGAAGGTGATGCCATGACATGCAAGTGAATTGGACTTAAGTGAGGCAGGGCTGCGCAGAGACACTGGCCTCACTTTCTCCTCCGGAGCCATCTGAGTCCAGAGGTGAGAAAAAAATCAGGAGGAGTGAAGATGGCCCTGGATACAGTGGGAGATCTTGGCCTTTTTAAGCTAAGGTCTTTAACAGATCTCTGTTTGACTGAGGCAGCACTCATTCAGTGATTAAGACTAGGTAAGAAGGGTGGCCAGGTGGCACAGTGAATAGAGCACCGGCCCTGGAATCAGGAGGACGTGAGTTCAAATTCAACCTCAGACACTTAACATTTACTAGCCCTGTAACCTTGGGCAAGTCACTTAACCCCAATTGCCCCTCCAAAAACAAAAAAGCAAAAAAAAAAATACAATTAAAAAAACTAGGTGAGAAATAAGGCCAAAAAATGGCCTCCTTTTCCTTGCAATCATAAGTGTTTAATAAATACTTGTTGACTGACTGATTGACCTCAAAGGCCATTGAATGAAATTTGATAATCCCTTCTAGGAAACCCTGGGAAACAGTCACCCAATTTCAGCTTCCAAGACCTCCTGAGAGGGAATGTACTCATTTTACCTAAGAGATTGCCTTCACTGTTGGGAAGATTTCCTAAAATCCAGACTAAATCTACCATCCCCCCTGGTTCTTCTGCCTGGGGGTCAAATAGAACACATCTAATCCCTCTTCAAATATCAGCCCCAGGAGATACTTGAAGACAGCTCTAATTCTCCGAGTCTTCCCTCCCCCAGCCTAAACTTTCTGATGACCTTTACCTGATCCTCATACAGCAAGACCTCATAAATCCTTCACCCTCCCAAAGGTTCTTCTCTGCAGCTGCACTGGTCCCTGTCCGCTTTGTCAGAGCTCTGCCTGATATGGAGAAACCTCTGAATCAGAGAGATCACTGGAACCGGGAAGGGTGCCCTGAGGAGCCAGGTCTTTGAGCCCTTATGAATACTGAGGCACAAAATGGGTCTGAAGGAGACGACTTGGGTTCTGATTTCATCCTTTACTGTCGGTGTGACCTTGGGCAAAGTTACTTAACATCTCTCAGACTCAGTTTTCTCACCTGTAAAATGGGGATAATGATAACAATCTTTATAGAGATAGCTAAGTGGCACAGTGGCTGTCTTGGAGAGCTGGGCCTGGAGTCAAGGAGGCCTTGGTTCAAATACAGCCTCCAGATACTGACTGTGTGACCCTGGGCAAATCACTTAACTTCCGTCTGCCTCAGTTTCCCCATCTCTAAAATGGCAGTGACAATAGTGCTGACCTCCCAGGGTCGGTGTGAAGATATAACAAGAAAATATTT
>CM053581.1:419246278-419268041 GCA_028627135.1 Pseudochirops cupreus
AATAAATAAATAAATAAATAAATAAATAAAATGTGTGTTGCCAGAATTTAACCTAATAAGAATCCCAGGGGACTCTCAAAGAACCATTCAACAAATATTGAGTGAGCACCTCCTATATGTAAGGCTTCCTTTGTAGAAAAGTGCCCAGAAGACAGAAAACATGGTTCCTCCCCTGACTGAGCTTACGGGTAAGCAGACAAGTACATAATCAGTTACAATCGTATCATAACAAAAGGAGCAGTGTTCAAAATTGGGGAAGATTCCTTCCGGCTGGATAAATATTAGGGAGATAGATTCTGTAAGCAAGGCTTTGAGGGATGATAGGAGCTGACCTTGGGATAGGAAATGGAGAGGGGCAGGTCCCTAGAGTGAGCAAGATCCAGGAATAGATTCTCTTCCTAACATGGCTACTAATGAGCCACAAGTTAGCCTCAGTCTTTCTGATCTGTAAAATGGGGATGATAACCCTTGCAATCACAAGGCTGTTTGTGAAGGCTATGCTTTATCACACGAGCCAATAAAAACCTAGTTCTGATGAGTTTTAAAAATCATTGAGGTTTCAGTTCAGGTTCCACTGTGCTCTAGGCTAATCAGATTATCCCTCCTTCAACTGTCCCTTCAGCCACAAGAACAACAACGTGAAAAATGTATATATAGCTCTTAAAGTTTTTCAAAGCTCTTTGCCAACAATAGCTTGATGAATTCTCACATCAAACTTGTGAGGTCAGGACTACAGGTATTTTTATCTCCATTTTACAGATGAAGAAATCGACACTCAGAGAGGTGAAATTACCCAGGGTTACATAGGTGCCAAGTATTAGAGGCAGGATTTAGACCCAGGTGTCTCCCGATTCTAAACCCAGCCCCTTTTCACTTCATCATGATACTTAGAACTATGCCTTTCTTCCTTCCTTCTTTTCCTGTTTTCTTTATTTCCTTTCTTCCCTTTCTTTCTTTCCCTTTTTTTCTTTATCTCCTTTCTTCCCTCCTCCTTTCCTTCTTTCTCTCCTTCTTTTCTTTTTTCTTTTCTTCCTTCCTTCCTTTCTTTTTTATGGATGGTAAATGTAGCAGCATTAGTGACCATTTCCCAAAAGACTATGCCTCAAGCTGTGCTCAGATGAACAGTCTGTCTGCTATTCACTACTTATAAAACTTCTGATCAATCATCTCATTTCTCTGGGCCCCAGTTTTCTTATCTGTAAAATGGGTGGAGTCAGACTAGACAATCTCCAAAGTCTGTTCCAGTTCTTGATCTGTTGTCTTATGTAACTAAGGGCGAATTAAACCATTATACATGATACTTTGCCACCCTGGGCCTCAGTTTTCTCATCTATAAAATGGGGAGGGGGGGGTTGGACTAGATGATCTCTGGCCTCCTCCCCTCCAACTTCAGATGGGTGATCTAGAACCAATGGTGAAATGATAGCCTCTGACTCAGAGATAAATACCATGTGTGTTAAAACATCATGTTAGAAAATAAGAACAATACTAGCAAGTCTGAGGATTCTCCTAAACCAGGTTAATAGCCTCCCAAATTCACTCCAAATCCTGTCCCTTTAGACTGGGTTTTGAATATTTCACATTTTAAAAGTGATGGAGATCAGAGAAATAATTATGTTGTTAATTGAAAGTGGCAGAACCTTTTCATTCAGTATGAAACTGCTTTCTATCCCATATAAACTGTGATTTTCTAAAATGCGACAATGACGAAGAAATCCTTAGCAGGGAGGCAAGAGATTAATGTTGAGCTATTCTCCACAGTACTGGTTCATAGGGGAAAGAACTATTAATGTGTCAACAGAAGAGAGGTCAGCCCCATCCAGTAAACCTTCCATCTACAGAGAGAGAGACAGAGACAGAGAGACAGAGAGAGACAAAGAGAGACAGAAACAGAGACAGAGAGAAAGAGGCAGAGAAGAATTCAAGTTTGGTTGTGTTTCATGGAGAATTAGAAACAATTTCATTCAAAGAGAGTGTAAAGTAGTGAAAAGTGATGAATGGAAGTGAAGAGGACTTGAATTCAAAGAAATTCAGCTCTGCCTCCTTGCTGGCTGTGTGATCCTAGAGGAGCAGAGTACAGGAGGCAGAGGACTGGAACCAGAGCACCTGAGCTCAAATCACTCATTTGAGAATTGTTACTGGCAAGATCAATACTTGGACAAGTCCTTCTCTTCTCTGAGCCTCAATTTCCCCATTTGTAAAATGAAGGCAGCTGGACGGTGCAGTGAAATAGAGTGTTGGGCTTGGAATCAGAAGGACCTGAGTTCAAATGTGACCTCACACACTTACCAGCTGTGTGGCTCTGAGCAAGTCACTTAGCCCTATTTGCCTCAGTTTCCTCATCTGTAAAATGAACTGGAGAAGGAAATGGCAAACCCCTCTAGTATCTTTGCTGAGAAAACCCTGACTTGGGTCCCAGAGAGTCAAGCACAAGTGCAAATGAAAGAACAACAACAAAATTAAAGGGTGATACTAGATGGCTTCTGAGGTGCCTTCCAGCTCTCAATCCATGATCCTACGACTGGAGCTAGAAGCCATCTGTATAACTCAGAGACAAAAATGAGCTCTACCAGAACTAGCCAGACCAGTGGTTCTCTAGTCTTCTGTTTGACACCAGCCTATCCTACTCCTGGTCAGTTTTCATCATCAGGAATCTTCCTAACATCCAACCTAAATGAGTCTCTTTACCTCTTCTATCTGTAAAGAGACTCACTTAGTTCTGCCTTCTGGGACCAAATGGAACATGGCCAATATTAAATGATAGCTCTTGGGTACTTGAACCCACTCTCCTGCTCTTTCTGAGCCTTCTCTTCTCCAAACCAAACATCCCCCTTTCTTTCATTCCAGGCCCAGGCAGACACAATCCATCATTGAGACCACACCTGAAGATGCTCTGGCTTTTCCAAATACCTCATTTTACACATGAAGGAATGAAACCATTTGGCTCATTTAGCCAAGAGGAATAGCCAAAGGCTCAAAGATTATGTGTCACCTGTTGAGACTGGTCTAAAGATGTTCGACTAGGCTACACATCTCAGTCCTTTCTGTGTGAAACCCAATAAATGACAGGAGAAAGAAGTAAGAAATAACAATTGATACAGAGAGAAGAATCAAAGCCAAAACTAGGGTAGAACCTTCAAGCCTTTTCCCCAGGGTGCTTAAATTAGAGAATGCTAACAGTACCTGCAGGCATAGAAAAACATAGAAACATGGAAAAAACATAGCTTGGTGCCTAGGGAGCAAGAATTAACCTGACAACAAACTGGAGGAAATGCCATTTGCACCTCTCTCTCCTCCCCCATGCACCACCCTCTCTGTCTCAGTGAAAGGCATCATCGTAAACCACTAGTCCAGGACACTGATTGAAATACTAGCCCTAGGCACAAAATCCTTATTCAAGGTTCTGAGATGTGAGAGAAAAGTGGAGCTTGGCAGGGCTTACTTAGGGTGATCAAATAGTAACAAACAGGAGGTACTGATAGTAGAGATGAGTACCAGAGGTGAAAATGGGGGGGGGGTAGATGGAGGGAGACAGAGACAAAGGGTGATCAAATAGTAACAAACAGGAGGTACTGATAGTAGAGATGAGTACCAGGGGTGAAAATGGGGGGGGAGGGGTAGATGGAGGGAGACAGAGCCAAAGAGACAGAGAGAGGTCCAAGTGATAATCTGGGTGGTGGCAATCAGAAGTCAAGTCAAGAAGCAATAATGTGCCAGGCACAGCTACCATAGCTATACCCTTAGAGCCCAGGGTTTCCCTACTGGGTACGACATGATACCTTCCCTGTATTTTGGAAGCATACTTTTTTTTAAAAAGTTCATAGTAATATTTTGGAATGGTTTCAAATAAAGTTTTTTGAAAGCACTTAAAATTCAAGTCCTGGTACTTCAAGGGTTAAACCTGGGCTATGTGGGGAAGCTTTACTATCCAGAAGGACTCATCCTCCCAAGGTATCCAGACTTTCAGACAGCCAGGGCTGATAAGCATCTCTGAACTATGAAGCATTCCCTCCTTTCTCTAAGTAGGTGGGGACTATGAATGTTGAATAGAGTATATATATGCTGTACAGCATGAAATAATACCACCACTCCCCAGATTTCCTTTAGGGAAAGAAACTTGTAAAGCTGATTATAAATGGAAACACTGCAGATTTTTATTTAAAAAGAAGATGAGGAGAAAATAGCTGTTTAAGACCTAGTATTGATTTCATTCAAGTCAAAAGAGACTTAAAGGAATTTTATTTTTAATAAACAAGGGTTGGGTTTTTTTTTCTTTTGCTTGTTTTTTTGTTTGTTCATTTTATAAACAAGGGTATTTGTAAAAGTCCATTCTATCGAGAAGTACCATGGAAGGAACCCAGACTCATCAGAAGACCTGAGTTCAAATCCCTCCTTATAAGGTTGCTCCATGTATGATCTGTCATTTCACTGTTTTATCACCTGAAAATTTAGGAGATTGGATTAGAAAGCCAGTGAGGTCCCTTAGAGTCATACATGACTGAAGGGTGACTTTATCTACTCTGCCTGATAGCTCTTGTGACCTGTCAGGCAGCTTTTGCTACTAAGAGAATGAACTTAACCTCTCTGTGCCTCTGTTTCTTCATTTGTGAAATGAAAGGTTCAGACTAGAAGACCTTTAAATCCCTTCTGGCTCTAAATCTATGGGCCTATAAATTTCAGCCACAGAGATAGTCCCAAGCTATCCTACTTTTTAATCAATTATTTATTATTAAGAAATAATCTCTAAAATAAAGCCCATTTTTAAAGGGTAATAAAAGGAAGATTCTTTAAGGAAATAGCATCCTGGGGGTCTTCTGCTCATTCTAATTAAGTTATGAAACTGGGCCCAACCCAGATGGGTTTGTGATTCTAGTCACATTGCTTATAGAAGCCCAGAATCTCAGAGCTGGAAGGGACCTCCAAGGACATCTAGTCCAGACAGATTTCTGAAGAGGAATCAGAAATGCAACAGCCCCCGTCTGTGGTCATCCAGTGCCTGCTTGAAGACCTCCAGTCACACAGAACCTGCTAGTTCCCATTCCACTTGCAGCTAATACTCATTATTCGGTATTTCTTCACTCTAAGTCAAGACCTGCCCTTCTGCTACCTCTACCAATTGCCCTAAGGTCTGCCTTCTGGGGCCAAGAAAACTAAGTCTTTTCCCTCCTCTAAATGACAATCCTTCTTGGATTTGGAGGGATTGTTTGCCTGTCCCATATGAACAAACACTACCACTGAGTTCACATCTGAGACCTACCTACCTACTTATGCCATTCATTTCCCCTCATGTCTCCCCTTCTCCCATTTTCCTTTTTCTGGTTAATGACACAGGGGGGAAAAGACCCCAGATTTGGAGTCAGAGAACCTTTGTTCATATCCCAACTTTGACATGATATAACACGTGGGCCTCAGTTTACTCATCTGTAAAATGAAGGGGTTAGATTAGATGTTCTTTATGTTCCTTTCTAGCTGTCAAGCTACAAGGCTCCAAATTATCTTTGAAATCTGTCACCCTTACAGACAAAGGAAACCCTCAATAGTTAAAAGTCAACAGTAGGCCCTATTGTGTTTTTTTTTTTAATATGAGAATTGAGGGGGGTATTTAACATGAACTTTATAGAGAGAAAAAAAAGACAAAATGCCATGTTAATGTTTTTTTTTAAGAAAAGCAAAAGGCAAATGTATAAGGACCCACAGTCCCATAACCAGAAAGTCTGTGATTCTAACACACTTCAGACTTTTACAAAACATGCTCATTGCTAATCACAATGATACCTTTTCATTTACTTTAAAAAGAAAAATAAAACCACAGGTACTTTATCCACAATCTGGCTCAATGAAAATGGAATGGAAAAATTGCACCAAGGTAGGTCTTCAAAAAGCAGTGCATCATCTCTTTGTCTGAGAATTCCAGGAGATGGAGGCAGGAGGGCCCCTGGGGAGTCAACGGTATTGGAGGAGACTGGCTGTGTCCATTTGCAGCTTCTGTTGTAGGAACCTTGGTTTCCACATACAGAGTGAAATCCCACTGAGCCCCACAAAAGGGGAGACCCTCAAAAAAGATGCCTACCTTCTGCCTTCTTCTATAGACAGACAATAGCTGCAGCTGAACTTTGTTCAGAAGATAGGATGCCATCCAAATAGCTGAACAGCAGAAAGGGGATCCATCCATGGAAAGTTACTGGGAGGCCAAGTAGGCTGAATCAAAGGAAAGATTTCCTAAGCATAAAGGCTCTCCAAAAACCAATGAAACTTAAGCCTCTGGAGATGTTTTTCCCAGTCACTTTTTTGGGGGGAAGGGGGAAGAGTGATGATGTTCCAGCAGAAGCTGGGTTACCATTTGTCTGGGATGTGGGAGAAAAGATTCATCAAGTGGGAAGTGAGTTGGATTTGGTGTAATGGAAAGCTCAAGAACCTGGGTTCAAATCCTACTTCTGTGACCCTAAGGAAAGTACTTCCCTTCTCTTGCCTCAGTTTTAACATCTGTAAAATGAGAGAGTTGGTTTTCACTTCCAGCTCTAAATTTATGATGCTAGCATCTCAAGGCATTTCCCCTCTCTGGGCCTCAGTTTCCTCATTTGTAAAATGAGGGGGTTGAACTGGAAGGTCTTTGGGGTCCCTTCCTCTTCTAGACCTCTAATACCATGACATCCATGGCCCTTTCTGCTGCTAAGATTCAGTGAGTCTAGAAAAAACAACAACCAATCACAATTTATCTTAGTATTACTCTTCACCATCCACACAATGTATGATACTTTACTGTAAGACATAAACTATTAGCAGATGTATTGATAGGCAGAGGCCATGGAGAGGCTATTTAAATTTTCACCGACTTCAACATTTTACACACAGGCCCAGAGTGATCTTGGACAGATCACTTAGAATCCTTAATCCCAGGCTCTAAAGCCCTCAGAGGTTATTTGGTCCTTTGGTTCCCCCAGCTCATTCATTTAACCTGTATGTTTCAAGGGCCTACTCTATGGAAAGCCTAGCTCAGGTTTCCTCATGCTACCTGCTTGTAGGATCACAGATTTAGAGCTGGAAGCCCTGTAGAAGCTGGACCTATCTTACTCTCTTCTTTCCATTACACACACATACTCTCTCTCTCTCTCTCTCTCTCTCTCTCTCTCTCTCTCTCTCTCTCTCTCTCTCTCTCTCTTACTGGGACCTAGAGAAGAACAAATTCAATCCCCTTAACTTACATTAGGGGAAATAGAGGCTCAGAGAGGTTGAATAATTTGCCCAAGGTCAAGATGTATGTAATAGGATTGAGAGTTTGAAGGGACCCTTAAAGTTCATTAACTCCAGTCTCTACATTTTACAGAAAAGGAAACTGAGGCCCAGAGAAATTAAGCCACTGCCCTGGATCACACACTAGTTGAGCTGTGAAGCTGGTCTTCATGAGTCCAAATCCAGCTCTCTCTGTTATATTGCAATGACTCTCCCAGGGTTGTTATGAGGAAAAGGCTTTGTAAGCCTGCAGGCAACATGCATACCCAAGCTGTTGTTATAGTACCAGCTGGGAAATCCTATGACTTTACCTGGTAACTGACATTCTACCTGTGAGCTGCTCCGGGTAGGAGAAGCGATGCCTCTGGCATTGTGTTTACCAAGTCCCTAAGGGGTGGGTATCCTGTGCTTGCCTGAAGCTAACGTAGCATACCTAAGGTTTCCCTACAGCTATTTATCTGTGCCCTGGCAAAAGATGGCAATGGAATTGAGATCATACTTCTGGAACTTGGAGGGATCTTAGAGGCCCCTTAGCCCAACCCCCTCATTTTTCAGATAAGGAAACTGAAGCCCAGAGAGGTGAAGCAATTTGTTATAGGATCCTGGTCTAGAGCCAGCCTCAAAGACCATTTAGTCTACTCTCTTCATTTTACAAGTGAGGACACTGAGGCCTGGAGAAGCTCTTTTCCTGAGGGTCAAACCCAGATCCTCTGACTCCAAGTTCATCCCTTCTGCCTTGACTCTGTGCTTGCCTCTGGTCTACTGTGTATCCAACTGTACAGACCGTCTGTGATTACTTATTTTCTAACCTCAGAGGATATGACAGAACCAAGTATCCATTTGTTAACTGAATGGTACATAAGCATGAAGGAAAATTATCATCAACAAAAAATCTCCACCCTACAGAATTCATAACTGAATTGAGCTGAAAGGGACCGTCAGGGCTACCTATTTGAGGAAACAGGCCCAAAGAAATGAAGAGAGTTTCCCAAAAGCAAACAGATAATAAATTACTTCAAAGCAGGACTCCATCTGCCCTTTACCAAACTGCTACTCTTTCAAGTTGCTCAAAGACAGAGATACAATGTATCCAACACAGTGGCTGAGGTTCAATATGGTATTGTAAGTCTTAGCACTAGAACTGGACATAAATATCACTAATTACCAAAGTCAAATCAATCAACAAGCGTTTATTAAGTGCCCCTTAGGAATGTACTAAGTACTGTGTTAGGATAAAAGGGAGTCAGACTAGTCTTTAGGAAGGCCAGAAGGGGGGTGGGTAGGTGGTGCAGTGAATAGAGCACTGGCCCTGGAGTCAGGAGGACCTGAGTTCAAATGTTGTGACCTTGGGCAAGTCACTTAACCCCAATTGCCCTGCCTTCCCCCTCCAAAAAAAAAGGAAAACAAAGAAGGCCAGAAGGGACTGAGTCTTAAACTTTGGGTTAGGAAGATATGAGTCCAAATCCAGCCTTAAACATGTACCAGCTATGACTCTAATTGTTATTGTCCAATTGCTTTTCAGTCTTATCTGACTCTCTATGATTTCATTTGGGATTTTCTTGGCAAAGATAATGAAATGTTTTACCATTTCCTTCTCCTGCTAATTTGATAGATGAGGAAACTGAGGCAAACAGGCTTCAGTGACTTGTCCAGGGTCACAGTCTCTGAGTAACTGTCTATGACCAGATCTGAACTTGGGAAGATGAATCCTCCTGACCTCAGGACCAGCACTCACCCAAGGTATTTAACCTGCCTAGACCTCAATTTCCCCATCTGTAAAATGAAGGTATTAGACTAAACAATCTCCCAGGCCCCTTCCAGTTCTAGTTGTATGAATCTAATCAAAACATCCTCTTTTTTCTTTTTCTTTCTTTCTTTTTTTGCCCAAGATAACATTGATAATACCCTCCTCCACAAAGCTTACTCCTTATCTTATGGTAGCTTCAGGCAATCATAAACAATGCTTACTATCTAGGACATATAACTATTATGTCCTTCAAATAACCCTGGAAGGGTTTTCTACAAGGTTACAGACAGGATCAGCACTACTGGACAGACTGTCTACACAGGGAATGTCCAAGCCCAAGGAAATTGCAGAACCACTTGGTCGAGTCTAACCCTGTCCTCACCCTACAGATGAAGAAACTGAAACCCAGATGGGTGAATGATGTCCCCAAGGTCTCACAGTTAGGTATTAAATGAATGAGCCCTAATATGAACCCCAGGCTTTTGACTCCAGATTTAACATTCCTTCCAGGTACTGTCAGCACACAGTAGGTGTTTAATAAATGCTTTTCCATTGTACCATGCTGCCTCCTTCAGCTTGTTGGAAAGGCTCAGTTGGGGTGGGGATAGGGGAGTGTTTCATAGTCATCTCTCAGAGTAGAAGATTTCATGTTTCCCTCTAATGAACAGCCCCTTACCATGCACACAGATCCACAAACAAATCAATGAAAAGCCTCATTTCACTACCATCCTACCGATATACTGACATATATTACACCCACAGTAACTAAAACATCCCCACACAATAATCAGTGACCACACTTTTCTAAAGAGTTTTAAAGCAGAAAGAGACCACAACAGTAAAATTTTAAGGGGCTTGAAACCATCTTCAGAGCAAGCCAAAAGCTTTGTTAGCAAATGCTCTTTTACTTAGTGCATAATTTGCATAAACAAAGACAATGTTAGAAGGATGGCCAACTACCCCCCACATCCCAGGGAGGGGTCAGTCATGGTCACTGGAGGCTCCAATATATCATAGTGTGTCCCTGTCTGTCCTGTCTCTGCTGAATTCCTCTTTTCGCCTCCTGAAAAACCATACTCCACTACAGAATTGTCTGGCTCCCGGAATGTGACTGAGGTTCATTTTTAAAACCCCTCTGAGTATTTTACACCCACCGACCACCAGGCTGGGGTGAGGATACCTAACACCACTGCAATTTGGTGACAGAAGGCAAAAAATATCCAGATGAAAAAAGCAGCCTTTTTCCAGGGCTGGATCAGATGTCCAGGGGCGGTATCCAGTGGTCCTAGGGCAAATCACTGGCCAAGAGCAACCAACTAGCCTATATGGAGTTTGAGCTCAGAGACGATAGCTTAGTAACAAGCAGGTAGTGACAAGAAACTCAGGATCATGATCTCTCCCAGATTCATTGATAGCTAAGCTCTGTATCTATTCTTAACACACACGCTAACAGACAACACAGGATTTCAGCTGCTTAAGTGTAAGAGGCATTACAGGGGGGTAATACACATTAAGGGGGGGTGGGAGGGAATGGGAAAACACTTATTTCCCTGGAAGGACATGAGATTGCAGCTACTTTCAATCAGGAAAGCAAACGATGCCACTGCTTCCTTGGAAAAACTCAACTTGGAAGTGGGAAAAATAGAGTAAGCAATAGACCAAGCAAGTGATGGGCAAGGAGAAAAGCATAGCCTTGTGGAGATCCGGCTGCAGCCGCCAGCCAGTCAGTCTCACCGGGCTTTCCTACCTGTTGGGCTGTAAATCAGAGCATCAGAATCAGCACTGGAGTGACTCATTCTCCAAAGTTCAGATATCTGACTCTCAAGGTATATGTCTGCTTTCCTCTTTAGGAGGAAGGGACCAGGAAGGACTGGAAAGTTTTATTCATGCCCGACGTCCTAGGAGCCCACTAGGTGCTATAAGACACCTTGGAAAGGGCAGGCCTGGAGGTCCTTGGTTTCCTAAGGCCCCCTCGCCAGTCCCTGATAGGACCAGGAGTAACTTTATTTCAAAGAGCCTCCGAGTAAGGTGGGGGTGGGGTGAAGAGAGAGACCTCCATCAGGCTCACCAAGGAAGCAAGTCTTGAGAGAAGGGGGAGACCTGGTGGCAAAGTCATCCTCAAAACAGAGACCATCACCATCCCAGACCTCTGGCCCTACTCTCGTCCTGGGCAGCTCCAGGAGAATGAGGAGAAGCAGGAGATGGGTTTCCACCTCTTCTATCCCACACCTGATCCCAGCAACTTCCCCAAGGCCAGGTGAGAGGATTTCGGATTAGGGGTGGTGCGCCCTCAGCCCTCGGCAATCCTGAGTATCACTGCTCTGCCTACCATCCCCACCTAGCTTGGAAAGCTCACCCCTTCTCCTGGTGGCTAGGTACTACTCTTCACTATCTCCAGTTCCTGACTTCCCTCCTTCCAGATGACGCCCGAGCTAGAGAAGGTTCCTGCTTCTTTCATCGGGGGTCTCCCCAGCCATGGTCAAACACTCCAGCTCTCTCAACAAGAAGTTACGAGGTGGGAGGAGGTGTCGACCCCTTCCAGTAACCCTAACCTAATCCCCACTGCTGGGCCTGCCAAAGGTTCCTCTCGTCCTCCCCATCCTTTCTCTTCCTACCCGACGAATCATCTCCCAAAGACACAAAGAAAAAGGGAGAAAAAACTACTGCCCATTGAGAAAACCTTAGCACCCAGGTCCCCGGGCCACGTTTCTGCAAGGGCAGGGAGACAGGCGATCACCTCCTCCTGTCACTTTCTCCCACCCACTCCCCATTCCGAAGCCGAAGCAGACAGATCCCAAATCGAGGTAGTGGGGTGTCGAGGAGGGAGAGCAAAGGTGAGAAAAAAAGAGAGATGGAAAAAAGCCACACAACCGACGGGCTGGAGGAGAGCCGGTAGGAGGCAAGAGAAAAGAATCTATGCATGTATGTATCAAGAGAAAAAATAAGCGAACGCGCCCCCTACCTGGATGCAACATACTTTGGAAATAGAAGATGACTAGAATAAAGGATCCCAAGCAAGTGACCAGAGCCATCCTGCAAATTCGGCTCATCCTCATCACTTCGAACAGGGTTGGCTTCATGGCTTTGTCCGGGGCGCGGGCCGGCGGACGCGGGGATTGCTCGCCCGGGGCGCAGGAGCCGGGGAGCCCGGGCGCACAAGGAGCTGCGGAGGATGGAGAGGAGGACGACCCGGGCGGGGTGGGGGCGGTGTCTGCCGAGCTGGCTCCCTTTCTCTCTCTCTCCCCCGTCCGGGGCTCCCCAGCCCCGAGCCGGGCTTCGGAAGGGAAGGGGCCGGAGTTGGTGGGGAAGTGCTATCGGCGCCTGGCTGCCTTGCCCGCCTGCTCCTCTCCTCCTCCTCCTCCTCCTCCTCCTCCTTCTCCTCCGCCGCTGCCTCCTCGCTCCTTTCCTCCCCGCGCCTGTGGGTGCAATGGGAAAGCTGTTCTTCCTCCTCCTGCTCCTGCTCCTGCTCCTGCTCCTGCTCCTGCTGCTGCCGCCGCCGCTGCCTCAGCAGCCACCGACGTCGCTGCTGGGCAGACCCCTCGCGCTCACAAGGGCTCCTTCATTGCGCTCCCAGACTATATTTCTGAGCTGGGTTTTACCAATGCAACTCGCCGGCTGCCGGCGAGGGGAGGGAGCCTGCCGAGAGCCGGCGGGACCAGAGGAGGAACCTGAGCACCGGGGAGGAGCGTTCGGCGCTCCCCCGCCCCGGCCGGGGATATGGTCGCGTCCAGTTGTTTCCCTGCGAGGGAGGGCGGGGGAGAATGAAGGAGGAGGGGAGGGAAGCGGGGAGGGGGAGCGCGGCGGCTGCGGTGGTGGTGGCGGCGGCGGCGCGTGCGTTCCTTCCCTCAGGGTCCCAAAAGCCCTCGGTCCCCAGCCTCCCGGGCTCACGGGCTCCTCTGAACCTCCTGGGCTCCGGGTCAACGTTTCCATGACAGATCCTTTTTTTTTTTTAAAGAAAGAAAGAAATGAGAAGAGAAGAGAAAAAGAGGAGGGCGGGATTGAAATCAAAGCAGCACCAGGCACACCTTCCCTAGTTTGCGGGCGGGGGTGACCGTGGGGAGGTAGGGGAGAAATCAGGGGAGGTTGGAATTAAGTAGTAGCCAGTTTGGGAGGACGCTTGGCATTTGAAGGTCTGGGCAGCCAGGATATCGAGAAGTCCTGGTGAGATGGACGGACGGACGACCAGGACACATACACACACACACACACACACACACACACACACACACACACACACACACACACACACACACACACACACACACACACACACACGCTGCTTTTAAATGCCCCCGGGGCAGGGTGCGAGTTAGAACAGGGCAAGTAGAGAGTGTGGGCACTCTCGGTAGCGACGAGACCCTCAGCCCTGAGTTAGTACCAGTCCTGGGCGCCTCTCTGGCACGGAGGGAAGCGGCCCTGGCTCCGAACCTCTGTGCTGTACAGCTCAAACCACTGTCATTCTTCAGAGCTGGGGTTGTTTCATTTGGAGGCTTGGAACCCCCAACCCTTAGCGAGTTGCCTGGCACAAAGTAGTCGTTTAATAAATACTTGGTTGACAGGAACAATGTAAGTGGGGAGGAAATGAAGCTGAACACAGTCTGCAGCAATTGTCACGACAGGAGATGGAACCAGCATTGAATTGGACTCTCCGAACTTGGGTTCAGATCTTTCTTTCATCTCAATCTTTGTAATGTTGGGCAAATCACTTAACCCCGCCCCCCACCGCGGACTTCAGCTATAAAGTGAGGTGGCTGGACTAGGTTGCTTTTAGGGCTTCACCACTCTAAGTCTCTGATCTTATGTCAGATTTTTCATCCATAAAATGGGGGTGGGGTTGGAATAAATGGCCTCCGAAGTCCTTTTCAGCTCTAAAACGATGGTCCTATGACCAAGCTTCACTCCAGGGAAGAGAAAATGTAACTCTCTCCCTTCATTACAGAGATTGGGGAGAGGGGAACGACTACGAGTTGGCTAGTTTTGCGAGGTTACGCATCCCCCCCTTTTTATTTTTTGTTACAAGGGATGGAGAGAGAGAGAGAGAGAAAGAGAGAGAAGGAAGGAAGGAAGGAAGGAAGGAAGGAAGGAAGGAAGGAAGGAAGGAAGGAAGGAAGGAAGGAAGGAAGGATAGAATTGAAATTGAGGCTTATGTAAAAACAAAAGACGTCATAGAATCACAGATTTGGAGCCCAAAGGGACCTGAAAGGTCAACTCCCTTATTTTTACATATAAAGAAACCGAGACCCGAGAAGTTAAATGACGGGGATGGGGGGTGAGGGTCATTTGGTCTATAATATTTATTCAGTATAGTTACTGCGGACTAGTTTGAATTCTTACCTCCCTTTAATGGACTTATTAAGTTCAGAGGGGGTTGAATCTAGAACAAAAAGAGACCCCAGAGGTTACGTAGTCTAATGTCTTCATTTTACAGGTGAAGAAACAGGTGAGGGGATCATAGATTTCGGGTGGCCAAACAGCTAGGGGGTGTCTGAGGGAGGGAGGGAGGAAGGGAGAAGGGCGAGAGGAAAGGAAAGAAAGGAAGAAAGGAAAGTAAAAAGAGAAGGAAAGGAAGGGAGAAAAGGAAGGAAGGAAGGAAGGAAGAAAGGGAGAGAGAGAGGAAGGGAAAGGAAGGAAAGGAGAGAAAGAAAGGGAGAAGGAAAAGGAAGAAAGGGAGAGAAGAAAGGAAGGGAAAGAAAGGAAGCAAGAAAGGGAGAGGTACAAGGAAGAAAGGGAGAGAAAAAAAAGGAAGAGAAAGAAAGCCCCCGCCACCCCACCCCCCCCATAGAGGATCAGAATCCCCCTAGGCCTCAGCAAACAGAAATCTCATCTCCTTTTGCAGAGAAGTGCGCGCGTGGCTCTAAAATATCCCGTCTCTCAAAGACTTAAGGGTTCCGTGATTTCCCCAGTTTAGACACATCTCCAACTTAGAGATGGTCAGAAACGCCGGCACTTGGGCGTTCTCCTCACCAGCGCTCGGGCGTAGGAGAAGGAAATGTCACGCGGTGGCGGCGGGAACGTGGGTTCTCTAAGGCGAATCGAAGAGTTGCATTGTTCATCGTCGCACTGCTACTGATCTCAGGCATCTGGTTGTCCATGTAGTGGTTACTAGTCAGTAAAGGAAACCTGACAGACTGCACAAACATCGCGGCCTCTCACGTTCAGAATCAGGAGAAAGTGAGAGCTCAGTTACCTGCTGCGAGGTAACGGAGAATAGTGGAGAGGGAGACATATGCATGTTGTGAGACCCTGATCAGGTCCCTTAATGTCTCTCAGTGCCCCCAGGCAGTTCTTTAAAGACTTACTTGCAGAAAAGGTGAAGAGTTAAACTGATGGAAGGAATTACCCATATCTGTGAAATAAGAGGTCTGGCCCAACACCAAAGCCCCACCCAATAAACAAAGCCTGCCAAGAATCAGCGCCTGGCCTGCGTGGGCTTATAGCTTCGACATAACAAATCTTCGAGGCAGGAGCATTTTGGCCTTCCCTAAAGCCAGAAAGAGGCAGTGAATCTCTAACAATGATGGTAAGGACAACAGGGATGACGATAATGACGGTGATGATGATGATGAAGATAGAATTTATGTAAAGCGCTTTACAGATCTCATTTAATCCTCACAACAATCCTGGGAGGTAGGTGCTATTATTATCCCCATTTTACAGGTGGGGGAATTGTTTAAGTGATTCACTCATCCTACCCAGTAGGGTCATTGTGATGAAAACACCTTGTAAGCCTTTAAAAGTGACAGAGAAATTACCACTGTGGTATCTCCCACCATCAACAAAGATTAGAAACTCAGGATAATTCAAGGCCCATAGAGATGACCTAGTCTCATAGTATTAGAAAGTTCTCTGAGTCACTGAGAGGTTAAGTGACTTGCTGGTGAGCGTTCTCTGGGCCTCAGTTTCCTTATCTGTAAAATCTGTGAACTAAATGACCTCTGAGGTCTCTTCCAACCCTGGAACTATGAACATATAGAAATACACACACACACACACACACACACACACACACACACACACACACACACAGAGTAGTTAAATATACAAAGAAACTGGGTTTGAATCCTGCCTTTGATGATTATCACTTTGGGTAAGTCATTACTTAACTTGACCTGGCCTTCTCCTCTTTAAAAATGATGGGTTCAGCCTTAGATGTCATTCTGGTCCAACCAGCAAGAAAGAATTTCGTTGATGGGTGGGCTGCCAGATTTTTCTTGAACACTTTATCAAGATGGGAAGAACTGACTGCCTCACAAAACAGTTCATTACATTTTTGGACAGCTCTAATAATACCTTGTAATTATGCTTCTGTTGAATTGAAATGCTAAAGAATGTCTATTTTTTCTTCCATATGACCACCCTTGAAATATTCAAAGACATTCATCAGGTCACCTACAACTTTGTTTCATCCCTGGCCCTGAATCTTTTCTTCTTCAGTCTAAATACCCTATTCCTTCCATTATTCTTCCAATGGCACGTTTTCCAGTCCCACTCACTTTTCTGGTCAATTTTTCCTAACCATGTTCCAATTTGTCAAAGAGACTCTTAAAAAAGACACTCGGTGGTAAACAGACATTCCAGAAATGGTCTGAGTAGAATCAAATAGAAAGACATAAGAAGCATATTTCTCAAATTTGACTGGCAATCAATCAGTCAGTCGGTGGGTCATTCAGTCAACAAGAGCATTTCTTCAGGACATTTATTGCGGACCTAGCATTGAATTAGGTTAGAATCTTGAATCTCCTTTAAAGAACGTTTTAGACCACACCTCCTACCCACGGCCTTTCTGAATCTTCTGGGTGCTGGTGTTTTCTCTCCTCTTAGAATCACTTGGTATCACTTTGGTAAATCATGTCACCTCTCTGAAATTCAGTTTCTTCATTTGTAAAATTTGGAGGTTGGATTAAATGGCTTCTGAGTTATTTACCTTCTAGCTCCAGATCTATGATCCTATGAATATAAATAAACGTAACATGGTTAAATATACCAATGACCTGGATTTGAATCCTTCCTGTGGTGTTAAGACGGTGGGCAAATCATTTAACTTGTCTGGGTCTATAAAAGGGAGGGGTTGGACTAGATGGTCTCAGGTCTCTTTAAACCCTAAATCTACAATCCCGAACTCTTCCCTTTCCCCAGTAACATAGATTTTAATCCTAATCCAGGAAATACCTGCAGTAAAATGATTTAAGGATGAAATTCAATTTTGTGATCTCATTATTGTATCCAGATTCTATTTAATTGAATTAAACCAACATTTACTGAGTATCTGTGGTGTCCTGAGCTGAGCAGCAAAGTGCTAGGGAAGAGACAACACTGACATAACCGATAATCATTATGTAAAGTAAGGCCCCTGCCTTCTTGGAGCTTTCACTCTAGACACAGAGAATTATAACACAAAATTACAGCTACCAGGTAGGCATATGGTGATTTCGGGTTTGCAAAGCACACTAGTGCTGTTTTTATTCCTATTTTATAGATGAGGAAACTGAGGCTGAGAGATTAAATGACTTGCCCAGGGTCACACTGCTAGTGTCAGATCTTCCTGACTTCATGTTCAATTTCACCATGTAGCTTTCTCATAATTCATGATAAGGTGTTAGAAAGTGTTAGTAAAGAACAAAAAAAAAGTACTCTGGCAGGAGAGCGGATTATAGAATCACAGATTCAGGGACTGTAAAGGCCATTTGGTCCACCTGTCTCATTTAAAAGAAAGAGAAACTGAGGCATAAAATGTTTGAATGACTTGTCAAGAGTTACCCAGCTAACTAATAGCAAAGGCACCCAGGTCCTCTGACTCCAAGATGAGGACTCTCTCTGCAATTTCCCAACAGGCAAATGAGTGACAGGCAAAAAGCTCCCTGCTCAGGGTATGCTGATTAGAGTGCTGAACCTGGCAGCAAAAAGATCTGGGTTCAAATCCTGAATCCTACACTTAGCTATTTTGTGATCAGGGGAAAATCACTTAACCTCTCTGAGCCTCAGTTTCCCCATCTGTAAAGTGGGGAAATAATAGCCCCAACCTCACAAAGTCTCCTTCAGTAAAGGAGACAAAATACTTTACAAACTTTAAAGCAGCACAGAAATTTCAGCAATTGATATTCTCTGTGCCAAGAAACAGAGATAAAATTACGTGATTGATGGTAGCTACAGAGACAAGTGTTGGAGCGTGGTCCTGAATCTAGGTCACCTGGGTCTCAGGCTCTTATTAATAAAGCAAAATCATTAAACCTAGCTGAGAAAAGAGTGCCCACAAGACTGTCCCTAAGGAAAGAAAATGGCCTGTTGTGTCCCAAAGTCATGAATTTAAAATAAAGTACAAATCAGGACTGCCCCCTAAAGAACCATTAAAATCTTCACTTTTTTCAGGGCCCTCTGAATCTAAGCCTACCTTGGAGCCATCTTAGCCCAGCCTGGTTAATAATTCATAAAGTAAAGAATCAGGCTCTTGGAGAGATGAACCCAGAGAATGTAGCCTTTAAGCACAAAACAGAGGGAAAAGATCAATAACGGATGACCACAGAAACGCTCAAATTGAATCAACAGAATTTCACAGGCCAAGAGTCTTCTATGGGAGAGGGAAAAAAAAGAGTAAATCCTGTTCTTTCAGGAAATGATTTCAAGTTGGATAATAGGCATGAAACTAGCTGTGGGTTAGAAAGGCTGTTCAAAGAGCAATAGGAAGAGAATGGACAAGAAAGAAAGAGGAAGAGGAAGAAAACTGTTATTTACCACCGTATGATGCAAAGGAATGTCTCCATAAAGAGATTGCTCAGTACCTTGGATACATCCTGCAATGGCTCACCATTACCTACTGGATAAAGTCATTGGCTCACAGATTTAAATTTGGAAGGGACCTTGGAGACCATTTCATCCAGCCCAGGGAAGTTAAATGACTGTTCAAAGTCATATAAGCAGGATCATAGGATCAGAGATTTAGGGCTGGGGGAGACCTTAGAAGTGATCTAGTCCAACTGCCTGTTTTTATAGGCACAGAGAAGTGAAGTGATTTGCCCAAGGTTCCCTAGAAGTAATAAGTATCAGAGGCAAGGTTTGAACCAATGTCCTGGGACTCTGTCCACCATACCACCCATTCACTTGGCATTTTGTAAAGTCCTCCAACAGTCTGGCCCAACCTGGCAGGATGCTATAGTGAAAAGATCACTGGATTCAGATGAGAAGATCTGGGTGAAAATCTTAGCCCTGACATTTGGGTGGCCTCACATAAGTCACTTCCCAGCCTCTGTAATTCATCTGTAAAACCAGGTGGCTGGAAGCCAGACCTGTGTAATTACAATGATCGAGCTTGGTCCCAAAGAAGAGAGCTGAGAAGGTGACTCTCCCCTTCCCCCCCAACCATTATGTACAGAGATGGGGGGTCCTATGGGTGTGGAACACCAAATTTAATGTCATACTTTTTAGCTATGTCAATTAGTTTTGCACAACTTTCCTCCCTCTGTGCTGGGCCTTTCTTAATTCTTTGATCTAAGATAAGGCTCTCTGATTGTTGGTTATGGATATGGGAGAGAAGGAAACTTAGGAAGTGTAAGTTAAAGAAAAGCAAAAGATCACAATAAAATGTATCATTAAAGTAATGAGAAGAGATGAGAAAATACAGGTCTCTTCCTCTGAGAGGTTGGGGACCAGTGAGTGCAGAATGTTGCATATTCTTTCAGAGTTGGTCGCCTTGCTGGTTGGATTTCACATAGAAACAAAGAATTTTGGAGTTAGCCATCTAGGAAAGCCCACACCTGCAAGGAATGCCTTGGGAAAAGTCCTTCACCAATGTCATCTAACCTCTGCCTAAAAAGCTCCAGTGAGGAAGAGCCCACTCTCTCCCCACTCAGCCCATTCCACTTGGAGACAGCTTTCCTGACATCAAGTAGAAATTTGCCTCTGACTGCACTACCCCAGGCTCCCAGTTCTGCCTTCTGGTTCTCCTCCTACCTGTCTGACCCGTCCTCTCAGTCCTTGATGGAAGGGATCTTCAAGGCCATCTAACCCAACATCTTCATTTTACAGATGAAGAAACTAAGGCCCCCAGAGACTAAGTGACTTGCCCAGGTCTTCCTGATTCCATGGTCATCACTTTATTTTTTTTTCTTCCTGAGGCAATCAGGAGTTAAGCTGAGTGACGTGTCTGAGGTGGAATCTGAATTCAGGTCCTCTTGACTTCAGGCCAGGTACTCTGTACTTTGAACCACTAAGCTTCCCCCAATTTCATCCCTTTAGGTGCTATGCAACACTGTCTCTCTTTCACTGATTTCATCATCTTCTTGTCACTCTAAAAGTTTTTGTCTCTTAAAGCTTTGTCTTAAGTTCTCCTGTCTATACTCTTCCTTGATGATCTTGTCTATTCTCAAGGGTTCAATTTACTTATCTAGTCTTAGCCTTTCCTCTGAACTCTAGCCCCATGGAGGTGCCATATTTTTGGGGGGGAAAGCAATAGATTTGGAGTCTAAAAACCTCTGTCATTTGCTACCTGTGTAACCTTGAGGGTCATTTCCCTCTTCTGGTAATCAGTTTCTTTATCTACAACCCTCCCCCTCCTCTCCCGCCCCATTCAACAAACTCCAGCTGCTGCCTCTCACCTCCGGGATCAAATACAAAATCCTCTGTTTGGCATTCAGAGACCTTTACAACCTATCTCCCTCCTACCTTTCCAGTCTCCCAACACCTTTCATTCCCCAGGTGCTCTGCTTCTAATGACATTGGCCTCCTGGTCGTTCCTCAAACATGACACTCCAATTCCAGACTGAGCATTTTCACTGATTGTCCTTCATTCCTGGAACTCTTTCCCTTCTCTTCTCCAACTCGTGGCTTCTTTCAAGCCTCAGTTAAAGTCCCAGTCACTATAAGAAGTTTTCCCCAGCCTCCCTTAATGCTAATACTTTCCCTCTATTGATTATCTTCAATTTATCATATATATGCATATATATTTGTGTATGTGTATGTGTATAATTTGCACATATTTGTTTTTCATGTTTTCTCCCCAATTAAACTGTGAGCTCCTTGAGGGCAGGGACTGTCTTTTGCCTTTCTGTGTATCCCCAGCTTTTAGCACGGTATCTGGTACAAAGGAGGGGCTTAATAAATGCTTACTGACATAAAATGAGAGCATCAGACTAGATGGTCTCTGAGATCTCTTCCAGATAGAAACAGAAATTGTTGATCCTATGAGAACCTACTGTCTTCTGGACAGTTCCACTTAGAAATCTCATCATCACCTCAAACTTAACATGACCAAAATGGCAGTCACCCCATTCCTTCCCCCTTATACTTCACCTTTCTCCAAGCTCCTTCTATTTCTTCTGAGGGTGCTACAATCCCCTCATTCACCCAGGATCAGAATGTGAGCATCACCTTTCTCTTTCACTCTTATCTGTACCTAATTCCCCACATTCATCCAGTTATCAAATCATACCAATTCTGCATCTGTCTTCTTCTCTCTACTTACAGGGTCACCATTATAGTTAAGACCCTCATTCCTCTCTCCAGTGACCACTGTTTTAGCCTAACTGATTTTTCCAATTTGAGATTCTCCCATCTCCATCTCATGCCTCCAATCAGCTTCAAAAACAATCTTCCCAATGTCCACATCTGACCATGCCCTGCCCTTACTCTAAAGCCTTCAGTGGTCCCCTATTGCCTCCAGGATAAATTGCAAACTTGTTAGCCTGACATTTGAGAACCTCCATGGTCTAGCTCTATATTAACTTGTCATTCTTATTTCATATTCTTCTCCATGCTTTCTATCTTCCAGCCAAAGTGGGCTCCTAGCCTTTACTG
>CM053581.1:419268141-419281448 GCA_028627135.1 Pseudochirops cupreus
GGGGGGGGGGGGGTGGGGGGGGTGCGGCAAAGCCCAATGCTAATATTTAAGAAATAGAAACAGAGAAGAGTTAAATTACAGGCTAGTAGATTTTCCCCATGGTTTAAGCAATATCCTCAAGACATTAATAAAGGATGAGATCACAGAGCACCTGGAGAAATGAGAAGAGAGCAGCAGAAAATAATAGGGAAGTCAGCATAGAGATTTTTTTTTCTTTTAGAAAACCCGCCGGGATTTGTGGTATCGTTGATTCTCCATGCAAGGAAAGTGAAGAAGACACCCACATTCATTTGCTTCAGTTCCATCATCTTTAAAATGAGGGGGTTGAGCTAGGCCTTGTGGGTAGGCAGACTGGAGGAAATGTTGGGATCAGAGGCAGGAAGCACATACTTGAGTCCTGTCTCTCGTTTGCTGTATGATCCTGGCAAGTCATTTCACTTCAGTTTCTCCCCTCTATAAAATCAGGGGTTGGAATAGATGACCTCTAAGTCTGACCTTTAAGGTAATTTCCAGCTTTGACATATTTTGTCCTGAGATGTCTGACAATCTCTGTTCTACCATTCTATCTTTTCATGTCCCTCACATCCCTGACCTTTTGTGTTCTAAAGATTGTTTACAGTTCTAACCTTCCATATTCCAAAATCCATGCCATCTCTAACATTCTATGAGGCCTTGCAGTTCTAACATTCTAGGTCCCTCAGAGCTCCCAGATGGCAATCTTGTGTCCAGTCTAGACCCAAAATTATCTCAAGAAAAGTAAGGGGTTACGTGGCACGAACAAAAAAAAATGCCGAGGGGTAGTAGAAAGAGCAATTTGTTTGGAGTCAGAGCCCTTGGGTTCCAATCTTAGCTTTGCCTGTGACTTTCTGTGTTGACTCAGGTAAATTACTTGACTTTTCTAGGTTTCTGTTTTCTCAACTCTAAAAATGAAGGAGTTGTAGTTACTCACAGATTTCTAAGGACCCTTCTCCCTCTAAGTCTCCTACAGAGTGTCATCCAGTCTATAATTGAAGGCCTCCATTTATAGGGGATTCACTACCCTAAACAATCCATTTCGCTCTTGGACAGCACCAAAAAGAAAGGTTTCCTTGCACTGAACAGAGATCTTCCTTACTGTAATTTCCACCTATTGTTTCTAACTGTGTCCTCTGAGGTCAAATAAAACAAATTTAAGCCCTCTTCCACAATACAGGTCTCCAAAAACCTGAAGATACAGATCACATCATATCTTACTACACCCCTCCCCAAGTTTTATCTCCAGCCTAAAAATCTCCCAATTTTTTTCAACCAATCCACCTGTGGAATTTTTTTTTTTTGGTTTTTTTGTTCGTGGTCACCCTCCCCTGAACGTTCTCCAATATTCCAAAATATGGCACCCAGAACTTAATGTAACTAGGTATGTTCTGACTAAGTTGGCATATAGTACCATTCTTATTCCAGACACTACGTTTCTACTGTTAATGCAGTCTAGGATAAGTCAGCCTTTTTTACATCCAAGTCACAGTAATGCTCACCTTGAGTCACTGCAACCCATTCAAATCTACAGGAGTTTTTTCACATACCTGTTGTCTAGCCACACTTCTCTCTCTACTTGCATGATTGATTTCTTTATATCTATGTGTTGGACTTTACACTCATCCCTACTAAATTTCATCTTGTTTGAGTCAGTCTTTTGTTCTAAACTCTTTACATCTAGCTTTTCCCTTCCAAAGTTTCAGCTCTCCTTCTAAGCTTTGTATTATCTAAAAATGGGAGTGAAGCTTACTGATGTAAAATGAGGCCACATTCTCAGATGTGATGCTTATTGACATAAAATGAGGTCACAACCCCAGATGTGATGCTTACTAACATAAAATGAATGTAGTATAAAGATAAAAGACACCAATTACACTTAAAAAAAAAAACTAGTGACCTATCCTTAGTATCTTCTGGGAATGGGAATACAATTGAGTGGAGGGTTATGACCTATCTATTCAGATCTATTTTTAATATATCTATATATGAACCTGTTGTCTCCCTCTATTCTGGGCCATGCCTGACCCAGAACAGTCTAATGGTTCAGGCTTGAAATTAAGACAAAATGAAATGGTTGTGGGCCATTTAACTTCTAAAACTTACAATCCAATGACCTTGCGCAAATGATAAGGCATCAATTACCTTACATGTAAAATGAGGGAACCTCTGAAGTCCTTTCCATCTCTAAATGGATGTGCCTTTGACCCCATGAACATTTACTAAAAGGAGATTTACTTCACAGGAACGTGGAAAGGCTACTACGTTCTACCTTAACACTTGCAATAACTCCTAGGCAATCCCAATGGGCCTAAGCTTTAGTCCTCTGGGTCAAGTAAGTTTCAAGGATATTTTCTTTTTTGATGCAATCAGGGTTAAGTAATTTGCCCAGGGTCATGTAGCTAGTAAGTGTCTAAGGTGGAATTTGAACTCAGGTCCTTTAGACTCCAGGGCTGGTGCTTAGCTGTCCCTCAAGGATAATTTTTAACTTTTAGGGGAAAACTAACCCAACCTACTTGCCAAGTCCTTTTAAATGTATTTCCACAGAGAAGGCAAGCTCCTTGAGGGCCATGATTGCTTTACTCCCTAGCACTTTGTACAATGCCTAGCATATATATAGTAAATACTTAGTAAACATTAATTGATTATTGGTTGATTGAAAGAAGCAAATTCAATTCAGCCTTTGTGAAGAGTTTACTGTGTGTAAAACACTCAAAGTATGGGAAAAGACAGATACAATTCAGCCTCTGCCTTCAAGGTGTTTATAATCTCATGGGGGCAAAGCTCACATCCTATACGGCTCCAGTCCTATGTTTGCAAAGAGCTATGAGAGACATAGAAATACAAAGATGGAGGTCCAAGGGAAGTACAATGAGAAGTGTAAGGAGGCAGCAGATCACTGTGACAAGATAGAATTAGATGGGGTATTTCCACCTGGATTCACAGAGGAATTAGACAAATCTTGGTTTCCAAATTTCTGGTGAGTACTTAATTAGATGTTCCAAAAGATGGGGCAGCAAAAAGAGCCTCCAGTCAGAGAAACCCAGGGAGTGGCACATAAAATAAAGCAGACATCATCAAAATGTTGGCTATTGTGATCAAAAAAAGAAAACTAAAGAGTGTCTCCAGGGATGTGAACAATTTACCTTCTAGGCTTCCAAATAGTTCCCAGCTTAGGCTGGCTTTCTTCTCATTACTGGAACAGTCATCACCCTCGTAAGTAACACCTATGGGGCATCTCTGACCTTAGAATCTGATGTGTTCCCACCAACCTTCCCTCTTTCCTTGACATCCAAATGGTTGCTGTGTTGGGTCATTTCCAGTCATTTCATACATCAGGCCCTTTCTTCTAGTCCTAAATACTTAATACCATGGGCAAGTCACTGAACTTTCTATAAACAATTTAATATTCGTCTGTAAAATGGGAGGGAAGGGTTATCATGAGGATAAAATGAGATAAAATTAATAAAAGGCTTAGCATAGAGTTGGGCACATAGGAGGTGCTATATAGCTGTTGTTTTTATAATTATCATGTAGTAGTAGTAGCAGCAGCTGTGGGATCCTGGACGAGTCATTCAATTTCTTTCAGTCAGTCTCCATTTTCTCATCTGTAAAATGAGAATAATAATGGAACCTATGCTCCAGGGCTATTGTGAAGATAAAATGAGGTAATATTTGTAAACACTAAATACTAGTTATAAATACTAGCTATTATTTTTATTTTAATATTTTACTTTTTCCCAATCACATGTAAAAACAGTTTCAGCCTTCATTTTTTAAATTTTGAATTCTGAATTCTCTCTCACCTTCCCTTCCCTCCCCTCTCATTGAGAAGGTAAGTAATTTATTGGTAGTATTATTGTTAATTATCATATTATTGATAATCATGTAAATGATTAGTATGTTATTATGAATAATACATAAATGAGTAACAGAAAGTTGAAAAGTAATATATATGAAGAGATGATAAGAAAGCACCTAACTTCCCTTAATGAGGAGCTTAAATCACTTTCGATGGACCATCTACATCCTAGGGTCCTGAAAAAAATGGTGGATGAAATCACTCAGCCAGAGTCAGGGGGTTTTAAAAAAATTGAGGGAAATAATCGAGGTGTTACAGGACTGGAGATGGAAAAACATTGTCTAAATTGGTTTTTAAAAAAAAAGGAAGAAAGAGGGTGGATTAATCAAATTATAGGCCATTTGACCCTGACTTTAATTGTTAAGGAAAATCTAGAATGTTATTAAAGGGAGAGTTTGTGAGCATTTGGAAAGGGAAGCAGTGATCACTAAGAGCCTCCATGACTTCATCAAGAACATCATTCCAAATTCTCTTCATTGACTTTTTTTTTTTGGCAAGGTGACTAAATTGGTAAATCAAGGAATGACAAATATATAGATTATACCTAGTTATTATGAAGGCATTCTCTAGCTCTCTCATGATAAATTTATTGAATAGATATGGATTAAATGATAATACATTAGGTAGATTGATGCATCATTGAGTATTGGGGCCCAAAGGGTTATAATTAATGAATATTTACTAGGAAGGAGATAGTACCCCCATGGATCTAGTCTGTGCCTATTCTGTTCAACTCTTTTATTGATAACTTGGAAGAAGGAATTAATGGAATGCCTATCTGATTTGCAGATGACATGATGCTGGGAGCCGCAACTAACACATTAGAAGACAGAGTTAGGATCCACTAAAGAACTACAGGTTAGAAGGGTGGGGCACAAATAACAAGTTCAAATTTAATAGGCATAAATGTAAAGTCCTGCGATTGAGTTAAATAGTCAATTACCTAAATACAGAATGGGCAAGGAATAGAAAACTAACATACAGTTTATATGAAAAAGATCTGAGGGTTTTAATAGACTACAAGTCAATGTGAGTCAAAAGCATGATGTTGCAAGCAAACTAGGGAAGTGATAACATTGCTGTCTTCTGCCCTGAACAGATCTAATCTCAAATATTATATTCAGTTCTAGACACTTCCATTTTAGGAAGATAAGTACAATTAATAATAACAATGATGATGATCATGATGTTGATGATGGTGGCAACAAGCATATGTTAAATGCCAACTATGTGCCAGGCACTGGACTAAGCATTTTTCAAATATCTCATTTGATACTAGTATTTATACAGGACTTTAAGGTTTGCATATGCTATATTGTTCGATTCTCAAAACAACCCTGGGAGGTAGGTAGTCTTATTATTCTCATTTTTTGATAAGGAAACTAAGGCTGAGAAAGATTAAGTTAGCTTGCCTGGGGTCATAAAGCTACTAAATGTCTGAGGCATGATTTGAACTTAAGTGTTCCTGACTCCTAGTCCAACATTCTGTTCTTTGTGCCACTTAGCTTTAGAATATAAGCTCCGTAAGAGCAGGATTCTTCCTTTCTGAGATTTGGAAAACACAGAAAACAATGACCATGTAAATCTGGAATGTATCACCTCAACTTTTGTCTATTCAACAAGCATTTATTCAGCACCTACTGTGTGCTAAGCTTTGAGGTACAAAGACAAAAAAAAACTAGTCTTGTCCTCAAGAACCTGTTGGACAAAATAACATGTAGATGGAAAAATCCATACAAAATATTTAGAGAATAAATACAATGTAATTTGGGCAGGGTGGGCAAAGAGAGCACTAAGGTCTGGAGAATCAGAAATGCCCTTCTGGAAGATATACCTGCAGAGTCGGTCTTTAAAGAAATCAAAGACTGATCCAGCCATTCTGAAGAGCAATCTGGAACTATGTTCAAAGGGCTATAAATAAGTGCATACCCTTTGACCCAGCAATACTACTTCTAGGGTTATATCCCAAAGAAATCAGAGAAGTGGGAAGAGGACTCATATGTACAAAAATATTTATAGCATCTCTTTTTGTGGTAGCAAAAAATTGGAAAACAAGGGGATGCTCATCAATTGGGGAATGACTGAACAAGTTGTGGTATATGAATGTAATGGAATACTACTGTGCTACAAGAAATGAGGAGCAGACAGACTTCATAATAACCTGGAGAAACTTATATAGACTGATGCTGAGCGAGAAGAGCAGAACCAGGAGAAATGTGTACACTATCACAGACACAACGCATATGTGATGACTAACTTCAATAGACCGGGCTCCTCTCAGAAATACAAGGTTATAAGACAACTCCAAAAGACTCATGATTGAAAGAGATACCCACATCCAGAGAAGGAGATTCAGAGTCTGAATGCAGATTGAAACAAACTACTTGCTCTGTTTCTTTTTCTTGTTTTCTTTTGTCTCCTCTTTCCCACCGATCATTCCATCAGTTATAATCCTTCTTTACAACCTGGAAAAAAAAAAAAGAAGAAGAAATCAAGGGAGTCCCTGCAGCAGAAGGGAGTTTGTTTTCAGTTTTGTTGGATTCCAACACTGAATTGTATTCACAGATGCTCAGTCTTCACACTTTGTTGCTCATGTATTGTGGTCATTTATTCACAACTTACATAGTTTTTAAAATTTAAAAATCTGAGGCAACATTTTTCTCTCCATGAAAGGCAGCATGGTGTAGTGGGATTGAAAGACAAGCCTTAGAGTCAGGAAAGCCTGTTTTCAAATCCCTGATTTGAATTGCTTTGTAATCATTGGAAGGTCATTTAATTTGTCTGAACTTCCAAAACTCTTTAGGACTATAAATTAAAGATAGGTTGCAATCAGAATAGGTAGAAAGAGTTCCCACATCAGGAGTCCCTACATTAATTCAAACACGAATTCTTAACATGTTAACTTTGTTCAGTTTTCACAGTTTGGAGTGTGTGTGTGTGTGTGTGTGTGTGTGTGTGTGTGTGTGTGTGCATGGGATGGGACTTTACTCACAATTTAACGAATTTCTAATAATCAGGGGAATTGCAGCATGGTGTAATAAATAGATTTGGAGTCAGGAAAACCTGGGTTCCAATCCTACTTCTGACACTCATTATGAATGTGAGCATGGGCAAGTCACTTAATCTCTGTGGGGCTCAGATCCCTAAGACTGGTCTACTAAATTCTAAACTTGTTGGAATCTGCAGTGGGGGAGAGGTGATCCCTTATCACAAGGATGAAACCAGAGATCCTTGAGTTACATATGCTTGATATGTCATTGGCCATCTACTAGTGCCTTTATACTGAGAGTTGAATCAATTTTGCTGAGGTTATGGATCAAAGTTAACTTTACTGATGACGAAAGCAGGAAATTGTATACAGCATGATATGGGAAAATTTGTCCTCCACCAGCCCATATTTTTGGAGGCATTGAGGTGACATTGACTGTGTACTGGACTCAGAGTCTCAAAAACCTGAGTTCAAATTTTGTATTAGCTACTTGCTAACAGTGAGACTCTGGACAAGTGATGGTTCTCTGCCTCAGTTTCTTCATCTGAAAAGTGGGTAAAATAGCATCAATCTAAGAGGATTGTTTAGAGGATCAAATGAGATAAAATATTTAAGAAGCTTTGCAAACCTTAAAAAACAGTGTAAATGTTAGCTGTTAAAATAATAATTCTAATTATTTTTCTTTTTTTATGAATTTACTGCCAATGGACAGTACCTTGCACACAGTAGGCAATTAGTAAATGTTTGTTGAACTGATGTGTTGAATTGATGCTCCAAATTCTACCATTAGTTTCATTCCTTTAAGTTAAGGAACTGGACCCAGACTAAATTCATTGGAAGAGATTTATGTTCATAGACTCCTATACTTAGAACTCAAGGGGACCTTAGAGGCCCTCTACTCCAATCCCTTCATTTTGCAGATGAGGAAACTGAGGCTCTGAGAGGTTAGGTGGCTTACCAGGGTTCATACAACTACTAACTGTCAAAGGTAGGATTTGAACCTAGGTCTTACTAATTATAGGTGCAACCCTATCCATTACATCTTGCTGTCTCCCATCAATAGCTTGCTATGAATTTCTTCCTTTCTAACTCATAAGTAATTAAAATGATAGATTTTGGAGAGACACCAAACCTACTTTATAAAAGTATGAAGACCCTGCCCTTAAGGTTAAATAATGCTATCAATTAATCATCCCTTAAGGTCATTTAGTTTAATGAGATAGTTGATTCAAGAAGGGTGAGAAGTAATTTTGGGGCATGCAGTGGTACAGGGAAGGAAAGGTTTGTGTGGAATAAAATACCATAATATCTTTGTAGCATCTACAGGAACACTGGGAGCCAGGGGACAGAGAGAGAAAGTCAAGAAAAGGAAGAAAATAGCATGCAAAAGATAAGTTCCTCTACTTGGACAATTTTCCCAGACCCTGACCTGGAAAGGGAGCTCCATGACCCTAAGGAAAGCACCAACCAAGTGGCTATGCCTGAAACTGCTTTCCTACAGATGGGAACAGACTTTGAATTCTTCCTTCCCCTCCCCCATTCTGTCAAGCCATAAAATCAAGGGGGAAACAGAGGACAATTCACAATACCAAATCTATAAGTCAGCAGCCACATTACTCTCTTAGGTTTAATTAGTACACGAAAGATGTCTACATTCATAGGTCTAGAATCACCTAGTTCTTGGGATGTTTTATGGATGAGGCAAATACCTGTAGCATGATATAGTGGAAAGAACCACGGATTTGGAGTCATCCAACTTGGATTTTAATTCTCGTTCTGCCAACTGCTACCTATTTGTCCTTTGGTAAATCATTTAATCTCTCTGGGTCTCAGTTTCCCCATCTAAACTGAAGGGGGTGGACTAGGTGACCTCTAAGGTCCCTTTCAACTCTAACTGTAATCCTAAAATCCAGTCACTTCACCTCTCTTGCTTCAGTTTCCTCATCTGTAAATTGAGAGGATTGGACTAGTGACCTCTAAGGCTCCTTACACCTTTCAAACTATGATCTGTACCACATCATTAGTGGTTGGTAATTACCATAGTACCCTCCACCTCCTGTGCCTGGGTAACAGCATGGAGGTGGGGGAGCACGGGGAAGGAGCAGGAAGGAATTTTTTTTGATAGAACAAAGATGAACACTGGTTAAGGAAAGAATGAGGGACAGAATGTGGAGTCAAGAGAGACTTTGAACTGATTATGTATTTTTAAATTTTCAAGCTGCTAAATAATCTTGTTATGGTAATGGTGGTCCTGAAGTCAGGAAATGAAATTCTAGCTGCCCAGCAGAGAATAGAAACCAAGGAAAAATAAATTGCACCCAGCAGGTTCTCAAGTTCAGAGCAGAAGTTATTTACAAGATCCTCTTCAAAGGAAGCAGAAAAATAAAAAAAGAAAACTAATTTACTTTTTATTCTTCTTTATACCTGTCTCATTTGGATTGCTAAAGCAGTACTCTCCAAGCAGACATGTAACTTCCTCTACTTGCTTATGCTCTGAGTTGCAAAAATTCATACATTAAGCAACTCCATCTTTGTAACCTAGCTTCTCAAAGATACCTAGAATCTATGGATGTCAGTTAAATTTGGCACCATTGCATCATCACGGGATCTTAAAGCTGGAAGGGGTTTGTACCTGCCTGAGCATGAAGTCAAGCCAAAGGTTCATCCAGACTTCCTTTAAAGGTCTCCAGTAAGGAGGAACTCACCATCTCCCATGATAGTCCCTCCCAGAGTGGTGACTCTAATTGTCCTCCTGACCATTCAGGGATTGAAAGAACTGGGACATTTATTCTGGAGAAGCCTTTGATGGAGTGGACCTGGGTAGGAGTGAGATAGGAATTATAGTTGAATTTAAATATTTGAAGGATTGTCAGGAAGAAGACATCACAGCTTTGTTTTGAATGATCCCAGAGGCCTTGAATCAGGAGCTATGGGTAGAAGTTGGGAAGAGGGAGTGTAAGAAAGCATTTCTTAACCATTGGAGCTGTCCAAAAGTGGACCGGCTGCCTTGGGAGGTAGAGGCTTTCTTACCTCTCCTTGGAGGTCTTAGAAGTTGTGACGACCACTAGTGGGAGACATTGATGACATAATTCCTATTTAGGAAGAGCTTGGCATCTGAGTTACCTCTCCAATTCTTTGACTTCCTGATTCTCAGAGCTCCGGGTATAGACTGGCTCCTAACCTGAACATTCTCTCCTTTGTCTGTCTTGACAAGGAAATCAAAGTTTGTTTTTAGCTTTTCCCACAGCCCTGAAGGAAGGTTGAGGTGAAAAAAAGCAACTTCAAAGGATCTCTGCCCTCAGATCCTGCTCCAGGGACTCTCCCCTCTGGCAAGACAAAGAATGGGTAGGCTCAGAACAAAGGGGTAAACATTGAGATTACCTTAGTAGGAGAAACTTTCTTGTGATGACAGGTTCTTTGGAAATAGCCAACCTCAACCTTCCTTGAGGGGAAAAATGCCACTAGTAAAAGAAAGAGTTCACATATCAGTACTATACAAATACTTGTGTGACTTTGGCAAGTCCCTTAAACCCTCTGGACATCGTCAAACCAAATCAATAAGCTTAATAAAGCACCCTTAATGCCAGGGTGGTCTGCTAATCACTTCAGTTTCCTCATTTGTTTAAAAAAGGTGGGGGGGGGGGGGAGGGGAGGTAAGAACTAGATGACTTTCAAGATCCTTTCCAGCCTGAAGTTCTCCATCAGGTTCTCCATCATATAGGAATTATCTGATGATTTCATTAACCCTGAAATTGGTTCTCACTTTGTGACTTTATCTGTGACTATATATATATATTTAGATGAATATATGTTATTAATAGTAACTCACGTTTGTTGCTGTACCCTCAGGACCATGGGGTTTTTCTGCCTGACTTGCTGCTGATGCTTCCTCTGTGTATATGATTTCCCCATATTAGATTTGGGCACCTTGAGTGCAAGAACTCTCTTGATCATCAATTTAGATCTCCAGCTTGACACAGTGCTTTGAAAATATTAGGTGCTTAATAAATGTTCATTCATTCAAAAAATAATAATAACTCACATTTCTATAGTATTTTGAGGTTTCCAAAGTGCTTATCTCAAAATCCCTTGACATTATCTTCCACTTTTTCCTCATAGGATTATTTAGTCCAATTTCTGAGGAAGTAGCCCTTCTCACTGAGGCTAACTTGTGTTCTTGATCCCATCCTCTTGTGTCTTTTCAAACAACTTGCCCATTCAATCATCCTTTCTCTCCATCTGCCTTTCTGTCTCTTTCTCTCACTCTGTGTGTATCTCTCAGTTTCTGCCCCTTCATCTCTGTCTCTCTGGTTCAGTTTCTCTTATGTTCAACCTTGATCTACTTGTTTCCTTTCCTTGAAACATCCCAAGTCTCTACCATCCTTCAAAAAACCCTCTCCAAATCCTATCATCCCCTCAAATTTTCATCTTATATTTCTTTTCCCTTTTTCAGCCAAAAAAGAAAAGCTGTCTATACACTTTCTGCCTCCATACATTCTCCTCTCACTCAGTCCTCAATGTTTTGCAATCTAGCTTCTGACCTCATTACTCATCTGAAATCATTCCCTCCCCAATTAACAATCTCTTAACTGCCAAATATGATGGTCTTTTCTTAATCCTCATTCTCCTTGACCTCTCTGCTACATGTCATACTGTAGACAACTTTCTCCTCCAAGATACTCTCCCTGGTTCCTCTCCTACCTGACTTACAGATGTTTCTCAGTCTCCTTTGCCAGCTCATTATCCATGTTACTCCCCCTAAACATAGGTGTTTCCCAAGGTTCTGTCCCGAGGCCTATTCACTTGTCTTCACACATAATCCCTTGGTGACCTCATCACTTTGATGGGTATAATTATTGGCTCTATCCATGACACATCAATCTATCTATCCAACTTCAATCTCTTCTTTGAGCTTCGGTCCCACGTTACCAGTTCCTTATTGGACACTTCAAATCAAATATCCTGGCAATATCTCAAACTCAAAATGTCTCCAAACATAGCTCATTACCTCCCACCACCACCCCCAAAATCTCGCCCCTTATTCCAAATTTTCCTGTTTCTGTTAGAGGCATCTTTGTCCATCCTTGTTATAAATTAGTCCCCTTTTTGACACTCGGCAATGCAGCCAAATTGGCTTTCTCTCTCTAGTGCTCACATATGGCAGCATTTCATTCCATTGTCTGCCTTTGTACAGAGACAAAATTCTGTGCCTGAGTTCATTTGAACCTAGGAATTCCTGGCTAAATACAACATTCTATCTACTCTCATTCTATGTGTCCTTAGCCACACAGTTTAAGAGTCTAAGGAAGGATACACATCTTGTTAACCTGAAACAAGCACTCTATCCATTTCAAAAAGCAAGATCCCTTCCATATGGCATAAAGATCCTATCACTAATAAGGAAACAGTGGATGTCTTTGAGTTGGAACAGTGGCATCACCAGAACCTGACAGCATGGTAGGATGAAAAGAAATTAGGATTTGGAATCCAAAGACCTGCATTCAGATCCTGGCTTTGTTATGACCTTTGTAAACTTTGGGCAAGTCACCAAACCTCTAGGGACCTCAGTTTCCTCATCTGTAAAATGTAGGGGTTGGACGAGATGTTCTCAGAAGTCCCTTCCAGCATTAACTCTGTGATCCCATGAACACTGATTGTGGTAGCACCATGGACAGAAGGAAGGCAGTGCCAGTGACAAATAAAAGATGGGGGATTATTTGCTCTGTCATCTTCTAAAATAGGAATTATTCATGAGAAGGGTAATGTATGAACATAATAGTATCAGAGAATCATAGATTTAGAGCTGGCAGAGATCTAGTCATTTGGTACAAAAAGAAATGAGACCTAGAGAAGGAAAGGAAGGGTGGAAACAAGCATTTATTATATTATTTATTATATTATTATATTTATATATATTATATTTATTATATACCTACTATGTGCCATACACTGAGCTAAGTTCTTTACAAATAAATCCATTATTTGATCCTTACAACAACCCTCTCAGATGCTATTGTTATCCCCATTTTACACTAGAGGAAACTGAGATAGAAGTTAAACGACTTCCCCAGGGTCACACATCTAGTCTGAGGAATCACTTGATCTTAGGTCTTCCTGACTCAGTGATGTCAAACTCAAAAAGATCCCTGGGGGTTGCATATTGACTGAGAAAACCACATATAAATATTATCTATGTTTTATTATATTTTTATCTCATCAAACATTTCTCAATTACATTTTAATCTGATTTAGTCAGTACTCAGAAGGTTGGCATGCAGACTACTGGTAGAGAATTTGACACCTCTTACCACATCTCACCAGTCAGATTGGCTAAGATGACAAAACAGGAAAATGACAAATGCTGGAGAGGATGTGGAAAAATTGAAACACTAATGCATTGTTGGTGGAGTTGTGAATTGATACAACCATTCTGGAGAGCAATCT
>CM053581.1:419281948-419335475 GCA_028627135.1 Pseudochirops cupreus
TTTTTTTTTAAAAAGCAAAAAATAAAATGAAATAAAATAAAATAAAAAGAATTTGACACCTCTGAGTCATCTACCTGCCTGGATAAAATGAAATGAAGGTCTGAGCCCAAGGTCACAGCAATAATAAGTAACAGAGTCAAGATGAGAATCAGAGTTATTTGCAAGCTTCTAGGATTGTAAAGTAAGAGTTAGGAGACCATTTTAGAGATGAGAAGGCAGAGGCACAGAAGGATGAAGTAACTTAGGGCCACACAACTTGTAATTAAAAGAACAAGACCTGGAACCCATGTCTTTCTATGCCAAATTCATTGCTTTTTCCACTATACCATCATATAAGTATATGATGCACCCAAGAGCATAGAAATAAATATAAGATTCCAGGACCATCAGTTTTTAAGATATAACAGTTCAGTCTTTAGCCAAGCTGGAAAAAAAAAGGGTTTCTGATTCATAGATTGTGCTCTGAGAGTTTTCCCAGGTATCTTCCAATAGCTTTTTGGCTTAGGAAGAGAGAAGGGCCATCCTTACCAGGTATGAGTCATTCTAAGTGAGATCCAGTGCATTATGCTAAAGTGGATCAAACCCAGAGTGCCACCCCACAATTTGTGGTAGAGTAAAGGCAGAATAGTCCAGAGAAGAGTACTGGATTTGGAGCTGGAGCATGTGGGTTCAAATCTAAGCTCTTCTATTTACTGCCTGTGTAATCTTGGAAAAGTCATTGTCCTCATCTAGGCCTCTGTTTCCCTATGTAAAATGAGGTGCTATACTCAGTCCAATAAACTTTTATTAAATGCCTACAACATGCACTTACAACATGCATACAACAACACTGTGCTAAGTACTGGAAATACAGAAGACTCAGAAAAAAATAGTTCCTTCTGGAAAAGGACCCACATGTGCAAAAATATTTGTGGCAGCTCTTTTTGTGGTGGCAAAAAATTGAGGGGATGCCCATCAATTGGGAAATGGCTAAACTGTGTTATATGAATGTAATGGAATACTATCATGCAATAAGAAATGATAAGAAGGCAGATTTCAGAAAAACCTGGAAAGACTTCTAGTAACTGATGCAAAGTGAAATGAGCAGAACCAGGAAAACATTGTACACAGTAACAGCAACATTGTGTGATGATCAACTATGAATGACTTAGCTCTTCTCAGCAATACCAAGACCATTACAAAGGACTCATGATGGGAAATGTCATCCACATCCAGATAAAGAATTGATGGACTCTCAATGCAGATTGAAGGATATTGTTTTCACTTACCTTGGTTTTTTTCATGTTTTTTTTTTCCTTTTGATCTGTTTATTCTTTCACAACTGTGACTAATATGGAAATATGTTTTACATGATTGCGCATATATAATCTATATCAAATTGCTTAGCATTTTAGAAAGAGGAGAGGGAAAGGAGGGAGAAAAATGAGGAGCTCAAAATATTGTAAAAATGAATGCTAGGGCAGAGCCAAGATGGTGGAGTAAAGGCAAAGAACTCTCCTGAGCTCTCTCCCAAGACACTCCAAATACTTTTAAATAATGATTCTAAACAAATTCTAGAGTAACAGAACCAGCAAAAAGATGAAGTGAAACAATTTTTCAGCCCAAGACAATTTAGACAGTGGGAATAAAAGGTTTGTTGCCCCAGAATGAAAATGGAATATAACCCAGGACAGGTCATGTTAGCACAGACCAGGCCCCAGAAAACTTGGAGTAGACCTCAGTTTCCAGACCTCTCAGCCTACAGATGGTAAGAGGGTCAAACAACTGGGCAGAAGGAGATTTACAGGGGTCCCTTTGCTAGCACCAGGGGCAGGACTTTGTTGCATTGTCTATACTTGGAGCTGGGTCACAGTCCTAGATCTTAGTCCCAGGATGAGGAGAAGCACTAGTACATCAGAATTTGCAGCCACAGGGAAGCTGGGACCCTGGTCACAGTTCCAGGGTGGAAAAGAGTTCTCATAGATCAGTGTATAGTACAAAAGAGTAGTAAACAGATCTCTCCCTAGATCATACCACCTTGGAAGATCTGAAAACTTACATGTCCCCAGAATTACCTCTGAAAACAGCTACACAAAAAACCTGAAGCTTGGGATAGTGCCCCCTCCACTCCAGAAGTAGAGCCTCACTTTAGCATAGAGTTAAAAAGTCAAGAAATAGGCTGGAAAATAAGCAAATAGCAGAAAAAGATACTGATTACAGAAGGTCACTATGGTGACTGGGAAGATCAAAACACAAATTCAGAAGAAGACAACAAAGTCAAAATTCCCACATCCAAAGCCCCAAAGGAAAATATGAATTGGCCCTAGGTCACAGAAGAGCTCAAAAATAATTTTTAAAATCAAGTAAGAGAGGTAAAGGAAAAATTGGGAAGAGAAATGCAAAAAAAATCACGGAAAAAAAAAGAGTCAACAGCTTGGTTAAGGAGACATAAAAAAATACTAAAGAAAATAAAACCTTAAAAAACAGAATAGACCAAATGGTTAAAAGAGGCATAAAAATCCAATGAAGAGAAGAATGCTTTGAAAAGCAAGATTGGCCAAATGGAAAAAGATATACAAAAATTCACTGAACAAAAGAACTCCTTAAAAAGTAGAATTGGCCAAATGGAAAAGGAAATACAAAAGCTGACTGAAGAAAATAATTCCTTAAAAATTAGAACTGGGTAAGTGGAAGCCAATGACTTTATGAGACATCAAGTTTAAAGAATAAAAGAAAATCAAAAGAATGAAAAAATAGAAGACAATGTGAAATATCACATTGGAAAAACAATTCACCTGGAAAGTAGATCAGTAGAAATAATTAAAGAATTATTGGACTACTTGAAAACAACAACAACAACAATAATAAAAGAAACTAAACATCATCTTTCAAGAAATTATTAAGGAAAATTGCCCTGATGTTTTTAAACCAGAGGGTAAAACAGAAATTGAAAAAATCCACCAATTACCTCCTGAAAGAGATGCCAAAACAAAAACTCCAGGAATATTACAACCAAATTCCAGAGCTCCTAGATCACGGAGAAAATACCACAAGAAGCCAAAAAGAAACTGTGGAGCCACAGTCAGGATAACACAAGATTTGGTAGTTTCTACATTAAAGGATCAGAGGGCTTAGACTATGATATTCTGGTGGGCAAAAGAGTTAGGATTACAACCAAGAATCACCTACCTGACAAAACTGAATATAATCCTTCAGGGAGGAAAATGACCATTCAGTGAAACAGAGGACCTTCCAAGCATTACTGAGGAGAAGGCCAGAGCTGAATAGAAAATTTTCTTTTTCTTTTTCTTTTTTTTACAGGCTGAACATGTGTAATTACGCAGAACCTCTCCACAGTGAGCATATTGTGAGAGACTAATTACATGTCCCTTCTTCCTATCCCACCCCCACCCCCCACCCCCATTTCACTCTCTACCCTGTCCCTGTACCTGTCCCTCTAAAGAAGTGTGCACTTTCATCAACCCTCCCCTCCCACCCTGCCCTCCCCTCCATCATCCCACTTCTCATCCCCATTCCCCCGATTCTTCTGTGTGGCAAGATACCCAGTTTAGAGTTTATGTCACTCCTTCCCTGAGCCAAGTTCACTGAGAGTAAGGTTGACTCTTTCCCTTTTGCCTTCCTGTTGAAAATTTTATTTTTCAAATACAGAACTCAAAAGAAGCATAAAAAGTTAAACAGGAAAGAGAAACCATAAAGGATTCAATAAGTTTAAACTGTTTGCGTTCCTACATTGGAAAATGATACTTGTAACTCCTAAAAACTTTCTCATTATTAGGGCAATTAGAAGTATACATGGAAAGCACAGGTGTGAGTTGAATGTGATGGCATAATTATCTAAAAAAATAAAATTAAGAGATGAGAAAGGAAAATGTACTGGGAGAAGGAGAAAGGGAGAAGTAGAATGGCACAAATTTTCTGACATAAAAGAGATTTTACAATAGAGAGGGAAATGGTAGACATGGGGAGGAGAGCACATGAACCTTATTCTCATTGGACTTGGCTAAAAGACGGAATAATAAACACACTTAGTTGGGTGTAGAAATCTATGTTACCATACAGGAAAGTAGGAGGGGAAGGGAATAAGAGAGGGGTGGAGCTGATAGAAGGGAGAGTAGTTTGGGGGAGGTAAAAGTCAGCAGCAAAACACTTTTGAGAATGGATGAGGTAAAAGGAGAAAGAGAGTAGGATAAACAGGGGAAATAGGATTAAAGGAAATACATAGTTGGTAATCATTACTGTGAAAAAGATTTTTACAGTTTCTCTGATAAAGACTTCATTTCTCAAACATATAGAAAACTGAGGCAACTTTATAGAAATAAAAGCCTTTCCTCAATTGATAAGTGGTCAAAGGATATGAACAGATAGTTTTCAGGCAAAGTAATCTGTAGTCATATGAAAAAATGCTCTAAATCACTTTTTATTAGAGAAATGCAAATTAAAACAACTCTGAGCTACCGCCACACACCTATCAGATTGGCTAATATGACAGAAAAGTAAAATGTTGGAGGGGATGTGGGAAAAGCAAGACACTAATGTACTGTTGGTGAAGTTGTATACTAATTCAACATTCTGAAGAACAATTTGGAACAATGCCCAATGGGCTATAAAAACCATCCATAGCCTTCGACCAAGCAATACCACTGCTAGGTGTATATCCCAAAGATAAAAAACAAAAAGACAAAGGACCTATAATTACACTAATATTTATAGCAGTTCTTTTTGTGGTGGCCAAAATTGGAAATTGAAGGGGATGCCCATCAATTGGGGAATGACTGAACAAGTTGTGGTGTATGACTGTGAAGGATTACTATTGGGCTGTAAAAAATGATTAGCAGGATGCTCTCAGAAAAACCTGTAAAAACTTACATGAACTGATGCAAAGTGAAATGAGTAGAAGCAGAAGAACATTGTAGACAGTAACAGCAATATTGTACAATGATCAACTTCAAATGACTTAGTTATTCTCAGCAATACAATGATCTAAGATAATTCTGAAGGACTTATGGTGAAGGGTGCTATCCATCTCCAGAGAAAGAACTAGTAGAATCTGAAGGCAGATTGAAGATACTTTTTCTTTATTGTATTTTTCTTGGGGTTTTTTGTCTGTTTTTTTTTTTCACAGCGTGGCTTACATGGAAATGTATTTTTCGTGACTACACATGTATAACCTATGTCAAATTGCTTGCCTTCTTAATGGGGGGAGGTGAGAGGAGGAGAGAATTTGGAATTCAAAATTTGAAAAAATAATGTTAAAATTGTTTTTACATATAATTGGGGAAAATAAAATATTAAATTTTTGAAAAAAGAATGAAAAAAAGAAAAAAGAATGATAAAAATTGTCTTTACATATAATTGAAAAAATAAAATACTATAAAAAATTAGTTCCTGCCCTCCAGAAGCTTATACACTCTAAAGAGGGAGACAATACACAAAAGGAAGTAGGAAAGGGGAGAAGGCATCTTATTCTGGCAGAGTAGCAGATGCAAAGTGGAGTGAGTCAAGGTCCAGGTCTCCTCTAGATCTCTGCTCTCATGATCTCCTGGGTCTCCGTTTCCTCATCTATAAAATGGGGGTATGGGGTTGGACTAAATATCCTCCTTTGACCACTAACAGCTTTGATTCTGAAGGAAAAATACAGGCCCAGAACAGAAGGATCATTCCAAATGGAAGAAAGAAAAAAAGTTCTTTTATGAGGGAACATAATTAGCCTGAAGACATTCTTGGCAGGAGGGGAGACGCCATGCAGGGCAGCTGCTTGACCTCATGGAAAACCCATTCTGGAGCAAGGAGTCAGCTTCCAGAAGCACCTCAGTACCACAAGGTGTCTGCACTGAGTGGGTAATGGAAAATAGCAGAGGAAAGTCAACAGGAGTTTGGGAAAGGGGCTGAAGCTCAGGCAAGGCTTGCCAGTTGTCCCACTGAGACCTCCCCAAAGTACAAACTGGTAAATCCTAGAGAAAAGAAAATCTCTTTGTTAACTGGTTTTGAGATGTAGGATCACAGGGCCTTAGATTTTAAAGGTAGAAGGGACCTCAGGGCTCATCTAGTCCACTCCCTTCATGTTAAAGACAAGGAAATGAAAGTCCAGGGAGGTCATGAGATTGAAAGATGGAAGATGGGGATCTTAGAAGTCATACAGCCTAACCCCCTTATTTGACAGATAAGGAAACTGAGGCCCAGAGAGGTCACAAGATAATAAGTTTGGAGATGGAAGGGATTTTGGAAGCCCTAGAGTCCTAATCTTTTATTTAATGATGTCAAAACTACAGGCCAGATATCATACAAATAATAAAGTGATAGAGACAGAATTTGAACCTATATCCTCTGCCTCCAAAACCAATGTTTTTTAAGATAATTTTTTAAGAATTATAAACTTAATTTCTCTCTTGGGCCAGCACTCCAATAAACAAATGAAATAAAATTAAGTCACACAGAAAACTATCTGTTGGGATTCATTGTTTTTCCCCATTTGTTTTGAAGACTTAAAAAAAAATAAACTGAGAGGGGACCTTCTGGGTCCAGAGCGTGCTCTTTGTGTGACTTGGTCTTGTGGAAATAAATCCTTGTGGCCATTTGGAAACGAAACCTGGGTGAGGTTGGACATGGCCTATTATTCATGATTTCTAGATGAAATGTCTGGGAAATCACATTTTAAAAAGTTATAAATCCCTGGCAGAACCCAAATCCCACTTTATTCTCAAGCTTGGTTTAATTAAATTGTGTTGACAGTCAGAGTTCTCTGTCCTAGTGGTCTGTTACTGGGAAGAGTGCTCCAAACTTCACCAGGTCAAAGGCCATGGAGAAGAGAATAGGGCCAAGGATTCAATGAACATTTATGAGTCTTGGGAAATCAGTATGGTAGGGCAGAGGCAGAAGATCAAGATTCAAATCCTGCATAGAAAGCTTATGACCTAGGTGATCTTGGGAAAATTGCTTAACCTTCCTAAGTCTGGGCTCCCTCATTTCTAAAATGTGGGGGTTGGATTTAAATAAGAGTTCTTTACCTTTGTGTGTGTGTGTGTATGTGAGTGTGTGTGTGTGTGGTGTGTGTCCTGGACCTCATTGGTCATCAGTCTGGTAAAACCTATCGACTCTTGCTTAGAATCTTGTTAAATGCATAACATCAAATAAATAGGATTACAAAGGAATCAATCATATTGAAACTGTTATTAAGACTTTTTTTTTTAAGTTCACAAACCCCAGGATGGCCTATGGGGTCCTTGCCAGCTCTTAGTCTATGATCCTAGAATTGCTGATAAAAAGGTTCAAGTCTGCTTGTTTCTTTTTTTTTTTTAATTTCTAGAAAGGGAAGATCAATTTTGTTTAAAAAGCATCTTAATTTGATAGAGCAAAAGGTCCATTTAAAGGCTCTCCTCCAAACGGATTTCTGACCTGTATTTGAATCCTAGCTCTGACAATTACTAAGTAGGTAACTTTGACCAAGTCAGAACATCCTTGGCCCTTGTCCTTATCTCTAAAGTGAGAGGGTTGGACTGGATGTTTCCTGAGGCTTCACCCGGCTCAGTGATGCTCTGACGATCTGGCATACTTCAAGATTCTTGGAAAGAGACAACCTTGTTGAATGACCCTCTAACTACTAATACAAAACAGGGGTATCTATGCTCACCAAAGTTGTCTGTTACTGTTATGGAAAGAAATGGGCATTTATTAAGCACCTACTAAGTGCCGGGCACTGTGCTCAATGCTTTACAAATATTATATAATAATAATTAATGATAATAGCAGCATGCATTTGCATGGTGCTTACTATGTTCCAGACACTGTGACAAACTCTCCACGAATATTAGATAATTATAATAACAACAGCAGTTATTTACATGGTACTTACAACATGCTAAACCCTTTATCACATAGTAATATTATTATATAACAATAATATGTGATAGCTCTTTATTATATAATAATAAGTAAATAAATAATAGCAACTAGCATTTATATGGTACAAGCACTTTACAAATATTGCCTCATGGGATCCTCACAACAACCCTGGGTAGTAGGTTCTATTATTATCTCCATTTTACAGATAAGGAAACTGAGGCTGACAAGGTTAAATGATTCACCCATGGTCACACAGTAAGTGTCTTGGGGGCGAATTTGAAGTCAGGTCTTCCTGACTCCAGGTTCAATCCCACTGAGTCGCCTCTCCCATAGGAGGGGTTCCCCATAGATCAGGAGACCTTCGGGATGCTCCTGTTTACCCTCATGATGTCATTGGTCATCTTTAAGAATGAAGAATAAACAACACCCCAAATTAGATAATCCTTGAGCATCTCAAACTCAGCCTGCCCAAAACAAAATTCAATATCTCTCCCCTAAAACCTTTCCCTTGCGTGAATTTCTCTATTACTATCCAAGGCACTACCACCCAGGGTCTGTATCCCAAAAGGTTCCATATCCAGTGCAATGAACCATTTAGAGAGTCAGAGGGCTCAGATAAATTATAACTTTATTAAAAACCAACTCAATAATTCTCAGATTAAAAACAGCCCACAACAGCCTCTTGCTTATTATGTAGAATAGTCCTTTTGTATCTGCTTTTCCAAAGGACCCACAGATGAATTTCCCATCAATTCATCTGGGAGAAAAGTTAACTTAAACCATCTCAGGTCAATAGCCCAGATGGGTAGTCTGGGGGATGAGGATGGTGGGTCAAGGCAAGCTGCCCCAGATCTGCTAGCATCCTGGACCATAGCAATGTCCCTTTCTACTCCTCACTTACCTGTGATCCTAGAATTATTGATAAAAAGTTTCAACGGGATGGCTGTTTTGGGGTGGTGGGCGGGGGAAAGATGGGGAAAAATATGTAACTCAAAATCTTGTGGAAATGAATGATGCAAACTATAATAAAATTTAAAAAAAAGATAAAAAGTTTCAAATCTGCTTCTTTCTTTTTCCTTCAAGAAAGTAAAGGTCCATTTTGTTTAAAAAGAACTTAATTTGATAGAGCAAAAGGCCCATTTAAGGGTTGTCCTCCAAACAGATTTCTGACCTGTGTTTGAATCCTAGTTCTGCCAATTACTAACCTGGGTGACCTTGGCCACGTCAGGACATCGTTACCTCACATAGCCTATCCCTTACCAAAGTTTGTAATTTTTATCTTCATAACACCTCTCGCATATGTCCCCTTCTCTCTACTCACCCATAGCCACAGCCACCAACCTGGTACAGACCCCATTCATCACGGACCATGACAGTAGCTTTCTCACCAGTCTCCCTACCTCAAATTTTTAATCCATAACTCCTCTCACCTTCAATGTGATCTTCTTAAAGTATAGGCTTGACTGCAACACTCCTTTAATCAATACACTTGAATGGCTCCCTATTCCTTCTAGGATCAGATATGTCTTCTAGCTGGCATTTAAAGCCCTTCAAAGTCTGGTCCCTGCCTACCTTTCCAGTCTTCTTACATTTTATTCCTCTCCATACAATCTGACTACACTGGTTTACTCCCCGTTTCCCCTCACCCAACAGTCCATTTCACATCTCAGCACTCTATTTCCTGTTCATTGCCTGTCCCCCATACCTGGAGTATTGTTCCTTCCCACCTCTGTTTCCTGGCTTCTTTGAAGACCCAGCTCACATCTAGCCCTTCTCAATCCCCCTAGCTAGTAGTACCTTCCTCTCTGAGATAACCTTCTCTCTGCTCTGTATAGATTTTGTAGGCATCTGGCTATTTATATGTTGACTCTCCCACTGGAATGTAAGCTCCTTGAAGTCAGGGGCTGTTTTTGCCTTTCTTTGTATCCCCAGTTCTTGCTCAATAAATGCTTCTTGACTTGACTTGAGATGATGACTGAAAGTCCAGTGGTTCTCTCTTCCATACCTAGCCAACTCAATCCAACAGCTAATCTTTATGTAATTCTTTAATGCTTGCAAATTAATTTATATATTTTATTTCATTTGATCCCCAGAGCAACCCTATGAGGTACTATTATTATCATCTCTATTTTAGGGATGAGGAAATTAAGGATGAGGAAGCTTGTGATTTTCCTAGGGTCAAACAGCTAGTAAGCATGTCTGAGGCAGGATTTGAACTCAGGTCTTCTCAACTCCAACTTCAGCACTCAATCCAACTAGCACTTATTAAGTACCTACTACAGAATATGTGAAGCACTTGGCTAGATGCTGGAGACACAAAGACAAAATGAAAAAAAAAATAGATCCCAGCCTTAGGAAAATCACTTCTCTGGGTTCCAGTTTCCTCATCTGTCCAATATGGATATTGGACTAGATGATCCCCAAGCTCCCTCCCATCCCCACATTTGTCATCCCCTTTTCCACTTGAAGACTTCTTGTGATGAGTAACTCACTATCTCCCCCTTCCACTTTGGGATAGCTTGTTTGGAAAGTTTTCCCTAAATTGTCCTTAGAGGAGAGAGAAGAAATTAACAGCTAAAGATACAAGGGAAAGTCCTGGAGGAGGGGATGCATAGGAACATATAGGAACACAGGAACATAGTCGTATAACAAGGGCTCCTAACCTTTTCCTATGTGAAAGAGTCTTTTAGCAGTCTGGCAGAGCCTAGAGATCTCTCCTCAACATGGTTTAAATGCATAAAATAATACAGTGGGTTTTAAAAGAAATCAATTATATTGAAATATATTTATCAAAATATTTTTACAAACAAGCTCATGGACTCCAGGTTGTTCAGTCATTTCACTCATGTCCAACACTTCATGACCCCATTTGGGGTTTTCTTGGCAGAGATACTGGAGTGGTTTGCCATTGCCTTATCCAGCTCAATTGACAGATGGGGAAACTGAGGCAAATAGGGTGAAATGGTTTGCCCAGGATCACACAGCTATTAAGTGTCTGAGGTTAGTTTTGAACTCAGGTCCTCCTGACTCAAAGCCCAGCACTCTGTACATTGTGTCATCTAAATGACAGACTCCAGGTTAAGAGCTCCTTATCTAGATCTAGTAGAGCTCTCAGAACCTTATTGAGTCCAATCCCTGGTTACTGGGTCCAACTTCTTATTTTCTAGATGAAGAAACTGAAGCAGAGAGAAGGTAAACAAATGCTTTGCCCTGGGTCAAGTCAACTTGTCAACAAGGATCTATTAAGTGCCTACAGCTAGTCTGCAGCAGGATCTGAACCCAGGTCTTATCTCCTCTGCTAGACAGGAAGCCCTTTAGGTTGCAGACCCCATATGTTACATCTTGCATTTGGGGTCAGGAGGGCCCCAGGTCAGGAATCTGCACTTAAAGGAGGTGCTGAGTAAATGTTTACTGAATGCTGAATGAGCCCAGCTTTGAGATTCTAAAGCAGCCCTGGGTGGCTCACTCCAATGTAATTGTGTAGCTATCTATGGGAGCCGTGAGCAGAATTCGTAGCAGAATGCCTGCCTTTGGCAATTCACAGAGGTATCCAAGGCGACTGACAGTAAATGGGAGCGTTATAAATCACCATCTTACAGTCTCATTTGTAAGACCTGTTGTTTTTTCTCCTCTCTCTGAAAAGCCTACCTTCCTCTCTTTTCAGCAGAATGATGGGGAATGAATGTAACCAGAACTCACATCCCACCAGATTTGGACTTGAACTCTGTGGGGTTCAAGCAGCCTGGGGAATTCCCTTTACCTTAGAAACCTCATCCAAGTTCCATAATTTGCTCAAAGCCTGGTGGTTCAACAGGCATGGGATATGTCTTACAGCTGGAAGAAACATCATAGAGGTCATTTAGTCACAGGATCCTGGATCTAGAGCTGGAAGGGACCTTAGAGGTCATTTAGCCCAACACCCTCATTTTATGGATGGGGAAACTGAGGCCTAGGGAGGTGAAGAGACTTATCCAAGGTCACACAGGTATTTAAAGAGCAATTCTTTCCAATGCAACACATAATCCAAGGTAAGACCTTTATTTTTTAATCTTAAAAAAGTTTTATGATTTTTTTTTTGTTTTATATTAGATATTTTGATATGCAATCCCTCCCCCCTCTGCATGGTCCTGGGCCTATCTCCATTGAAATTTGAGGGGAGGTGGTGGTCAAGGGGCTTATGATTTGACTCACCTAGCACATGCCACTTTCTATCATTCCCTTGGGTACTTTACCGTTTCAGTGCATATGGAACAATGTGTGCAACATTCCACATTTGTAGCCCAAGATCACACAGAGTAAACAGCCAAGTTGGGATTTGAACTCATGTCTTCTGACTCCAAGTCTAGAGTGCTTTCCACCATACTGTGATCTCCCCTCCAAATCACATAGGCATATAGTTACATATACAATTTTATAATAATTCATATACTAAGAAATAATAATTAATTAATGCCATCATAGTAGAGATGACATGAGAGCCCAGGTTTCCAACTCCAAATTCATCTAAATCCACTACTTTCTGTTGAGTTGTTTGGTCATTTCAGTCGTCTTTGACTCTGTGACCTCACTGAGGGTTTTCTTGGCAAAGATACTGGACTAGTTTGCCATTTCCTTCTCCAGTTCATTTTACGGAAGAGGAAACTGAGGCAAGCAGAGTTAAGTGACTTGCCCAGGGTCGTACAGCTAGGACGTGTCTGACACTGGATTTGAACTCAGGAAGAGGAGTCTTCCTGACTCCAAACCCAGTGCTGTATCCACTACATCCACCTAGCTTCCTTTTCTATTATGGAGGAAGACCCAGATATAGTTGATCATCCTGGAATTCTACCTTTCACTAAGGCAGTGGTTCTCAACCTTCCTAATGTCACGACCCTTTCATACTAGTATGTCGGCATATCTGCATGTGGGCGGACCTACCCAGAGACGAATAGAGGAGCGGTGTCTTGGTTCCTAAGACCATCGGAAATATGTGTTTTCCGATGGTCTTAGGCGACCCCTGTGAAAGGGTTGTTCGACCCCCCCAAAGGGGTCACAACCCACAGGTTGAGAACTGCTGCACTAAGGGTACATCCCTTCAATGCACTATCAAAGCACAACCAATTTGATCACTTATATTGAGTTGATTTTAGTGAATTTCTCTCCTTGTCATGAATTTTCAGGTTATGTTGGTAATTGTCTTGGAAAAGACTTTCAAGGCCAAATTGTAACTGAACAGCATCCCTGCTATCATATCTCTGACAGCCTCATCTGAAGATTCTAGAGACAGGGAAATTCATTCTCTCTCCCTCTCCCTCACCTTCCCCCTCCTCCTCCCCATTCTACTTTCAAACAAGTTACATTGTCCAAAGGACCCTCCTTACCTGAAGCCAAAATTTCACTTTCAACCACTTTGACCTACCCCTCCAAATGAGGCCTTTGGGAACTAACAGGGCAAGACTTATCCCCCCTGCCATATGACAGTCCTTCCAACACTTAAGTCAGTCAACTAAAATTTATTAAGTTCCTACTGTATGCCGGGCATTATGTTAAAAAGTTGGGATAGAAATAAAGACCAAAAAAAACCCCTGCCCTCTAGCAGTTTATACTCTATGGGTAAAATAACATTTACACACAAGAAAATGTGAGGCATAGACTGGTGCATGGGCAGACCAGGTCTATAATTCCATTCCCAAGGAAGAACCTCGATATCAGTGTTGGTCCCTCCCTGTTACCTGATTTATCAGCTTAGAGAATAGCCTAGAGTTAATTTACTTGCCCTGGGTCACACAGACAGTTTGAGTCAGAGAATGAACCTGAACTCTTGTCATTTTTCAGTCATATCTGACTCTTGTAACCCCATTTGGGGTTTTGCTGGCAAAGATGCTGGATTGGTTTGCTATTTCCTTCTCCAGTTCATTTTACAAATGAGGTAACTGAGGCAGAGTTAAGTGACTTGCACAGGGTCATACAACTAGTAAGTGTCTGAGGCCAGATTTGATCTCAGGTCTTCCTGACTCCAGGCCCAGTGACCTTACAGTGTGCCACCTACCTGCCTGTAAGACACCTAGTCCAAGCACTAGATTTTATAGATGAATTGACTTCCTTGCCCAGAGAGTAAGTGCCAGACTTGGGGCTAGAACCCAGGTCTCCTGATTCCATCCAGCATTCTTTCCATTCCATCACCTTGTTCAACATGAGTTGTCTTCAGTCATCAAGACCTGGGCTCCAATATCGCTCCTGATTGGTATGATGGTAAATATTTAACAACCAGGTAAGGGAGTGAGGGGGTGGGGAATGTCTGTACCACTTTGTTTAATCTGCAGTACTGATACTTTCTCCATCACTTCTTTATGTCTAGGCAATCTACAAAACAATATTTTGAGTTGATTTGGAATATTGGACCCTAGCCAATTTCTAAGGTATAAATACTCACACTAAACATTTAACAACCAGCACTCTCCAACTGGTTCAAGCTGGCTCTGGCACATTGTTGCCTTGATACTTACTACCTCTGTGTTCTTGGACAAGTCACTAACCTTCCTGGAGCTCAGATTCCTCATCTCTACCTCTGGGGTCCCTTCCAATACTAAATCTATGAACTTGTTATTTCATTTCCCTGACCTTCAGTTATCTCACCTATAAAATGAGAGATTACAACTAGATGTCCTCTAAGGTTCCTTCAAGTCCTAAATCTAGAATCCTGTGCTCCTTTGCACCAGCATCTGACTTTGAATCCACAAGTTGTAAGACTTTCCAGTGCCTTTCCTATTTTTTTCTTTAGCAACTCTAAGAAGTGGGTGCTGCCCTCCACCATCTATATGTCATAGCTCCCTTAGTTGAATGTTCAGCAGCTGCTGCCTGGAATTATTTCTATAGTTATACAAACATCCATCAATGTTGTTTTGAATCTATAAAGCCATTTTTGACACTATACAACACCATCTTCTTACAGTAGTCATATAAAATAGACATGTTAATTTCAACTCACTCCAAAATTCAGCAAGGAACAGAGGACAAGTCAATTCTTTCTATGTATTAAAGGGGAAACCATAAGGGATATTTTTTAAGGCTTTCAACAGAGAATTTCAATTGTGTGAAGTCAAAAGGTTTCTTTTTTTCAAAGGAAAAAATATTGTGGCCTTATGATACACTATAAAGGCATTATAAAAGTATTTTTTTGGTAAACTTTCTTATGAAAGAAAAGTGAGGGGCAGCTAGGTGGCTCAGTAAAAGAGCACTGGCCCTGGAGTCAGGAGGACCTGAGTTCAAATTTGACCTCAGACACTTAACACTTAGTAGCCATGTGACCATGGGCAAGTCACTTAACACCAATTGCCCAATTTAACCCCCTCCAAAAAAGCAAAAAAAAGAGGTGACTATTGAAAATGCAGTCCAATATCTGGCAACACACATTGTTATAACACTATTGTTTTGTTGCACAGAGCTCTAGATTACCCAGTGCCCAAGAAGAGCTTCTAGGTGAAAGGAAGCCCCTGGAGGGCAGGCAGGTCATTTTGTTGTGTTTTGTCTTTGTAGCCCCACCACTCAGCATTTGAATATTATATTATATAAATACTTGATAATTTTTTTCCTTTTTTGTTTCTTTTTAAAAGTTCTTTCTCTTTTTTTTTTAGGGGGAAGGAAGGACAATTGGGATTAAGTGACTTGCCCAAGGTCACACGGCTAATAAGTGTTAAGTGTCTGAGGCTGGATTTGAACTCAGGTCCTCCTGACTCTAGGGCTGGTGCTCTATTCACTGTGCCACCTAGCCACTTTTTTTTTTTTCCTTTTTTGGACCAAAGCTATGACTTTGCTGGTACAGGAACTTCCACTGAGGAGACTCCCTCTAACAGAAACAATTCCTCAACTTAATATTTTAGACAGTTTAAAGTTTAGTCATTATGCCAACATGTCAAGGAGCTACAATTTCATCTCTCTGTGATAAATATAAATAGTCTTCCAAACTCATCATGGTTGAAAAGTTCCTTGCTCTGAACCCAACGTAGTATTGACCCTCTAGAATTTGAGCCAAACTTAACTGGGCTTGTCCTCAGACAATATACACACATTTTATCTCTGCTTCTTTCCTCAATGCCCTCTCAATTTGGTAAGGACTGGCCAGAGTCTATACTGATTTCACCTTCAGAAAAACCTGATGCAACATCAGATTAGGATTTCAGTAAATGCTATTTAATGCATTGAAGGAAAACACAGTTATTGAATGAATTCAGCTGAGCATCACAAAATGGTAGAGTTGGTAAGAGATCACCTCTCTCATTTTACGGATGAGGAAAATGAGGTTTAGTGTTGATATAGCTAATTCAAGGTCACATTGCTAGTAAATGCAGAATCAAAACACAGACCCATGCTCTCTGACCCCAAGTCCACTGCCCTCTCTCCACTATATAATACCTTCTCTCTGCTGGGAAAGAAAAACTAGACCAAGATGTCTAAAGGAAACGCTTATGAGTGGCTGCATAATATACAACTGTACTGAGAGAAAAGAAGAGGTTAGGAATACTTCTGGTGGCTTGGAGAATTGTGTAGGATGATGTAAATTGTAAGAACAATAGATATCATATACTCTGTGACTGTGACTGTCAGTCACTGGGTGGGGGCAGGGAGGGAGAGTGAAACTGCCACCTAACTTTGAAGAGACATGGAACTAGAAACTCTGAAGAAGATGGCAACCAGAAAAAACCTCTGACTTTCATGATCTATGGAATGTGAATTTCATATACTTCCATCTTCTTAGAAGAGGTGGCAGTCCACAGACACAGAGTATTAAATACAGTATCAGATGTAATCCACATTTGCTCAAATGTTAAGGTGTTTTGTTACAAGAGGGTTGTTTCCCAAAATGACCAAAATAATAGGTCTAGAACTACAAGAATCCTGAGAGTTCATCTAGATTACTCTCCTTAATTTACAGATGAGGAAACAGGCCCAGAGGATTTAAGTAACTTGGCTAAGGTCACAGAAGTAGAGTCAGAGGTAGGTTTAGATCCAGATCCTCTAAGTACAGTCAGTGGTTTTTTAGCTATGGGATTTGGGGATATGGCAGTGGTATCTTCTTTATAAAAAATCAGTAAAACATGAAACAAACCAACAACAAATGTATATTTTGTAACACTTAGCCAGAGTCATGCCCTATAACTTAGAAAGTTAAGCTACATAAATATCAAAAGTCTTTGGGAGTGCTGTTACATTTGCAAGAACACATGGCTTCCTATCTGTAACGCTTGAACAGATCTCACTGAGCCAAAAAACAACAGAGTAATCGGCCATAAAGACTCAAGAAAGCAAAGCTTCTGAAAATCCTTAGAAGCTGTTTGAGAACCAGAGGGCCAGGGGCATGATGGACTGAATCCAAAGCCAATGAAGGGCCATTGTTCCCATAGCACCAAGAGCTGCCTCCTTCCCTAGTGGGAGTTTGTTGGGGGATTTTTGTTTTCTTTTTGGGGGGGAGGGGGGGGAGTTGGATGACCTGTGGGAAATTTCAACCCATCAAAGCAGCCCAAAGTCCCAGGATGCCCCCTGATTGCAGTGAAGAGATTCACCTTCTCTGAAGTCTTCTGACCATTGGAAAGGCAGAGATGATAACAATAAGGTCTCCTGCTCACACTTGGGTCAAGTTTGGAAACTTCATCCAATTGATAACAAGTAATCGTCAAAAGTAAGAATAATTTATGTTGATAGTAAGCACAATTTTTAATAAGTAATTGTCAAAAGAGTACAGAGGGGACATATAATAAATATATTGCCAAAAGAGTCACACGTGGGATTTCCTGGTGAGTTTTCCATGGCTCTTAACTGCTGGGATATTTAAAAATAAGATGGTCAGGATCAGGCTTGGAAGATTATCCAGAGTCAGAGGACCTAATGTCTAAAACACTAAGATTCCAGTACTGTTTTTATTGATAATTAGTGGCCATGGTTCAATCTTTTGACCTAAGGTGAAGTTCCTTTATCTCTAAAGAGAAAGGACTGGAATTTTCAGACTGGAGAATTCTGCTTGATGCAATGACCAACTACGATTCCAGAGGACCAGAGACAAAGTACACTTCCCATCTCCAGACAGAGAGGTCACAGGCTCAGAGTACAGAATGAGACAATTAGCTCCATTAATTCAATACACATTTACTCAGTGTCTGTTATGCATAAGGCATCTGGCCCCCAAGGTCGGAACAGATGGGCTCATGTTCTGCCATTGACATTATAAGCTGTGTGACCTTGAGCAAGTTAGCTAACCTCTCTGATCCTCCACAATAAAATGTGGATAATAATAGCAACACGTTCTTCCCCATAGGTTATGAGGGTCAAATAACCTAATGTGCCAGAAAATCTTAGAGTGCTGTAAATGTCAAATATTAAAGTACAAGGATATTTACTCTAAGCATAACCACATACCTAGCTTACCTTGACAAAGCCACACCTGCTACTGCACTAATGTAAAGTAATTTAAAGTGACCTTGGGGAGGGATAAAATTTATATAGGACATACCTAGACACATTGCCTAGTAATAAACAACACTAGAATATACTTGCTCACGCTAGGAGAGACACTGCCTAGTGGATAGAGAGCTCTCCTGGAAGCCAAAGAGATTTGGATTCAACTTCTACTTAATATATACTAGCTGTGTGATCCTGGAGAACATCACTTCAGATCTGTTTAGGCAACTCTAAGGCTATAAGTTTCAGAGCAGGGGCTGACTAGTATTGGTGGAGACTTTCCTTACCTGGGAGTTACCTGTATTAATGAAGTCACAGCTCCCTATCATTATATGCTAAGTGTCCAAAAAGGGGGATGGACAGTAAGCAAATTGCCAAAAGAGGGCAGAGGGGAGAGAAGATTACTACCCTGAGCTCCAATATTCCGGACAGAGATGGCCCAGAAATCCTTGCAAGGAAATGGAATGTGCATGTCTAGAGTTCATGCTTTTCTGTTCATAGAAATCTAGAGTTGTTAGCATCTTAGTATAATGGGATCAAAGATTTAGAGCATGGCCCATGTAGTCCAACCCTGACATTTACAGCTGAGGAAACTGAGACCAGGGACGGGATAGAATCAGAGATCCAGGGCTATGGAGGAGATCAGAAACCATTTACTTCCAAACTGTTCATTTTATAGATAAGGAAATAGAAGAATAGGTGCCTTGCTTGTGGTGACATAGTTAGTGAGGAAATTCCAAAGGTACCTAGTCCAACCTTTAGCCCATGCATGAATTCCTTCCAGTAAGGATTAAGGCAATATATTAGTAGTGGGGTATTAAAGAGTTGACTACCTTGTTCCTCATTTTCTCTCCCTGTATTTGCTCTGTCCTGTGGTTTGGCAGCTGGGACTCACTTATTTCCCTTCATCCCCCACAGTTTTGTGATTATTTACTTGTGTTTACATAAAGAGATTAGCAGAAAAAGGGAAGGATTAACCAAACTCTGCTCTGTCCTTGATAATGCCTTGGATTTTTCCAAATAAGATACTCAAAGAGATCTTTCTTCATCCCCAAGAAGGTCTAATAGAGTGCAAAGTCAAAACCGCCTCTCCTGGCTAGCAGAGCTAAGTGTAAATACTCCCTGTTTAAATCTTCCTGCCTCTCTCCAGCCCCTACTTTGCTCAAGATTAATTTCTCCCTGAAGGAGACATTAGGACGGAGTCACTTGGCTATTTTTCTGGCCTGGGATCACTTTATAGCACCTTAAAGATACTTTTTAGAACACTTTCTAATAACTCTTTTTAGAGAAAGAAAAATTAGAAAGGTAAATTATCTTAATAGAAGAACAGATAGCAATCTGGTCACAGAACTAGGAAGATAAGGGTGTAAGCCCAGCCTCTAACACATCCTTACTATGTGACTCTGGGCAAGTAATAACCTCTGAGGGCCCCCAGGCAACTCCTAGAGACCCTAAGTAGCAAAGAAGGTACAGACCTATATTGGTAGAAGGAGTTTCCAATAGCTAGTGTATGAGAAGAAAGAGTTCAGAGTCTGAATCTAAGGTCAGAAAAGGTCTTTATTCTTTCTCACGAGAAAGTACTCTGCCCCCTTTGCCCACATGGCGGCAGGGAGAGAGGGACAGGTAGAAGATAGTCCATGGTTATATAATCTTCCCATGCAGAAACCCAACCCCCCCAAATGGCCTTCACTCTTATTGGTAGGGGGGCTGACCCACAACCTAAGTGCGGGAATCTCTCTGAGACAAAGGACCCTGAAACATGTGGGTGTCCAGTGAAAGCAGTCTTAACCTTATTTGGCATATCTTCTGCTGAGTTGGCTCTGAGGGAGGGTCTCCATTGCTCTAAGCCCCAGATTGCTTGAAGGTCAGGTGACCTAACCCTAGGCCTAATGAATACTGAAGCCATTCTAGATTTGACTTTTCAGAATGGGGAAACTTCACTATAAATTATCCCTCACACTAGGAAACCACAGGTCTAGTCACTAACACTAAAAGTAATCAAACAACACTGCTCCCCTCCATGAATTCCATACACAACCACACTGGAGTCCCGTTGGCAGCCCTGAGCTCTCTCATCTCCCATCACTGTGACTTTGCTCATGCTGTCTCTAGCCACATCACCTATCATAGATCTATAGCTGGAAAAAGACCCCTGAGGGCAACCAGCCCAACCCTCTCATTTTACAGATAAGGAAACTGAGGACCAGAAAGTCTATGTAACTTATTTAAAGTCATAGAGATTATAAATATTGGAGCAGGAAGTGAACCAAGGTCATTCTGACTTGAAGGCCAGGTCTCCATTCAAGATAACCAGGCTTCCATCTACATGATAGATACAACAAATGTTTGTTGACCCAAATGGAACTAATAGATGAGTGTGGAAAAGAAGCAGACTGGTTAAATAAAGATTGCAGAAGTAACGCATCAGAGTCAGCCTTAAAGAGTTTCATGTCCTAGAGCCAGTGGTATCTTCCTCTTTTTAATTTCTACTACGCAATTTAAGCATTCATAGGTGGTCTTGGTCTCTAGTGTTGCACTGACTGATTGAATGCACGCATGCATGCATGAATGAATAAATGCCTCTTGGTTCTCTAGCATTGCAATAAACTCTGATTAACCACTATTATTTAACTATGTTTCCTCTCTCCCCAGCTGGATTTGTAAACTCCTTGCAAGAAAAGATTCTCTCTTATTCAGCATTTATCCCCCAGCATATTGTGCCCCTAGGAGCCAGTCTATGAATATTATTTGACGGTTATGTGAATTGTTGGGGGAGGCAGCTCCAGTTGCAGTGAACAGAGAACTAGTCTCAGAGTCAGGAAGACCCGAGTTCAAATCTTCCTTCTGTCTCATCTTTTATGGCCCTGGGCAAGTTCTTTAACATCTTAATATCTCCAGGTAACTCTATATGGATCACTTCTCCAATGGTTGTGCTAATTTTGGCCTAACAACTAACACCAAGAAAACATAGATGCTCCATCAGCCACCACCACACCATCCACATGTAGAACCAATGGTTCCACCAAATGGAGAAGTTTTTTTTGTGGTTGTTGTTATTTTTATTTTTTTGCTTTTTGTAGGGCAATTGGGGTTAAGTGACTTGCCCAAGGTCACATGGCTAGTAAGTGTTAAGTGTCTGAGGTCGGATTTGAACTCAGGTCCTCCTGATTCCAGGGCTAGTGCTCTATTCACTGTGCCACCTAGCCACCCCTAAATGGAGAAGTTTTGAATGCTGTGGATAAAGCTAGGGGCATTAGTAGAGGGTTTCCTCACTGGGAGTTCGCTGTACTAAGGAAATTATAAGTCTAATCCCCCTTTAAAAAATTAACTGGTAATTGAATATGTTCCCTTAAGCCCTGGGTTCAAATCCTCCCTCTGATATTTGCTAGTTATGTGACCATAGGCAAGTTAATTAATAATAGCTAACATTTATACAGCACTTTCCATGTGTCAGACCTTGTGCTAAGTGCCTTACATGTATTACCTCATTTGATTCTCACAACAACCCTGGGAGGGAGGTGCTGTACAGTTGAGGAAACTAAGGCAAATAGGTTAAGTGAGCTGCCCAAGTTCACACAGCTAGTAGATATCTGAGTCAGGATCTGAATTCAGTTCTTCTTGACTCTATCTGTTCTACCCAATGCGACAGTTAGTTCCTTTTAATCTCTCAGACCTTTAGCTTCTTCATCTCTTAAAAGAAAACAATACCTAGAGTAATTACATCACAAGGTTGTTGGGAGATTATTCAAAGTAAATATTGTATGTAAAGCAAATGCCATATAAAATAAAATAATAACAATAATGATTATAATAATTAGTCTTAGTACTCTCCAGCACATTCTTGCTATTATCTGAACAGATCAATGAAAGAACTCTGGGTTTAGTTTCAGAAAACTTGGATTCTGCCACATTCAGTCTTATGTAAATCATGTAAATCTTCTAAACCTCAGTTTCCTCATCAGTAAAAAGGGATAACAGTAGCTGGGCCTCTAATTCCTCATTCGTCAGATTGGGGGTTGGACTAGATTTCTCAGACAACCATCCCCCTCTCCAATTTTTTTTTTATCTTTGATTCTCTGATTCTCAGGAACTCGGATTCAAATTCTGCCTTTGATGTCAATTAGCTATGTGACCATGGGAATATTACTTCAGACCTCACTGCTGCATTTATAAATTGAGGATAATAATACCAGCCAGACCTAGCACCCAGGGCTGTTGAATGAATAAAAACGTATTGATTAGAAGTTTGTTATATGCCAAGCACTGTACTTAGCATTGGAGAGATAAATAGAAAAATTAAGACAGTCTTTACTGTCAAGAAGTTCACATTCTAATTGGAGGAGATGACAATGTAAAAGAAAGTTCAACTGCCTGATGGATGGAAGACCCAAGAATAGGAAGGGCACAGCAGGAGGGTAGATGGAAAGACTAATCTTAAGGTCTTTAGCTACATCAGTAGGTCAGAGCACACAGGTTATTAGTTTCCTAGTTGGGAAGTGAATTTGGGATGGGACCGCATTGTGGGCTGGAGGGCATGAAGGCAGGGCAGAAGGTAAGGTCATCTTGTTGTTGGGAAACTCGAATTCAATAATGTAGATAATGTAGATAAAGTGCTTTGAAAATTTTAAAGCACCATATGTCAGTGAATATGGGGACAATTGTGAAAAACACTTTCAAAACTGGAGCGCTGCATAAACATAAGGCTTCTATATTCCCATCTCCCTGATGAGATGCCCATTGTCTATTTCTGCACAATGAATACTGCCTTGAATTACTTTGCCTCAGTACTCAGCTAAGAAAGAAAAGAAAGCTGACCTCACTCCCCATTGATCCTTCCCATTACCACCCCCACTGCTTCAGATGGAGAAGTGCTCTAGTCACCCATAGCTAGATGAAAAGAGATTCCCATTTTATCTTCAAGCCTGGAACGCTAGAGATGTCAATATGTTTCCCAATCTCATAATTAACAAAGCTCAGGAAGATCTGTAGATAAATCCAATGGGTCCCTGCTCTCTGGCAAAAATAGGGAAGCTCAGTTTTCAGTTCTCCACTGGGACTTTGTACTACATTTGGATGTGAAATATCACACATCGCAGGAAGAGAGAAACTCAGTTATAACCAGCCTCCTCCCCCTACAAATCCATGAACAGGACCCCAAAGCTCCAGGGACTCAGTGAAGCTATCTTCTAATCTTAGTATGTTGCTCATCCTTCATTTTCTAAGATCAATGATGTCATAGGGTGATATCTTGACTTTTTGAGTGAATCAGATCTAAACAAAGTGGAATTGCACAAAGTCGTTAGCTTCACTCTCTCTTCCAGAGTCATCAAAGTCCAGGGGCAGAACAAAAGTCAAGACGATGGGCAAAGGGGTTCATGACCCTGGTTATGGAAAACCTTGAACCTGAAGGAGGTCCAGTTACAGCAGCTCACCAATGGGACAATACACTGCTGGCAAATGGGTGTACTATACGTGTGAGGGTTCCAGCCTTTCTCAGTCTCTGCTGCTCTTAGATACGGTTTATGTCTTATAACAGTGGTTCTCAACCTTCCTAATGCCGAGACCCTTCAATACTCGTATGTGGGTGTATCTGCATGTGGGCAGACTTGCCTGGAGACGGATAGAGGAGCAGTGTCTCGGTTCCTAAGACCATCGGAAATATGTGTTTTCCGATGGTCTTAGGCTACCCCTGTGACCCCTATGAAAGGATTATTTGACCCCCAAATGGGTCACAACCCACAGGTTGAGAACCACTGTCTTAGAACCATCTTTTCAGGCACAGATCTACTCTCAGAATATCCTGAAGTCAGTTCTCATCAATGTCTACCACATGCATGGAAGGCAGGGGATTGGCATGTCAGTCTTTGTCACGGTGTCTAGCACATTGCCTGGCATTTGGCAGTCATTTAATGAATGCTTTATGGACGACTGATTGATTGGCCCATATTTGTCTCAGTGGTTAGAGAAGTCAAAAGGAGGTGTGCCGGGTCCTTCTCATGACCATGGAGTTAGTCTAAGGAAAAGGAAATAATTGGGGGGGGAGGGGAATCTTTGTATTATATATCTCTGATAAAGGTCTGCTTATACAAAAGAAATTTTTTGTGATCACACATCCTCATCAGTAACTTCTTTTCGTGGCGGTTATGTTAGAGGCGGGGGAAGGGGGAGAGATTTTCCCAATGTATGTTGGGAATTAACTCAAATATATTAAGCCAAGAACCATAAGGCAGTTGGTGGCATAGAGGTTAAATTGCTGGATTTGGAATCCGGGATATTTGAGTTTGACTCCTGCTTTAGACACTTACTAAGTATGTAATCCTAGTAAGTAACTTAATCTGAAAGGTCAGCCTCAGTTAACTCATCTGTAAAATGGGGATAAAATAGCACCAAAGTCACAGGGTTGCCATGAGGATCAGATGAGATAATATAGGTAAAATAATTTGCAAAGCTTAAAGAACTATCTAGCCATTATAAGAATAATTATTATATTATATTAATATAATATTGCAAACTATTAACAATCATATGAAAGAGTGCCCTGAATTACAAATAAAAAGAGACATACAAATCAAAACAATTCTGAGACTTCACATTGTACCCAGCTAATTGGCAAAGATAACAAAAAACAGGATTAGTCAATGTTGGAGAGGTTATGGAAATATATTTATATCACCAATACACTGTCAAAGGAGCTATGGAAAGAAAGCTAGAATTATCCTAAGAAAATGACTAAAATATCCAATCCCTTTGACCCAGGGATCCCACTACTAGGCATATGCTCCAAAGAGGTGAAAGCCAGAATTGGAAGTCTTACATATGCCAAAATATTTATAACACTAATTTTCATAGTAGCAAAAACTCAGAAGAAAGTAGATGCCCAGCGAGTGGGGAATGACTAACCAAATTGTGGCACGTGAATGGAATGGAATATGCCTGTAATGGAACAACTCTGTAAGAAGCAGTGAGTAGGAATGCAGAGAAGAGTCTGAAGATTTACACACTCAGATGCAGAGGGGAGTACCCAAAACAAAGAAGATAACATTCACAATGGCTGCAATGACATCAATGGAAAGGACTCTCCCAGCTCTCTCACAACACAAAATAAAAAGCTAAAAGCTTTGTAGTTATGACCAAGCCTGATCTTGAAGAAGAGCTACAAGAATGCATTTCCTTCTCTTCATTTTTTTGTTTTTATTTTTTTGAAATCTATAGCCCCAGGTCCCCAACTGTTTAATTGGCAGGACTGCTGGGGGACAAGGGGAAGAGAGAAAGAGATGGGGGCGGCTCTTGAGCAGCGGAGCCCCGGGCCGGGACCTCTTGCAGGCTGAGTCAGGGGCCTCTAGGAGGCCAAGTCGGGGGCCTCCGAGCTGTCCTTGATGTCGGGGCTCTCTGTGGTCTCTCTGACCTTGCAAGGATCCTCCCTGTCGCTGCTGCTGCTGTCCTCGGCGGTAGGGCCTAGGCCCTTCTCCTCATGGCAGCAGTCCCCTACATGGTCAGCTTTGGGATCCGTCTTGTTCTACAGGGAGGCCAGCAGCAGATGTCTTGCCTTTCTCCTTCACCTCCAGTTGCTTCCTCAGCTCTTCGGCCTTCTGGGTCAGATCCTGCTTCATAGCATAGGTGTCCTCCCCATCAGCATAGTATTTGGGTTCCACCTCACTGGTCTGAAAGTTAAGTGTGTTGGAATACAGATGCAGAGCCGCTGGGTTACTTTTTCTGACATGCAGGGAGACGTATTTTGCATTGAAGTTTTCAATCATGGCCCTTGAGGCCTGATCCATAAGCTTCTGTGCTAGACCTAGCTGGTGGTGGGCACGTTTTCCAGCCAAGGCTGTGATATGTCCATGGGGGACATCATCTGGATCTTCCTCCCCTTACATTGCAAGTGTTCATGGCACTTAGACCCAAGTGAACCTAGTCGGGTTGAGGTTTGGTGAGGTGAGACAACAACCGCCCTCCAAGCTGCCACCACAGCCGCCAGATCCAGACCGCCGCTAAGCAGTCGTCTCCTTCCCTTCTTTGCAGAGGTGGAGGACTATGGGTATGGAATACTGCATATGATGTCAAGCTTGGTTGGTATGTTGATTAGTTTTGCTGAACCATTTCTTTCTCTTTATTTTTTATTCTTTATTATAAGTGGTGTCTCACTGGGAGGAAGGGGGGAAGGAAAAGTGATGTAAAAACAAAAGATATTAAAAATTCTTTTAAAATAGAAAGATAGGTCAAAACCAAATTGAATGTTTTAAATATCAAACAGAAGAATTTTTATTTTGTGCTAGAGGCATAGGGAGCCAAAGAAGCCTCTTGAGCAGGGGAATAACATTACCATCTTTGTTAAATTGCTCTTAGATGGAAAGAGGCATTTCTCTAACACTCAAATGAAAGTTAACACATCCCCGGAAGCAAAAATGATCTAGTCTAGGAGTTGCTATTTTTGTATTTGCCTAAACAGATGGATTATATCAAAAGAAATGCAAACACCTTATGTTTATTCTTTGCACACTGACTGCATTGATATTAATATGCAAATGCATTTTAATGACACTGGAACCAACTCGTCTTAGAGGTAAATATTATTTTTGTTTTTGTTGAGCAATAAAAAATATGGAATTGCTAATCATTAAAATAAAAAAGGCAGATAAATAACTCTGATAATTACATTTTTCTCTTCAGAGGAAACAGCAATACTGTACATGTAGCTATTTTCTATAAATACAGAAAATCAGTAATTATCACTGGACCTATTCATTATTTATCTCCAGCACCAATTTCACTTTTGGGAACACCATTTATGGTTTTGAATAAGAATTTTGAAAGAGCAGGCCAAACTCCTCATTAGGCTAGTGATGAGTTTGTCCTTGGATCACCATAGAACCAAGATGAAGGCTGGAATGGGGAGTTCCCTGCTTCACCCCCCCAGGAAAAAAATAGTGTGAAAAGAAAAAAACCCCATGTGGAAAAACCCAGCTTGTGCTTCTGCCTCTCAGCCAAGAACCAATGTCAGTTGGGAGATCTAATTAATAAACATGTCATTTATAACCCGTCTGAAAGGTATTTTTTTTTTTTTGCCTCCCAGACCACAGTACCCCTTTCATATCTAACCTGGATTGAACTGCAGACTTCTCAGAAAGCAAGGCACAGTTAAATGGAAAACAAATTCCACTATATTAGAATGGGACCATTTGTGAGGCCTTATATTTCAAGCCCTGAAACATTTATTTGCTGTAAAAAGGATCAAGTTAGTCTCACAAATAATACTAGCAAAGGGCAGTTCTTACCATGGAGCTAGTGGGCACATCCTCAGCCAGTATCTATCCAGCTTTTCCACTGATCCTCTGGGATCCCAGTAAGTACAAGGAGGGGTGGGGCAGGGAGGAGAGAGCAGAGATTCTGACACTCTAGTCTTCTCCCTAGTTGGGTATTAGTCAGCAAGTATCTAAGCCCTTACTAAGTGCTATACAAGTAAAGTACAGTCCTTGCCTTCAAGGAGTTTATATTCTGATGGAAGAGATAACATAGGTACAGATAGAGAGAGATACAAAAATATATACAAAGTAATTTTTATATGTGGAAAGATATGTACAGTAACTTTTCTACATATAAATATATACAAAGTAACTTTTATATGTGTGGAGGGGAATATACAAAGTAATTTATATACACAAATATATACAAAGTAACTTTTATTATAAAAAGTTATGAAAAGTGATTAAGTTATTATTTACTGCCTTCAGTAGAAAGTTGCCCTCCAAATCAAGAAGTCCTGGGTTCAAGGATACAAATTGGATACACTTACTAGCAGTGTAGTCCTAGGCAAATCATTTAACCTCCACTTGCCTCAGTTTCCTCATCTGTAAATTGGGGATAAATAATAGCATCTACCTGCTGAGCAAAGGGAGCAGAACCAGGACAACACTGTACACAGTAACAACCACAGTGTTCGAGGACTGATTTTGATAGACTTAGCCCTATTCAGCAATGCAAGGACCTAAAACAATTTCAAAAAACACATGATGGAAGATGCCAGTCACATCCAGAGAAAGAATGTAGAACAAAGCAGACCATTTTCTTTTTTGTTTTCTTTTGGGGTTTTTTTCTTTCTCATGATTTTTCCCATTTGTTATGATTCTTCTATGCAACATGACTAATGTGCAAATGTGTTTAATAGGGGGCAGCTAGGTGGCAGAGTGAATAGAGCACTGGCCCTAGAGTCAGGAGGCCCTGAGTTCAAATCCGACCTCAGACACTTAACACTTACTAGCCATGTGACCTTGGGCAAGTCACTTAACCCCAATTGCCCTACCCTCCCCACTCCAGAAAGCAAAAAAAAAAATTGTTTAATAGGAATGTATGTGTAGAACCCATATCAGATTGCAAGCTGTCTTGGGGAAGGAGGGGAAGAAAATTTAAAATTTATGGAAGTGATTGTTGAAAACTAAAAATAAATAATTTGATTAAAAAATAATAATAGCATCTACTTCCCAGGGTCATTGTGAGGATCAAATGACATATTTGTGAAGCATTTTGCAAAACTTAGCTGCTATTATCATCATCATTCAGGGAATTTCTAGAAATAACTCCAAGCATTCTATAATTGTGATACCTCTAGCAACCTGTATCCCAGACCTCAAAGGGATTTGTCTACTGAAAAGGCGTGTACCTAGGGAAGAGATATTTTCCTAATGTTTGAGAGGCTTTATCTATGGCTGTTGTCTACTCGAAGATAAGATTAGAAACCCTGAAGTCAGGAGGCTTTTCCTTGGAAAACCCGTTTTCAAGAACAAAGACCAGCAAAATTTCCTGTTAGCTCAATTCAACAAGTATTTATTTAATGTGTGGGCTGGGTCTTCTGAGGGTTAATAATAATGGTAGCAATGCATAGTCCTTGCCAATCCATCCACCAACTCCGCAGGAACTTTGGGTCCCGGAATTTGAAGGGCAGGATCAGTTCTGAGTTAGACAATCTCTTTGGAGAATTACACCTGGAAGATTCAAGCTGAAACAGGTTTGTCACTAAGTCTTCAAAAGGAGGACAAAACCCTCAAGCGGAGGAGGAATTTGAATTTGTTGTTTTGTTTTGTTTTTTTAAGAAGGATGTTCATGTTAAGGAAACCCAGAACAAAAAAAAAAAAAGAATTCAACAACTTGGGTTTTTAAAAATCATCCAGTTGATTTTTTTTTCTCCTCTCCACCCCATGATATTTATTTTACTCTAAAAAGCATACCTAATGTTTCCCTTTCCAAACGAAACTGCGCAACTCCCCAGAACTCTCTCTTGTGATGAAGAAAAAGTTAAAGAACACAGACAAAGTGATCCTAACAGCATATGCAACATTCCATGTTCATAGTCCTTCACCTCTCCAGGGAGAGAAGAAAGGGATCCTCCATCCTCCATCCTTTGGAACAGAGATTCATCCAGCTGGAATTCAAGTGGCTCTATGGCCATAAGAATCCCTTGAGTTTTCTACATAACTACTTTTACCAGTCCCTGAGATTCATCAGTGAGGAGTTGACCAAGTAGACAAATGTTACCTCCCCTACACATGACAGGCAAACTGGAAGATGATGGTGAGTGGGTTATACTCTCTGCACCCTCTGTGAAGACTCCTCAGAATGAGAAGGGAGAGAAACTATCTGGAAACCAGAAATGGACTTTTGTAAGACTGGATAGACCTGAATCCTGGGTTTACACAACCTAGGACTCTTCCCCCCTTCCCTTGTAGTCTTCAGCATTAGGCCCCTTTCAGGAGTTTCAGACCTCCACCCTTAAAAGCATTAGGCCCTTTTTCAGGAGTTTTTGACCTCCACCCTTGCTTGTGACCTTTTCCCCTCCCTTGCTTTGGTGTTTACCAAATAAGGCCATGGATGATACCTTGGCTCCCTGTCCCACCTCCCTGCCAATAGTAGATAGTGGCAGGCTTCTCTGTTATCCACCATTGGGTTAGATTTTGTGCCAAAACTGAGAGCCCTCCTCCTAGCCAATGAGAAAAGGGACAGCCAGGGGAAGGGGGCTTGACTGTGTTAGGGTATAAACTCTTCTGTCTTTTGCAACACTTTTGTAAAATATCCTGTTCCTTCCTCAAGATGCCTCTGACTTTTGATTTTTCTTGGGTAGGAGATTTTTGGGGTCCCCATACCCCACACAATATCATCTCTCAACCCCTTATTTTTTAAACTAGGGGTAAAAAAAATGGACATAAAAGCAATTATAGCACACACACACACACACACACACACACACACCCTTCTCATGCTGTATTTTTGAATAACAAAGGAGATAACATATGAAAAGCACTTTGTGATCCACATAGTACGATATAAATGTCAGTCATCAAGTCAGTCAACATGCATTTATTTGTTTGGTTTTCGATTTGCACCTCAAGTTCTACTTTATTACAAGCTTTTGTATGAATGCTACTTCAAATGAATTTGTCTGAAACTTTAAATGAACAAATTATTTGGTGTAGTGACTTTGAAAATGTTATTTTTATCACGACCTTCCACTGCCCAAAAGCCTTTTATCTACTGACCAAAATAATCCAAAAACCAAAAACGTATTTGACTTTTAGTCGAGTATCATCAAAACTAAAAATCAAACATTTACACACACATCAAGATTAGGGTTACTCAGTCTAACAAGGGAATATTTTAATGAAACGAACATAGGGAAGGCAAGATGAAAAAGCTTATCTGAAATTTCTTTAATCCAGAGTCTCTAAAAGAAGGATGAAACTCTTAGTTCCCTATGAAAATGAGATCATTCCAATATATTAAGTTAAGTGGAGTTAAATAAACCATTTTTCTGTTTAAATGTAAATCCCATGGCTTCCCTACTCAAAACTGTCTCAGGGTAGCCTCTCATTGCATTAATTGTGTTTGAAGAGCTTAATGCCCAGCCAAGTCCAGAGGTGGAAGAACACTTAAACCGTTACGGTGATGGGCAAGAGAAGACTGTAAAAGCATAGGCTGCTGGTGCTGGTACAGCCACGGGGAAAGTTCTCATCTACTGAGGCGGAGTAGAGCAGTCCAGCTAAAGAGATCAGAGGAACAAGGACAGTTATCATGGGGAGAGAAAGAAACGTTTTCCTTGACTGCTTATCTCTTCTTCCTCCTCCTAATGTCCTGTGTCCAGGAGTTTGGTTTTTTAGGAAGAACACACTACTCTCGTTCTTTTTCATTCTTGCTGCCTGCGGTATCATATTAGGAATACCATCAATGATTGGGTAAGCAATTCCCAGTTCTTCATTAATCTGTTCATTTGTTGATACTTCATACCTCAGAGGCTTCTTGGACAGCGGGCACACCAGCATGCCCAGCAGGGCCGGTCAAAGGTGGCCCGTGGCTAGGCCTGACCCGACCCGACCCCGGGGTGTTGGCAGCGGCCTCGCCCCGCCTCGTGCACTGCCCTGTTTCCGCAGGCCGACACCAGCGGCGGCTTCCCCGCAGCGCACATGCAAGCTCATCGCCTCGGCCCGCTCAGCACGGCCCCTCCCGAGGCCTCAACATGCGTTGATTAAAGTCTTACTGTGTGCCAGGCCCTGTGCTAAGCACTTGGGAATACGGAGAAGGGCAAATGGCTATTATTGTTATTTTAAGATTAGAGGTTGTGTTTGGTGGTAGATAGAGAGCAGGCCTGTTGGGGGTGGGTGGATCAGGAAGCTCAATTACCCTCCCAGAGCCCCCAGGGAACTCTCAAAATGAATCATTGGCAGAGCAGAAACTGGCCTTTATTGGTAGAGGGAGTGGAGCTCCCTTACCCTGAGCTCACAATAAAAGAACAGTTCCATCAACAACAATAGAAAACATACGGCTATAAGTGGGGGGTTTGGCAAGACTAAAGAGCTTGTTCTCTTAAGAAGGTAAATAATTATTGTATAATATTTCTTATTATAATTATTCTTATTCATATATGCAGCAAATCATTTCTTAAGTAAAATTATGGTCCTCTGAGCCAGAAGTAACCAACAGGCTTCAAACCTATCTGAGTTACGGGGATGTCTACACCAAGGATGTGAAGAACGGGTATGAGAGTACAGTTTGTTCCCAATGGTCATGAAGGCAGCTGAAGCAGACACTGAGCAGGCATCGAAGGCACCAAGGTCATCCACTGCATCCCAGGCATTACTAGTCACCTGGACTTTGGTGTTGCCCCTGGGCTTTGATGACTCTGGAAGAGAGAGTGAGTGGAAACATCAAGAACTCATCACCCTGTTATGTCTTTGGTCCTCTTCAAAAGTGAAGGATGAACAAGACAATTATGGTAAACTAATATAGTGCTTGTCGCATTAATAATTTTTAAAAATTTCATTGACTTAGGTCTCAGAGGATGGCAGTCAGCATGGAGCCCTGAGTTAGTGAGGTCACCTCAGAGTCAAGAAAGACCTGGGTTCAGGTTCTGTTTCTGACATAGACTGGCTATGTGACCAGGAGCAAAGCCTGCAATCTCTTAGTTCGTCAGGAAACCCTCTAGCAGAGGCAATGACTGTCTGTCATTGCTAGAGGAATGTCTCTATCAGTGTCATTCTTTGTATTTATATCCCCAGTATAAGCACAGTGTCTAACACATAGTAGGATGCTACTAACAAATACTTACTGATTAACCAGAAAACTTAGGGAAACTCATTAAGAGGCAGTGAGCCTCCCATCTTCTAGGGGAGAGATGGTGGACAGTAGGTCCTGAATGAGACATTTGTTATCAGAAATAGCCAATGTGTTGCTTTGCTTTACTGGACTCTTCTTAGTTGGGAAGATCAATTAATCAACAAGCATTTGCTGATGCCAAAAACAAAAACAAAACAGTCCCTGCCCTCAAGGAGCTTACATTCTAAGGAAACAATATGAACATATGTCTCCTCTTGTAGACAAGAGTTCTATTGTGGAAGAGGAAGAAGACATTGGTAAGCAAAATTATTTTTTAATCCCACATTATTATTTGAAAAAAAAATTAAATAACCTACTAAAAATGAGAAATGTGTTCAACTGATATTGATATAATCAGACCTTAGAAATTTCTTCTTAAGAAAGTCAAGAAGAGATAGATTGATTTCTTCCTTTCTTCTTTCTTTTTCTCTATTTCCCATCGCTTCCTTCTCTCTGTCTGTGTGTGTGTGTCTTTCTCCCCATTCTAAAAGTAAAGACTAGATTCCAAATGGTTCCTGTCATTTCTCCAGCCTCCCAAATCTGACCCTAATCCAATCTATCACAGCCCAACTCACCACTGCTGTGACCAGATAGGCTTGAACAGAGAAAAATGGTCTGTTTCAGTATTAATACACTGGGGTCTTGAAGCTAGCTTAGAGAAAACCACACCATGGGCCTTTCTAACCTGAAAACTGAAAGACAGAGTTCTGCCAACAGAGTTCTGAACTCAGAAAACACTATCTCCACAGACAAGTACAACAGGAGGCAGTGGGGGAAGGGTGCAGGGCAGAAGAGGGGGAAGGAAAAGGGGCAAGGAACAAACTGCCCATGTTTTGCTGCTCTGGACAGATATTTAACAAGTAATAGCTGAGAGCTTCCAAAAACCCTGTAGTCAATGAGCATTTATTTTGGGGAACTAGATGGTGCAGTGGACAGAGCTCTGGACCTGGAGTCAGGAAAACCTGAGTTCAAATCTCCCAAAGAGGTTAAGGAACAAAAATGTGCATTGCTAAAGGTCTTGGGGCAGCTAGGTGGCATAGTGGATAAAGCAGCAGACCTGGAGTCAGGAAGACATGAGTTCAGATCCTGCCTCAGACACTTACTAGTTGTGTGACCCTGGACAAACCACTTCACCCTGTTTGCCTCAGTTTTCTCATCTGTAAAATGAGCTGGAGAAGGAAATGGCAGACTACTCCAGCATCTTTGCCAAGAAAACCCTTAATGGGGTTGTGAAGAGTCAAAAACAACTGAACAACAACCAAAATGCACCAGGCATTGTGCATTATACCACTGGGGATGCAGAGAAAGACAAAATAGTTTCTGCTTTCAAGAAGCTCAGAAAAACTTGGAAAGATTTACATGAACTGATGTAAAATGAAATGAACAGAACCAGGGAGAACATTGTAACAGCACTATTGCATGATGATCAACTGCACATAACTCAGCTTTTCTCAGCAATACAATGATCCAAGATAGTTCTGAAGGACTTATGATGGAAAATGCTATCCATCCCCAGAGAAAGAAAAATCAGACTTTTTCTTTCTTTATTTTTCTTGGGGTTTTTTGCCTGTGTTTTCTTTCACAGCAAGACTTACATGAAAATATGTTTTGCATGACTATACATGTATCACCTACATCAAGCTGCTTGCCTTCTCAATAAGGGGGAGAGGGGAGCGAACTTGCTGACATTTGAAGAGAAAAAGAATGTTTTAAATGTTTTTACATGTAATTGAGGGGAAAATAAAATATTAATTTTTTTTTTAAAAAAGAAGCTCACAGCCTAATACTGGGGGATTACATCAGATTAGAATAGATTGCAGGATTCGCTAAGAATCAAAAAATGTCCCCAAATGGAGTATGCTGCTTCAGGAGGTAGTGAGTTCTCCAACACTAGGAACATCTTTCAAGCAGAGGCTGAATGATAATAGGCAGGGAGAGAGCATGGTATCATGGAAATAACATTGGATTTGGAGTTACCTCATCAAATCTGGGCTCTGCCACTTACTACCCCTGTGACCTTTGGCAAGGCAGCCTTCTTAGGGATCACTCAGCTCATCTGTAAAATTAGATGTTGGACTAGATGTCTCTGAGCTTGCCTCCAGCTTTGGATCTATGAGCCCATGTTGGGCAGGGGATTCATGCTTCAGGTAGGGTTGGGCTACAAGACCTCAGCCTCCCTTCTGAGACTATTTTTAACTATGTGCTCAATATCACTTTAAAGGTACCTTTGGTATGCTTGCCTTTCTTTTAAGAAAAAAAGTATTGACATATTTTGTTTTTACATCATCTTTATTTCCAAATATGCTTCTTCTCTCTCCTCTCTTTTATCAGGGTTTTTGAGAGGATTAAATGATATAATATTTGTTAAGTGCTTAGACTAGTGTTTGGCACACAGTAGGTGCTATATTAATGCTTCTTCCCTTCTCTTGTAACAAAGGATAAAGATAAAAGAAGAGGAGGAGAGGAAAAAAGGGAAAGAGAAAGAGGGAGGGGGGAAAAAGAGAGGGAGGGTGGGGGAGAGAGAAAGGGAGGGTGGGAGAAAGAGAGAAAGGGAAATAGAGGGAGAGAGAGAGAGAAAGAGAGAGAGAGAGGGAGGGAAAGAGAGAGAGAAGAGATGAGACCTAGGGAGGGAGGGCAGGAGGGAAGGAGAGAAGAAGGGGAGGGAAAAATAGAGGGAGACAGGGAGAGGGAGGACAGGAGGGAGAGAAAGAGGAAAGGTGGGAGAGGAAGACTGGGAGGGATGATACAGAGAGAAAGGTAGAGATGGATGGAGGGAGGGAGTGAAGGAGGGGGAGACAGAGAGAAGGGGAAAGTGAGGGAAAGGGAAAGAAAGCAAGCAATGGAAAGAAAGAGGGGAGAGAGAGAGAGAGAGGACAAGAAGGAAGAGGAAGAAGAGGAAGAGGACAAGGAGGAAGAGGGAGAGTATCCTTAGATTTCATCACTGGCCTCAGGTCCTGAGCTTTACTGCTCTTACAAGGTTTACTCATTTGTGTGTTCAGTTATCTGTGCTAGCTCACACTATAAAATCATAGCTCTATAAGGTACCTCAGAGACAATTGCATCCAACTCTCACATCTTACAGATGAGGAAACTGAGATATAGAGAACTTAAGTGATTTGCCCAAAGTTATCTAGTAGAAAGCCTCAGAAGTGGGATTTGAACCCAGGTCCTTGGAATACAGAGCCAGAACTCTTTCCACTGCATTGCTATAATTCATAGTTCCAGGATCTCACTGAGGTAGATGGTCCCTCCACTGTTACAGATTGCAGCACATCTACAACTCACACTGGGCTCTTCTCGTCCTTGGCCTCCCACCAATCTTGCACAGATGATCTACCCCAATGCACTGGATTTTTCCTCTAGGTCTTTCTTTTTTCTTCTAATGTGTTGCAGATTTTTGTCTCTGCTATAGTCAGTCAACATTCTGACTGTGTCCAGATGACTGGTTTAGAATACAGGCTCCTTCAAGGAGCCTGAGCACCCAATGAAACGATAGCTCTTGTTGGCTTTGGGAATGAGAGAAGACTTCATAGAAGGGGCATTTAACCTAATTTTGTTGTTGCTATTGTTGTTTAGTCACTTCAATTGTGTCCAGCTCTTCATGACCCCTTTTGGGGATTTTCTTGGCACAGCTACTGGAGCAGTTTCCTATTTTCTTCTCCAGTTCACTTTATAGATGAGGAAACTGAGGCAAATAGGGTTAAGTGACTTGTCAAGGGTCACACAGTTAGTAAGTGTCTGAGGGCTGATTTGAACTCAGGTCTTCCTGACTACAGGACTGACATTCTGTCCACTGTACCATCTAGCTAACCATTTAACCTAAACCTTGTTGAATTTGGGAAACAGCTAGTCATCCTGTTTCATTGAAATAAAGAATTCCTCCAGGTGCCTAAAAAGGTATTTTTTTTATATTTATTTTATATTTCATCCCATGAGCCAGGCAGAATTGTTGATAGAGGGGTGATATGTTCATGCCTAATGCATAGTGAGTTGGGGCGGGGAGTGACACATCAGATCTGGGCTTTGGGAAAATCACTTTGGTGGCTGTGCAGAAAATGAACTGGAAAGGGAGGAGGTTTGAGATAGAGTGTCCAAATAGAAGACTCCCTAAAGAGGGGGGAAAGAGAGTGAGTACAGAAAGACTCATTTGCACAGCCATATAGAGGGTGGATTAGAGAGGAGATATTTTAGGTCTCTGATTTGAAGGCACATCATTTTCTCTTTCTGAAACTGTTTTTTGATCTTACCTGGTTGGAGCAGGGAGGATCAATTACATACAATCTCTTAATTAGAAGGGGTCTCAGAGATCATATAGTCCAGCTATATGTGAGGTTTCTAACCATACCACACCAATGGCCTCTTCTTGAAACACGTAAGACTTCCCCTAGGAGCACCACTAATACATTTAGTAGGTACTTTGTTACATATGTGGAAACTGAGAACATGATGTGATTCCCTGGACCCTTTCCTACCTGTTCTCTGTAATTTAGGGAAAGAGAAGGACCTGTGATTTAACTGGCATATGGATCTGCCCAGTGAGGAAACTCCCTTTAGCAAAGCAGGTCAGCTTCTCTTCCAGAATCCTCTAGATCTCTGGGGTGAAACTGAAACAGATGCAGGTGCCACTACATAAGGATCCCTGTAGGGCACATCTTGACTTGGAAAACCACACATGTTTATGCATTTCTTTTTTAAAAATTAATATACCAACATTGTAAAATCAGATAGAAACTACGTTTTAATAATCTGGTTCAAGCTGCACTCGGTGGTATTGTGAGTCACTCAGAGGTAAAATGATTTACCTAGAATCTTCCAGTCAGAATGTGTCAGAGGCAAGACTTGAACCAAGGTTTTCCTCACTTTGAGGGATGCTCTCAGCTAGCTAGCTAGAATTCTCTCTCTCTCTCTCTCTCTCTCTCTCTCTCTCTCTCTCTCTTTCTCTCTCTCTCTCTCTCCCTTTCTCTCTTCTTCTTCTCCTCCTCCTCCTCCTCCTTCTTCACTTCTCTTTCTCTCCCTCTCTGTCTTCTTCTCCTCCCTCTCTCATATATATATATATATATATATACATATATGTATATATGTATATATACAGAGACTAGTACATATACACATACACATATGTACACACACATATATGTAAACACATATAAGTGTGTGTCATTATAGTTCCCTAATACTGCCATTTCCTTAACAAAAGATCAATCGTCTCTTTCCTCCACCAGCTCTAAGGCTTAAACACACACCAGAGCCCATTTTAGTAAATTTATACTAAGGTGTACATGCCTGATATCTGAGATCCTTTTCAGAGACCAGGGTTTGAAAGGCGTAGGTCCCCCCGGGGCCCCTGGAGGCCTGACAGGATACAGTGAATAATGTATCAGGCCATCTGAGCCCTGCAACAACCATGCAGGTAAGTACTACCCAGTATTATTAACACCCCCATTTTAATAGATGAAGACATGAAGCTGAAAGAGTATAAATGGGTCACTGAGAAGCACACAGCCAGCAAGTAGGGCAGGCAGGGTTGGAACCCAGATTTCACTTGTCTCTAAGCCTGGCACTTCCCCCACCCCCCCAATACCTTATGCCTCCTCTTGGGAAAAGAATGCTGACAGTGGAGAACTGTCAGAAAGAAGAAATAGAGTCAAGACAAGATCAAGCCCCCATGGTTCAATTTTCCCTAGTCTATAGCCTAGTTGACAAATTGCTTTATAAATGGAGTCATTGTGGCATAATGATACTTGAGGGTCAGACGATCTGATGTTGGGACAATGAGTAGACTAGGGTCACTAGTGACCCTAGACAAATCATTTAACTTCTTAAAGTCCTAGTTTCTTCAACTGTAGAATTAAGATAATACTTGAGGTTAAATCCTGTTTCTGTCACTTATCACTTATATAACCTTGGGCAGGGTCACATAAGGTGGCTAGTTGACACAGTGGATAGAGTGTTGGCCTGGTAAGCAGGAGGACCTGAATTTAAATCTGGCTGTAAACACTTATTAGTTGTATGACCCTAGGCAAGTCATTAATTCTATTTGTCTTAGTTTCCTTATCTGTAAAATAAGTTGAAGAAGGAAATGGCAAACCATTCCAGTATCTTTGCCAAGAAAATCCCAAATGGGGCCATGAAGAGACAGACAGGACAAATTGACTAAACAATGGCAATAAAGGTGAGTTGTCTCATCAGTAAGTTGAAGGGTAAATGGTCACTAAGTTTCCTTCCTGCTATAAATCCGTCAAGCTAAAATCTTGTGGTTACTTTTGTTGTTGCTGCTGCTGAGTGGTTTCTGACTCTTCATGACCCTATCTGGGGTGGTTACCTTATAGGAAAAGTCCTTTGTAAGCCTTAAAGTAATTGATGAAACATGAGTCGTTGGTATGGTAGAGAGGAGAAGGGAAAGGTAGAAAGAGTAATGATTACCACATCTACCACGTGGCCCCACGCCTCCAGCGGATCTCCACTGTAGCTACACATGTTTTATCATGGTCCCAAATGCAGCTATGGAACAAACCCGATAGTCCTGGGTTACTAAAATCAAGTAATTTGTTGATGCAAACTTTGGCCAACCCCACTACACCAGGATTAAATGTACATTCTTAGCTCCACCTAGTGGTAGTAGGTGAGCATGGTGTTTAGTGCTAAGCCCATCTTTCCAAGGTCTAGTTAAAATCTGTCTCCCCTGTTTCAAATTGATGCATCAGTTTTTAACCAATCTGTGTGTACACGTTATATCTTTCTAGTAGAACATAAGTTCTTTGAAGCCAGGAACTGTGTCTTATTTCAGCTTTGTATTTAGTATTCCTTCATTAATTCAACCAATATGCATTAAGTGCCTGCTGTAAGCTCAATATTGGGTGAGGTACTGGGGACCCAAACACAAAAATGAGACAGAGTCTGCCCTCAAAGAGCTTACAGTCTTTGGAGAGTGGGAATAGATGAGGAAGGTACATGTATAAGTAAAAACAAAATATATACAAAGATACAATTTGAGGATGCAGTGGGGACTAGAAAAGGCCTCATGTAGGAAGAGGCATTTTAAATGAGCTCTGAAGGAACCCAGGGATCCTAAGAGGTGGGGCTGAGGAAGGAGGACATCCCAGGGAGATAGAATTTCACTTACAAAATAAATTTCAATATGGCTGAAACATAGGGTTGTCTCCTTTGAGTTCCAGCTAAAATCTCATCTTCTTCAGAAAGTCTTTCCTAATCCCTCTTAATTCTAGTGTTTTCTCTCTTGGTTGATTAGTTCCTAAGTCTCCTGTCTATAGTATACCTATACATAAACAATATATGACACATGGTAGGCATTTAATAAAAGCTTATTGACTGAGCAACTGAGTAAAGGAGGTAAAATGTTAGTACATTTTGGAAAAGTAACCTAGAGTCAGATTGTGGAAGGATTTAAATGATAAATGGAGTTTATGCTCAAAGCAATGGGGAGTCACTGGAGCCTCACAAACAAGGGGATGGCATACTTTTATCTGTGTTTTAGGAATATTACTTGGGTCACTAAATAGAGGATAGATTAGAGAGGGGAGAGACTCAATACAGAGTGAGTAGTTAGAATGCTATTGCAATGGTCCAAGACGGAGGTGATGAGGGTCTAAACTACCATGGTGGCTGTGAGAAGAAGGAAAAAGAAGACACTATGTCTAAACTCTTCTTACATAGAGTTAGACAGAGAGAGACAGAGAAGGAAGAGAGAGGAAAAGACAGGAGAGAGAGAGAGAGGGAGAGAGATGGATGAACGGATAGAGACAGAGAAAGATATAGATATATACACACACATATAGCATATGTTGTTTTATCATTGTTGATAGTATATTTGTCAATAAGACTTGGCAACTGATTGGACCTGGGAGGGAGGGAAAGAATAAATGTTTGTTGAATATAATAGAATTGAATGAATAGCAAAGCACTGTGCTGGGTCTTAAAAATACAAAAATAGAAATGGCAATTCTTTCTCTCAAAGAGTTAATAGTCTACTGGGGGAAATAACAGAATACGGGAGTTGAGCATTGGATTTGGAGTCGAAGGTAGGGAAGGAAAAGGTATTTATTATGCACTCATTATGTGACTTACTGTGCTAAGTGCTTTACAAATATGATCTCATCTGATCCTCACAACCCGGGGAGGTAGGTGTTATTAGGATCTGCACTTTACAGTTGAGAAAATCGAGGCAAACAGAGGTAAAGTGACTTACCCAGAGTCACAGAGCTGGAAAGTATCTGAGCAGATTTGAGATCATGTCTCCCTGACTCTAGGCCCAGGGTTCTATCCATTAAGCCACCTAGCTGGTTTCAAAATGGGCTTTGCTAGTTGTTAGCTATGTGATACTGGACGTGCCGCTTTATGTTGGTGGGTCTCAGTTTCCTCCTTTGTAACAAAAAAAAGGGGGGGGGCAGTTGGACAGGATGCTTTTTGGGGAATCTTCCAACTCTAAGTTCTAAAGTTCCTTCTAGATATAATATTCAATGAGATACTGTTGACAATTACAAGGTAAGACATACGCCTTCTCTCTACTCTTGGGCTATCCTTAATGCATGGAGACAATGTTTACCCGCCATAGTACAGGGCTTTGGTTTTGAGTCCTTTTTCTAGTTGTCAAGGAAGGGTCATCTGCATGCAAGTAAAAAGCAAGGAATGGCGTGATAATACAGATTGCAGACTTTTTCAAAGGTAGGAAATATTTATTATAATGAAGGAAGAGACCCAACAGGCTCAGATTAATAAGATGGAAAAGCTGGGAACTTCCAAGGGCAGCCTAATAGTCCTCTGGCTAATACACTGTGAGACTATGGGAAATAGAAAATGAGAAATAAGGAAAATGGAATGTGACGTCTGATTTTTTTTTTAACTTGACCTGTGATTTCACGAGTATAGGGAATTTCTAGTGAAGAACTCCCCAGGCAAATACAAATTGTAACCTGACTTACAGCTTGTAGTCTTAGGAACTGCCTAGACCAGAGTATTAAGAGATAAAGGGACTTACTTAGGGTCAGCCAGTAATGTGTCAGAGGCTGGATTTGAACTCAGGTCTTCCAGTCTCTTTTGCCAACTCTCTATCCAATATGGCACCCTGCCTCTTGTCCCATTACTAACCCAGAAATATCAGCTGTCACGTGGGCGGGGGGTGGGGTGGTCTCTATCCTTTAAGACAGGGCAAATTTGAGACAATATCAAGACGTTTTTGTTAGTCCTCCTTTCCCCTATTAGTGCCTTTCACTTGCTACTAGTCTCTGTCCCTCTTTCCTCTTTTACCCCATTCCTTCGGGAAACCAGTGCCCCAAGGCAGTCCATAGCTATACAGTGGCTTCCTTGTTAGCAGCCCAGTTGTATGATTCATCCTCTGACATGACTCCATGCTATGGAACTTTCTCCCCTTGCTATAAAAAGGCTTCTTATTCTACGATCCCATTCTCAGATAATGTGATCAAATAATTTCCATAGAATCCTAAAATATTACAACTGAATGTAGTCAGCCAACCAACATGAATCTCTGAAGCACCAGAATCCCTGTGCCAGGGATTCAAAGAAAAATTGAGATAGTTCCTGCTCACAAAGAGCTTACATTCTGTTAAATTGATAGACATAAAATGGACATTTTATCAGGCTTTTCCTTGTTGTTCACCAGAATAAACCCCAAAATCTGAAATGGTTTTAGAAAGAAATTTATTAGAAATTTATCAAGCCAGAAAGGAGGAGAAAGTTAGAAAGCCCCCTTTCCTCAGGTTCTGGAAGGTTTACATTATTTAGGATTTTGACAAAGGTTTCTACACACAAGTCACATGTAAATCGCATGAAGGGTACCCAAAACACAAGCTTGGGTGGATCTAAAATAAGATCTAAGTGTGGGAACCCCAAATAAGAATGTTTTGGGAGGATTCAGGACCTGGGGGGAACCCAAAATTCTTTGTACTCATCTCCATTATTCACTTGGGTTAGGACAATATTCTGGGTGCAGTCTCTAGTTAGACTTAAACAGTATAATAATTCAGAAGTTTTCCAAACAATATTATAAATGGTAAATAATAATCTATAGTCTCCTTTTTGGGGACTTAAGCCCAACATCCTCATACTAGCAAAAGTATAATTGTAGAAGCAGGAAAGCTGGGCTATGGTATCAAAGGGAATTTATTAAAATAAGCTAAATCAATGGATGTGTCCTCATTATCCATCCTGTCTAAAGCTTGATATAGTTCATTTAAGGAAGGAGAGGGGCCAGGTGGGTGACAGACTTTTTCCAATGTCTCATAGTCAGTGGGATCAATTTGAATAAGTCCCAGGGGTTGTAAGTCAGGGGGTTTAAACTTACATTAGGAAACAAGTAAACTGTGGCCATGAGCAGCACAAAAATCATAATTCTGTGTTTCCTTTCATGTCATAAAAGTTGAACAAATTTAGCTCGTAAGTAGTCATGATCTCCTATATCCCTTAAGGAGAACTCACAATGGATTAATTGAGAGGGGATATTTATATATCATAAAGACAATCAAGAAAGTCAGGGTGAGGGAAATCCTCCCTTACACTGTTAGCTAGGGTGGCTGCTATCTAGTTGGTGACAGTTGTGTTCGATTCTTTGCAATCTCACTGGGATTTTCTTTGCAAAGATCCTGGAATAGTTTGCCATTTCCTTCTCTCTAGCTCATTTTACAGAGCAGGAAATTGAGACAAAAAAGATTAAGTGACTTGCTCACGGTCACAAAAAAATAACCAAATCACTTTAAGAAGCTCAGACTTTCCTTTGTCCTCTGAGAAATGTTTAACCATTAATATTATTCTTCCATAAGTCAAGTTTTGGTCAGGTGAGGCTAATAGAAACAAGATTTTCAGTTAACCAAAAAATTGCTGGAGGAACAATCCCCTAAACAATAAATAAAAGGAATGAGGGCGTGTCTTTCTTCCAGGCAAATATAAACAACACGAAACCAAAAGGTCATGTAATACAATAACAACCATCTATAACACAAAGTCGCCTTGTTTCTGGTAACCTCACCTGACCAAAACTTGATTTGTGGGAGAGTAACATAACCAGTTCATGTGGCAAAAATCAGTGCAAACCTTTGCTCACCTCCTCACATCTCTAAAGGGCTCTTTTCACAACTCCGCAGAGTAATTTTGTTTGATTGTAGGGTTTTTTGGGGGGGGGTAGGGGTGGGGAGACCTGGTTCTACAACTTTATTAGCATATACAATGAAACTACCATCAACCTCATTTTATAGCAAAGGACTGTTCATCTCAAAGATGTTAAGTGACTTGGCCAGGGTCACGGAGCTAGTTAGTGTTGGTGCTTGGATTTGGGCTTGGGTATCTCCCAGCACTAGCTCTAAGCATAGTGACTGGTACACAGTATAAAAGCTGAATAAACACTTGTTGACTTGACTGACCCTTTTTAGCCCGTGCCTCACTGCCTCCACTGCTTCATCAGTAAGTGTTTATTAAATGCCTCCTATGCACACAAAGTCAATGAATGAAACAAATCCTACTCGAAAAGAACCTTCACGCCAGTGGAGGTCGGGGGGTGGGGGAGAGGGGTGAGAGAGAGACAGGGTCAGGCGGCAGATCTGTCCTGTTGGTGCTTAGGGTTTTGAGGTTTGCTGATTGAGCTCTGGTGTGTTAAAGGCTGAGCTATGCGCTGAGATGCTCTGGGGTCCAGGAAAGCTCTTTTAGAAGCTGAGGCAACAAGAACATTTCAGCTGACCTCTTTGCTTTGCCTGATTCTTCAATGTGAGTTAGCACCCACTCTTTAACTGATCACCAGGTGAGTTGGTCACTTGCCTCTCTCTAACCAGCCAATATGGCCAAGGCCTTCCTGCCTCCCAAGTTGCCTAAGTCACAGAAGACTTCACCTCCCAGAGGTCAGGTCTCATGCAATAGAGTGAATGTCACTAAGCTTGTCTCCCCTGGGGTTCTTTGCATGTGTCTTCCACTCTACTGCCTCCCATGGCCTTGGGTTCCCACATCCTGTTTCTACTCACTGAGACCAAAAGAAGCCTGGGAAACCTGAGTCCCATGACTATCCCTTGCAGAAAATGGATTAATTGGGTTGCTACTCAATCAACAAGTACACTGATTCATGCCCCTGGATGGTTTCCCAGGGCTGAGGGAAAGGGTTCAAAGTAATTAGAAACCTGTATGACTAGATGGAATGGTTAATGATGGGTCTCACATCTCACAGTGATGGCTCTTCTTAAGCAAAAGTCCAGGTTGTATTGGGGGAAGGAGGGATCACTGATGATATCATTAGGGACCCCTTTCCTTAATGAATGAATCGGGGAGCAGATACACATTACTATTGAGTAGAAAAATATTTAAGGGAGAGAGAATACTTCAGAGACTGGATGTCCATTTACCAGATATGTGCCCAAAGAGATTCTGGATCAGATATGTGTGAAACATGATGACCTCTGAGGTCTGTGCCCATCTTAAGGTTATGTTATCCTGAGTATTTGATATGGAAGACACCTTGGCAACAGTTGAGTCCCACTGTTTCACAAATGAGGAAACTGAGAGCCAAAGAGGGATCTTGCCCCCAGGTCTCACAGATTGTTATTGGCAGAGCTGAGCTATAGAAGCCAGCTTGCTGACTCTCAGTATGGTGCTTTTTTTTTTTCCATTATACCTGGGGTTACTCAAATCAAAACTTGAAAAAAAAATTTTTAACCACAAAAGATAAAAACTGGCTAAAATACAACTCCTAAGTAAGAAAAAAACAGACTCCTGTGATAAAAATACTACCAAACCAGTCAAAAACTGGCCAGTCAACAACTCAAGTTAAATCATGAACCTTACCTAGCAATTTAACACGAAAATTAGAAACTAGCTCCCTGAATTTGAAATGGTAACAAAGACTTTAGGACCAACGTTGACATCTTCTAATTAAGAAGCTCCTATCAGATCTGCTCTTGTGTCAGAATCTCAATAATCATCAGCTTTAAGCTTTCAATTTTGTGTGTGGGATTAGATCTTTTTGTCTTCCCTAGGGTCAGATTTTATGCAGAGCCTTGCTGAAATCCAGGCATATTGTATAGATGGAATCTCTTGGTCGTAATATGACCTGATCTTGAGGAACCCAAGCTGACTCTTAGAGATCACCACTTCCCTTTCTAAATGCTTATACACCATCTCTTCAATAAGACATCATTCTAAACTTTAGCCAGGAATTGAATACAGTGAAGGAGAAGAGACATAAAGAAGAGTACAGGGGAGACTAGCTCAGGATGGGGAATAATTGAGAACAGACCTCTTTAAGGTAGACTGTTGTTCAGACTTGAAGTCAGCAAGGCATTGTACACGCAGGGTTCCCGTAAAATGTCTATCAGCATTGAAGCTACGTACAGAAGCTTGAGAGATTTCAGGTCTAATAATGGTCAATAGCAGGCAGGTTACTGGAAGGAGTTCAATTCTTGGCCAAATTTTAAAATTATCTATTATTAAATGTACTAAATATTTCATATTTCTATTTAACATTACATTTATTTCTATTATATAAAATATTTTATATAATCTATTATATATTGATATATTATGATATAATATTTATATCATATAATATGGAAATAAAATATTTATTTACATTAAATATTTATTATATAATGTTATATTTCATATACTGTATATTATAAATATATTTATTTACAAGCATTTAGAAAAGGAAGCAGTGATGACTAAGAGCCAGTAGGGATTCTTCAAGTACAGGTTATATCAAAAAACTAAGGGAATGTCATGCAACTTGGATTTTCAGTAATGTTTTAGACAAAATTTCCCACTAAATCCTTACAGGCAAAATGGTGAGATATGGACTAGATCAGAACTTCTTAAACTTTTTCCACTCATGGAACCACCTTTTCATGGTTAGGCAGTGTTGCCTGGTGATGCGTGGCCTGAGGGCATTACAAGGAAAAGTGTGCATCCTGTGTGTTCAGAACCAAGGCTGCAGTGAAGCTGTGTGATTCAACATGGGCAAGCACTGCCAGAAACACCTTGGACTCATTACACATTTGATTTTTAATTAATTTTTAGTCATTGCACATTCAGGAACCTTTTACTGTTACCAAAGTTTTCATAATCTCCTATGAGATTGAAACCCACAGTTTAAGAAGCATTGAGCAAGATTACAGTGGAGGAGGAGAAACTGAGTAGTTTTGCCTTCTCTCTCATATGTTATCATTGTTCCAGCCATGCTGTACAATGATTCTATTCCTTCTTTGATGCTCTTGCTTCTAACCTAGCAAAAAAAAAAAAGGCATTATGCCTCTTTCCTCTGGTTCTATCATTGATCATGGCCCTTCCAGGAGTCCTGTATTTTTGAGTTCTCATTTGAGTAACCCTTGGTATAATAGGAAAAATCACCATAGTGAGAGCCAGCAACATGACTTCTAGACCTCCACTCTGCCAACATCTCTCTGTGAGATCTTGGGCAAGGTAATCAAGGTCCAGGTGATCATGTATAAAGTCATTACATGACTCCTGAGAGGCAGCATAACATAGTGGATAGAATACTAGATAATTCTGAGTCAGAAGGACCTGGGTTCAAATCCTGTCTCAAACCCTTATTAGTTGTATAACCATGAGCAAGTCACTTAACTCCTCTATTCTTTCATTTCCTCATCTCCAAAATTAGAGGGAAGGGAAGTCAGACTCACTGGCCTCTATGATTCCTTCTAGCTCTAAATCTATGATTCCTGGCTTGACAGGGGACCAGGAATCCCATTACTATCCAAAGTGTTAATGTTCATTGAACACTGCCTTCTATACAAAACCTTCTTTGATCTCTCTGGCTGCTAATTCTCCCCCCCTTCTCTCGTATTTAATCTCGGTATTTATTTATTCTATATTAACTTATGCATGTTGTCTGTTGTCTCTCCCCCATTAGAATGTAAACTCCTTGAGAACAGGAATTTCATTCCCTATCTTTATGTTCCCAGTACATAATAGGAGGCTAATAAATGCTTGTTGATTGATTGATTGATTGATTGATTGGAGTTACTGAGATCTAACACAAGGAACAGACTCCGTTGGTTTCCTCTCACAGGCTTTATGAAAGAGAGAAGTTATCAATCTGTAAATGATACTTAGGCAATAAGTCTGCTCCTCACCAATGCTCTGGCCAAGGGAAGATCCCAACCCTTCCCCCATCCTCACCTCTCATTCCCATTACATATTCCCAGTTCCAAAAATTTACACTTTTTGGCCTCAGGACCCCTTTGCACCCCTAAATATTATTAAGGACTCTTCCCCCCACAAGAGCTTTGGTTTATCCATCAATTTTTACCATTCCAGTTGTTTTTCAGTCATGTCTGACTCTGTGACCCCATTTGGTTTGGGGGGTTTTTTATTTTGTTGTTTTTTTTTGGCAAAGTTACTGGAGTGCTTTGCCATTTTCTTCTCCAGCTCATTTTACAGATGAGGAAACTGAGGCAAACCAGGTTAAGTGATTTCTCCAGGGTCATACAACTGGTAGGTATCTGTCAGGTCTTCTTAACTCCAGGCCCAGCACTCTATCCACTGAACCACCTAGTTGCCTCCATAATGTTTACCATATGAAAAATTTAAATGTCTTCGTATTATTATACAGATAGTTTTGACCTCATGGACCTCCTGAAAGGATCTTGAAGATACCCAGGTATCCACAGACCATCCTTTGAGAACCATTGCTTTACACAGATCCTAACTGGTTCATGCAGTGTTTACCCCCTCAGAGTGATTCTTCACCCTGATGTCAAGTCATGGGCAAGGTCCAAGGCTTGAATGATACACGGGGTCCTAAGTAAGCTATTATGGCCCTCGCTCTAGCTCTTCTTCCATGACAATCTCCCACAACCACATCCCCTTACCCCAGTCCTCCTCCCTGACTCTCTTGTTTTCTCACCAATGGCATGTGTGAACAATCAAGTCCATTGCATGAAACCTGAAAGGGGATGGGGGTATAAATACAATTCTTTCCTGACCATTCTTTAGTATCAAAGCCAAGAATTCCTTCCTTCTAACTTCTTGCCAGCTTTCAAACATTCTCCTCTATGCTCCAAAGATCCAAGACTGACTAAGTAATTGTCTTTGCCGGCTGGAATTAACCAAAAACCTAACCACTGAGTTATGTATGATGAAAACCACACAGGAGGAACTGTAAGTAAAAGACTCTTCACATCACAGGTAAATGTTGAAATAAGGATTCATCTTCAAGCAGGAAAGATGGGAAAATCCCAAATTGTCCCCAACCTAAGCTTCAGAAAGCATTATAGCCAAGTTCTCATACTGGCCCACAGGATACATGGCACCATACTGGGCATCATGAGGGTAGAAATAGCAAAAGAGTATTCTAGACACTGTGTGGTACAGTGGCTAGAGTACTGTGTTCAAATCTTACCCTCATGCACTTAGCAGTTGTGTGACCTCAGGCAAATTATTTTACCCTCTCTGAACCTCAGTTTCTGCATCTATAAAATGGGATAATACCATCTACCTCACAGGGGTTATTCTGAGGTTCAAGTGAGATGATGTATGTAAAGCACTTTGCAAAACTTTAAAGTGCCACATAAATGTGAGTTGTTATTACAGCCTTCAGAATTCTGAATGCCTGTCTTATTTTAAACTATCAAACCCAGAAGTGAACACAATACTCCAAATAGGGTCTAATGAGAACAAAGGACAGAGAGCTGTCTGAAGCTATGTCTCTCAAGGCAGGTTAAGATCCCATCAGCTTTTTCAGGGGCCACATCATACTGATGACTCGTTATTCTTATGGTCCACTGAGACCCCCAGATCTTTTACAAACTGATGTCTAACTACATTTCTTCACCTTGAATTTGAACTCATATTGTCCCTACTGTCTCTTTTTAATACATTTAGTCCAGCCCATCTATCTATCTGTCTACACTGAGAGAAATTATTATGAACTAATAGATTTGGGAAGATTCAGTGTTACCCCTTGCTTTTCTATTTTGAGGACCTCAGTCTCTGAAGGTCAAGTTAAATTTCTCCTCTATCTGACCCAACCCAACCCTACAAGAAATCTCTAGTGTCAAGTTAATTCTTTTCAATCAAACTTAGATAGAGACAGAGCCTTTTGTCTAGATAGCCCAAGATTGGGAGTAGTCTGAGTATAGAGATAGTTTCTCTGTCCAAATGTGACATGATGTCACTCTTAGTCCCTCATTTTAATATAGCCCACCTCCTATTGTGTTAACCAATCAGAATTGATTGCTACTCCTATTCCAAAAGAACATATAAGCTCTAAGCCCACCGCCATTATTGTCTTTGGTCTAGGAGAGATGACCAAATAACCATCCTTTTATTAATAATGTGCTGGCCTTATTAATTAAAATAAAACTATGTCTCTTGAACCCTTTTAATGGCCACAACACACACATATACATGTATTATGTGCATGTGTATACACACACACACACACACACACACATACATAATGCTTCCATCCAGTGTGTTAGCTATCCCTCCAAGCTCTTCTAAGTGTCTGTCCATGTCATTGATGAAAGTGTTAAGCAGCCCAGGACCAAACACACATCCCCAGCACTCTAGTGAGAAGACTTCTTTTCAAGTTGATATGGAACCATTCATGACCATTCTTTGAGTCCAGCCATTTCTCTAGCTCTGAATACATATAATTGGATGACCACCACATCTCTTTATTTTCTCCATAAAAACACTATGCTACCCCATATCAAATGCTTGGCTAAAATCCAATTACCTCTTATCTACAGCATTATCCTGGTGTATTGGCTTAGTAATCCCATTCAAAAAGGAAATAAGGTTAGTCTCACATAGGCTGTTCTTGAGGAAGCCATACTGACTCTTTATAATCTCCACTTCCTTGTCTAGTTGGTCACCAATCATTTCCTTAATAGCTCATCCTAGAATTTTCCCAGGAACCGAATTATTGCAGGCTCCTTTTTCTTTTCCTTCTTTGCCTCACCTTTTTTTTTTTTTTGCTTAACTGGAACATTTGCCCTTCTCCAGTCCCTTTCTCCATAACTATTGACCTTTTTTTTTAAACTTTTATTTTAGACTCAAACACCAGAACACAAATAGAGAATAGAGAAAAGAAACAAAAACATATCATAAACTTAAATATTGGAACCTAAATACATAGCAAGAAAGAAAAAAAAAGCATGTCATATGTGTAGCAGAACATAAGAGAGGATTCTAATTATGTAGCAATAAATTTTCATTTCAAGAAAACCTGGCTGATAAATACCACATGTTGTGTTGAGAGTATTCCTCTTTCTAAAAAGAAAAGTTAGGAGGGACATAACTACCTTCAAGTGTCTGAAAAGCTGCTATGGAAAAGAAGGATCAAACTGCATCGACCTGGCCCTCAAGTGCAGATCTAAGAAAAATGAATGGAAGTCAAGAGAAGTGAATTTATACAAGTCTCAACACCTTCCAGTCCTAGTGGTCTGGAAGTAGAATAGTCAGCCTTAGGTAGCAGTGAATTCTCCCTGAAGGGAGGTCTTTAGGCAGAGACTGGGTGGTCACTTCCTTATTGATTGCATTGTCTGGGGAGTGAGGGACAGGGAATTATAGATTGGATTTGGATAGCATCTAAGGTCCTTTCAATTTTGAGACTCTCTTATTCTAGAATTCCAAGTTAGCCAACCAGGGAAAATTTGCTTCACAACATACCACTGTTCTGTCCCTTCAGCCTAGTGTGGAAGATGCCCCATTCAACAATCTGCTCCAGCCACCCACTAAGACCTCTCTGGGTGGTCTTGTGTGAGGTTATACAGGAAGGCCCCAGAGAGAATCCCCAAATCCCCAAAGTAGGTAAACACCCAGAAATTGGCACAAGGTAAGACCCAATCATGAAGTAATACCATCTTTGTCTTGGTCTTGGGGGCTCTCTTAGAGGGTATGATGGGCAAAATGTCTGCTTTCTGTGAAGGTTTTTCCATTTCCCCCAACCACAAACCCATTGCTCAGGGAGGGGAGGATTGGGGGAAGGAAGCTGGAATAGCTGATGCCCTGTAGGTCAAGATGGAGAGATGCTGACAGGGTTACATTGAGAGTAGTCACAGAGGGAAAGAATTCAAGCCTGTCCAAACCACACAGGTATTGGCATCTTTGCAAAAGCATACCCAGTTTATTTGTTTGCTCTCCAAATTAAAGAAAGAGAGAGAGAGAGAGAAAGAAAGAAAGAAAGAAAGAAAGAAAGAAAGAAAGAAAGAAAGAAAGGAAGGAAGGAAGAAAAGAAGAAAGAAAGAAAGAAAGAAAGAAAGAAAGAAAGAAAGAAAGAAAGAAAGAAAGAAAGAAAGAAAGAAAGAAAGAAATTAAAATTTTGGGGTAGAAAAGCTTGAAAAGTCCACTGTGAGGTATAAGCTCTCTTCAATATTTCCATTGGCCTTGGAATTAGGGTTGGTTGTATTGGGGAGGCTGGTCACACTGAGGAACCTTTTTTTTTTATTTTTGAGATGAGGTAGGTTTTGCCAAAAAATAACATTGTTGGAACCAAAGGTAATTTTCATTGAGGAAAAAGGTGAGGAGGAAAGTTTTGGAAGCCCTGACCATAGGACTCTCTTTCCTGGACCTACATCTATGGGTCTGAAGAGACTGGGGAAGCTTTCTGATAATCCACTAATCTGATTAGAAAACACCCCGGATGTTCAAATACCCATGTTTTAAGCAGATTTATGTTTAAATTATTATTTCCTAATCCAGATGGAACATGACCTCAGCACACAAATGAAACTTCTCTGGAAGCTAACTCCTATCCCCTTAAGAGTTTATAGTATCAAAGATTTAGAGGAAACCAAAGGGATCACAGAATGCAACCCTGTAATTTTACAGATAAGGAAACTGGGGGCCCCTGGTGACTTGTCCTGGGTCATACACAGTGAATGTCTGAGGGAGAATGTGAATCCAGGTCTTACAACTACACATGGAACACTCTATTCCTTCTGCCCCTTACATCAGTATTAGGAATGAAAATTCAGCTTCAAAGAGCCTGCACTTGTTTCTCAGCTATATGGAATGATCTGGAAATATCTCTTTTCTGCTTGTCCCTGCCTGGTTTGCAGCTCCTATCCTCCATCCTCCATGAATTCCGAGTTCATAAAAGTTGAGGACCAACAGACAGCCCACACACTTTCAAGATCTCTTTGTCATAGGTTTTTCTGCCACTGATGTGACTGGCCAGCCCTTTATGCATCAACCTCTCAGACTGAGTAGCTCTCCTCTGGAAGATGGATTTGCAAGAAACTAGACCCAATGCAAGCCTTTGGTGAGATTGAGGAATAACAGTGGGATTTGCTTCATTGTACTTTTTGTGACAAAGAAAGGATGTCATTGTCATCTAATGCTATATTAGCAATTTGGGAGTGGAGGAGGGGTGGCAATGCCCACAATTAATAATGTTATGCAATAGCTGAGAGTGAATGGTGGTTAGAGCCTCACATATGGGCAAAACAGGCCTTTGACTAGTATGACTCAAAGAACTGCTATCTAAAAAAATATCTCTCCCCTTTGACCCAGCAATACCACTTTTGGGGTTATATCCCAAAGAGATCACAGAAGTGGGAAAAAGACCCATATGTACAAAAAATATTTATTGCAGCTCTCTTTGTGGTGGCAAAAAACTGGAAATATAAGGGATGCCCATCAA
>CM053581.1:419335975-419389692 GCA_028627135.1 Pseudochirops cupreus
AAAAAAAATATCTCTCACTCACCTGTCACTGATGCCTGAAATTCTACCATTAGGAATTCATTTCTTTGTATCAAACATTTCTCTCTTCAGACATCTTCTTTAAAAATATAGATATTCCTGAAAAAATAACGTATTAAGTCATTCATACTTTCATGTAATGAATATATTAGATCTTTCTTCCTTGACAATGGAGAGCAGAGAATAAGAGAGTCTTGGATGCCTTGGGAGGAAAATGTCAGAGTGAGCATAGAACAGAGATGGGCAGAGTAGCAGAGACTAATGTAAGAACTGGGAACCCAGGGGTGTAATAATGGATGCTGGGAGGAGAAGAGAAAAGATCTTTTGTCAGCTTGTCACTCCTGAGAACATTCTTTACTCTCATTGAAGCTTATTAAAAAATCTGGTCATTTTCATACATGGCTCCCCAGTGAGTTTCTCTGCTTTCCTACTTTGTGATGACAATTGACTGGTGTTTGAAATCAGAATGGGATATTTATTCATTCATTCATCCATTCATTCATTCATTTATTTGTTTGTTCATGCATTCATTCATTCATTTTTGTCTAAGGGAACCTACAAGCTTATGATCCTAAAGAAATCCTGCTAAATTAAAAAAAGGATACTGGGCTGGGTTTGCATCTCTGCTTTAGACCCACATGGGGGCCATCTCCAATTGTCCTGATGGATATCTGGCCACTGGACCCAAATGGCTCTGGAGAATCTAGTGAGGCTGGTGACTTTGCACAGCCCTGCCTCACTTAAATCCAATTCACTTGTAAGTCATGGCATCATGTTCCTGATGCCATGGTCCCCTTCAAGAATGAAGAAAAAACAACAGACCCCCACATGGAATACACATCCGTCCCCTGTCAACCATCTTGCAGTGAGGTAGCCCAGTAGGTTGACTGCTGGATTTGGAGTCAGGAAGACCCTAGTTCAAATCCTGCCTCAGAAGTTTGCTAGCTGTGTGACCTTGAGCAAGTCTCTTCATCTTTCTCAGCCTCAGTTTCCTCATTTGTAAAATGCAGATAGTAGTAGATTCTACCTCACAAGGTTGTTATAAGGATCAAATGAGATAACATAAATAAGGTGTTTTGCAAATCTTAAAGGATTATAGAAATGCTAATTATTATTCTTATTATATCTATTGCCATCATTTTTATTATTGTAAGTTTATGTCATTGGAATGTGAACAGTTCATCTGTTCAACCTTTTTAGGAAGGACATTGATAAGCTGGAAAGCATCCATAGGAAGGCCACCAGAATGCTCAAGGGCCTCAATCAGTTTAATTCAATAAGCATTTATTAAGCATTGTCAATAGTCCGAGTGATGGGAATGTGAAAACAAAAATGAAACAGTCCCTGTCCTCAAGGAGCTTACACTCTAATGGAACTAGAGCAATTTAATGTGGAAAGGATAAACCTGGGGGGGGGGAAGGGGGAGATACACCAGTTGCCACAGAATCATAGAATTTTAGAGCTGGAGGAGGCCTCAGAAGCCACTCCACCCTATCCATGCACAAAAGGGATCTTCACTCTAACATCTCCAACAGGTGGCCACCAGGTCTCCAAGGAAGAGCAATGCTGTCTTCAAGGATTGAATTAAGCTTGTTCCATTTGGCTCCAGAGGGCAGAAGTAGGGACAATGAGGGGGCATTTCAGAAAGGCAGATTTAGGCTCAATGTCAGAGAAACTTCCTAATCTTTGGAGCTGCCCCAAACACAATGGTCTGCCACAGAAAGTAATGAGCTCTTCTCCTCACAAGGAGGAAATTGGTTCAGGGGAGTTAACTGACTTAGCTATGACCATATAGTTAAAAAGCATTCAGAGGGCTGGATTTGAACATTCACTATGTGCTTACTAAACCCAGTGCTTAGCACAGTGTAGATGCCCAAGAAAAGTTTATTTCTTTATGAATATTTTCTTTTCCCAATTACATGTAAAAACAATTTTTAACTCTTTTTTAAATTTTACATTCCAAATTCTCTTCCTCCCTCCCTTTCTCTCCTCTCTCAAATTGCAGTAAACAATTTTATATAGGTTATACATGTGCAATCGCACAGAACATATTTGCATATTAGCCATGTTGTGAAAGAAAACACTGACCAAAACAAATTTAAAAATACAGAAAGTGAAAATTAGTTTGTTTCGATCTGTGTTCAGACTCCACTAGTTCTTTCTCTGGGGGTGGGTAGCATTTGTCATCATGAGTCCTTTGGAATTGTCTTGGATCATTGTATCTCTGAGAAAAGTTGTCATTCACTTATTATTAATTATTAATTATTTATTTTTATTATTAACTTAATTTATTTTACTAAATAAATATAATTTATTAATTAATAATTAATTATTATTAATCCAATATTGCTGTGACTGTGTACACTGTTCTCCTGGTTCTGCTCACTTCACTCTACATCACTGTTTTAACTACAAGTTTTTCTGAAACCATCCTGCTCATCATTTCTTATAGCATAGTGGAATTTCATCACAATCCCATACCACAACTTGTTCAGCCATTCCCCAGTTGAAGGACAATGCTTCATTTTCCAGTTCTTGGAACTGGAACTGGAACCACCACAAAAAGAGCTGCCAGAAATATTTTTGTACAAATAGGTCCTTTTTTCTTTTCACATCATTTCTCATGAATCAGTGATGACCAGCACCTCCAGTTACTAGTGTATCCTCCAAATTATTTTGTATATATTTTGTTTACTTAGAATCCTAGATTTAAAGCTAGAAAGGACTTCAGAAATCACCTAGTCCAACTTTTTTATTTTACAGACGAGGAAACTGAGGTCCAGAGAGGTTCAGTGAATTGTTCAAAGTCACACATATAAGAAATAACAGAGCTGAGCCTCAAACCTGGGGTGTCTGACCTTACAGCCACTATTCTACTTAATGTGTGATATTTTCTACAATAGAATGTAAACTCCTTGAGGGCAAGGACTTGTTTTGGTTTTATCTCTGTATCCACTGTGCCTGGTACATACTAAGTTCTTAGTAAACACTTGTTGAATTCATCAATGGTTGAATAAGAAGCAATGACATGCTTGTAGGATTTGGACACAGGACACTTGGGTTCAAATCCTGACTCTGTAATCTACTTGAGGCAGTTGGTGGTGGAATGGATAGAGTTCTAATGCTGGAGAGCCAAGTTCAAACACAGCCTCAGACACTAACTGTGTAACCCTGTGCAGGTCATTTAACTTGGGCTTGCTTCAGTTTCCTCAACTGTAAAATGAAGATAATTAATAGCACTTACCTCACAGAGCTGCTGTAAGGATTAAATGAGATAATATTTGCAGAAAGTGCTTAACACAGTGCCTGACAAACAGTAGGCTCTATCTTATTCCCTTCTTTTATTTTCTTCCCCCTATTAGCTAGGTAAGCATCGGCAAGGTACTTGGTCTCTTGAGCCCCAGTTTTCTCATCTGTAAAATGAAGCTGACAGCTGCACCACCTACTTCCCACGATTGTTGTAAGAAAAGAGCTTTGCAAACCTTAAAAGGCTCTAACACAGCGAGTTACTTCGAAATAAGAGCCGTGACTAAAGTCAGAGCTCTTAGCAAGGGACATGACCTACAAAGATCACCCAGTCTACCATCCTGCTTTATTTATTATCCTCACTTTGCAAATGTGGCAGTTAAGATTGGGGCTGGGGGGTTAAGGAGGGTCATTAATACAGAGCTCAAACCAAATCAAGTGGAAATTGCAGGGAAACCAGTTCCCAAATTGGGGAAATGGAAATTTCTGACATGACTCAACTTTCCCTGAGAGCTGGCTGAGTAACAAGACAGTTTGGCAGGTTCCCCCAGGGTTCCTCTTCAGCAGGAGCCCAAATGAAAATGAAAACATTTCGGTTTTGCTGTTGCTGTTTGTGATCCAGAATGCAATCAGCCTCCGTTAGCTCATGCCTTTCTTATTTTTTTTTATTTTTTTAAACCATCGTGCCTGCAGAACATTGGATCTCAGGGATAGCGTTTGGGAAAACAAGGCTACTGCTTTGAATCTGGTCAATTATGCATTGGTTCCTGGGGGAGTTCTATCCATCCTTTGAATCTTGGACTCAACTCTTTGCCGTTTTTAAGACTCTGATCACGTAACATTCCATTCTAAAGTCACTCCAAGTTGGGTCTGAGAGACATGAAATGAAATGATCCTATTCATTGAGTAAATTCGTAAAGGGACCTACAGAGAGCTTGGGATTAGGAGCTTCCTTTGGACTCAAACAGCTAGAAGCTCAAAGATGTGGGTTTTTTTAATTGATATCCAGCAACTTGGCTATGGCTCAGGGTCATGAGGACTTCTTAGCTATGCTTCCAAAAATGTGTAATGGAAAACTGACCAAAAAAGTCTTTAAATAACAAACAATCAACAAACATTTGTTACATGTTTCCTATATGCCAGGTACTGTGCTGAGTGCTAGGGGTACATAGAAAAAGCACAAGCAGTTCCTGCCCTCAAGGAGTTTACATTCTAACGAAAAAAAAAATCTCCTAACTATGAAGCAGTATATAAATGTGTTTTATTATTATCACTTTTTTGGGTTTAGTCTGGATCTATGATTTCATTGCTCTAAAGGAGCTCCCAGTGATGAAATCCACTCCACCAATGCAGGTCAGAAACTGTCCCCAAATTTATAATCTTGAATGACTGCTTGGGGGCACTGAGAGATTAAGTGACAACCCAAAGTCTCACAGCTAGCATGTGTGAGAAATGAGACTGGAATCCAGGTCCTCTTGACTTCAGTGTCTTCTCTTGTTCACAATGTCGTATTGCCTTTCATCAATCATTTTTTTTTTAAATAAATTATTTATTTTCTTGTTTACATCATTCATTTCCATGAGATTTTGAGTTACAAATTTTCTCCCTGTCTTTTCCCTATCCAGATCCTCAAAACAGCCTTCCCATAGTATAACCCCTCCCCCAATCTGCTCTCTCCTATGTCCTGCCCCTCGCCCCTCTGACTTTCCGGCAGGGCAGGATGGGTCTCCCTACCACAGTGCCTGTGTATCTTAATTCATCAATCATTTTATTACTATATAGACACATTAATGATACCATGTGAAGGTGTGGCAGTGGGCTAATAAGTCCTAAAACACTACAGAGTCTCCTAAATTAGATCCATAATCACTCCAAAGAACTCAGTCTAACTATCCACACAAGAAAAATCAAGTGGATAAACACTGTGTGGTATCCACATTACAAATTATTTGCAGTTGGATGGCCAACCTATAGAATTTAATCATTAGTACCTATAACTTGAACAGACACTACAAATGAACAGAAGATAGACTCAGGATTAAAGAAGAAAAAGAGAAGTTTTGGGAAAACCGTACAATTCTTTTTAACGGCCCCAAGCTTCTCCTTGAAACAAAGATGGTCTTTTTTATATTTTTCCAGTGGTTTTGTATAGAAATATTATGGAATCTGAAGAATTAAAACTGAGGGTCAGACAAAATGCAATAGGGTAGCTCATGGTAGGCACGAACAGTGAGCAACATATCAAAAAAAAAAATGAATTGAATGCAAGTAGTACAAGGGATGTCAATACAGAAATGTCACTGGTTGTTACCAAGATTGATTTAGGGGTAGAGAAGGCGTGAGAGGGAATCAATTTTTTTTAAGTATGACTATACAAAAAAAAAACAAAAAATTGTCTCATCACATTACAAGAGCGAGGGAAAGCCAATAGAGAGTCTACATGATGTACTGGGATACACACAAAAGGACCTACCTCATTCCTCTTCCCCCGGATAATTCATGTGAAGACATGTACAAGAATCTGCTAGGCTGAACAGGAACAAATAAGTTGGTATCTGCATTATTAGAGAATACAGCAATATCAATGAAACCATGCTAATAAGCACCTATTATGTGCCTAGTGTCTTACTAAGTACCAGGGATACAAAGAAAGGCAAAAATAGTCTTTGCTCTCAAGGAGCTTATGGTCTAATGGGGAAGACAACATGGAAACAATTATATACACACAATATATAGACAGGACAAACTGAAGAAAATCCACCTCCTATCTACTACCTGTAGAATTGGACAAATGACTTATCATCTTTGAACATCAGTTTCTTCATCTACCAAATGGAGATAATAATAGAATTTCTCCCCCACAGCTGGGAATATATATGTAAAGCCCTTTGAAACTCTTTTTTTTTTTTTTTTTTTTGCTTTTTGGAGGGAGGAGGGCAGGGCAATTGGGGTTAAGTGACTTCCCCAAGGTCACATGGCTAGTAAGTGTTAAGTGTCTGAGGCTAGATTTGAATTCAGGTCCTCCTGACTCCAGGGCCAGTGCTCTATTCACTGCATCACCTAGCTGCCCCAAGCGCTTTGAAGCTCTTAAAGGTCTTTATAAAGATTAGCTATTATAATTACGTGACCCTGGATAAATCACAGTGTCTCTGAACCTTAGTTTCATCATCTGAGAGATGGTGTAATACTATTTACGATTATCTCACAGGGTTACGGTGGGGATCCAGTGAGATGCTGTATACAAAGTACTTTATAAGTCAATATCAGTGTGAATTGTAGTAATTCTTAAACCTATTAAAGTCTTCTGAAAGTTCAGAGATTGTACTTTTTTCTTTCTACTGCTTAAGGGACTATTAGTTAAAGACAGAAAAATAAGGACCAGGTTTGTGACTATATTCAGATATTCATACTATTGTCCCAGGAAGGCACTTTTTTTTTCATAAATATCATGCCTTCTCCACAGGTTCAATAGATTTTATTTCACGTGCCATGAAAATTCTGTGTAGCCCACTTAGAAGATAAAGGACATCGAAATAACCACAAGGGGGCAGCAAAAGAACAAGTTAGTCCTCTGATTCTTTCTCATATTTGTTTGACAGAGCCCTGCTCTAGCATCTCCTTGTGGTATAGAAGCCACCACGAGTCCTTGAGGGCAAGACGCCAGTCTAGCATTTTCAAGGACGCTACTTGTCTATTGTTCAAGACAGCTTAGATTCATTTAGAAAGGTTTATGACCAGGCTGGGTCCAGAAGAATAGATATTTTATCCATGGCAAGGCTCAAAGACCATCTACTAAGTCACAGGAGGTGTGATCTGTCTCACTGAAGGGAATATCTGGACCAATAAAAAGTACCACTCCTAAGTATTGATGAAGTTTTCACGAAATATCCTGGAAGACTTTTCTTCCTTCTAGAATCATTGGTTTCCTTCAGGATTCACTTCAAGCACCGTTTCTAGAGGCCCTTTGCATTCCCCCAGCTTCTAATGCCTTCTCCTACTAGGCTACCTTCCTTCTGCTCTGTACATATTGTGTAAGTACTTATTTATCTACATGTCGTCTCCCCCACTACAAAGTAAGATTCTAGAGGGCAAAAGCTATTTTGCCTTTTTTTTTTCCATTTTCCAATGCTTAGCACAAGGTCTGGCACACAGTAGTGTTTAACAAATGCTTGTTGGTTGATCAGGGTTAGATTATCCCTAAGACACCAAAAAACATTTGTTTTACAACACTCCCACCCCAACTTTGACCCTAACTAGTTTACTCCATTCATCACTGTCAATACAGGAGAAATGTCTAAGAGGACTCTAAAAATGAAGTGGTCTTAAACCATTCCAAAGGGGTTCACAGGCAAAAAGAATACACACCTGGGCTGGAGGGGCTCCGTATTACATCAGTAGGAAAAAAATGTATCACTAAGTATTTGCAAGGCAAGTTAGATAGTCACACTGTAGATATGGAAAGTTTCATGACAAGAAGACATTCTCTGATCACGGAAAGTAAATAGAATAATTAAGAACAGTCACAATGCTGAAGCTCTCAGTACTACATAGAAGGGAGGGAGGAGGTCTACTCACTGAAAAATAAAATGTGGTCTGGGTTATTATTCAAACGGATCCATGATCTTGTTAATTCAAGAGTTCCTTTGAACAATGTAACCCATTCATCCTCTATCCTCCCGTGGGCCTTTTCTCTGTGTCCTTTCACAAGTTTGCCACCCAGCATTCTGGGGGCCTTCCTTGGTTTCTCCTGACCTCAAGAGCACTTTGACTGTCTGGCTATCATCCCCTTCTCTTGCCATATTACCAACCCAAATTCTTTTCCTTTCATATAATTCCTTAATGATATCTCTTCCTTCTGTTCTTCAGAGCCTACCATTGGTTATGGATTACAGCATGCTCAAGCCCACCGTTATTCATCTCTCCAGTGCCTTCTGTGTGATAATCAGCTTTAGTTTTTTGGAGACAGCCATGGTTGGCCACCATACAGCATCTCAAGTAAAATGGTAGTGTGGAAAAGATGAGCTATTGCTTTCATGAGAAAGTTGGGGCAGTAAGGCAGTTCTGCAATTTCTTGAAAATAATCCATCCTATTGTCCTCCTGTCCAATGCTGGGCCCAAATTGCTGTCTGTCTGTCCTGCTTGTTTATAGGCTTATGCAGCAATTGATAAGGTCTATATTGTCTTTTTTTTCTTTTTAAGAAAAAAAAACATTTTCCAAGGACCATTAATTAGAGAATGTAAATGAGAGTTAGTCCTAAATCTAGACAGCAATAGTGGGAATTGAGGAGGTCCAAGGCTGTGTTTTTAGCCCTGCTGTCAGAGGCTGTGTGATCTAGCATGGGTTACTTTCCTTCTCTCTCCCTCTTTTGATTCAGCTTCTATTAGGGAAGTTGGGATTAGTATCCTATGACATCTGACTACCAGGTCCCATGACCTCTGACAGAAGCATAGGCAATAAATGAATGAACAAGCAAGCACTTAAGTGCTGACTACATGCTAGGTGTTGTCTCGAAGTCCCTGTCCTCAGGAAACATGTATTCCAAGAGAGGGATAAAACATATATTGGGATGTGGTGGCCAGGGAAGGGAATTTTTATCTGAGGTTGGGGAGGAGAGGTTTGGGGTTGGTTGAACCATGGGCACTTGATTGTCTAGGTTCCCTCTTCCTGCCCCCCACAAAAAAGGAGTTATTTGTAAATTGTCTTCCCCAATTGAATGTGAGTTACTTGAGGGCAGGACAGTGTTTTTGTCTTTCTTTGTATCACCAACACTGTACAGTGCCTGGAACACAGTAAACTCTTAATAAATTCAATGTGAACAAGGAGAAAAATAATGTCGAACACACTTTTGGGCATGGGCAATGCAGGAATTTGTTTTGCTTGCTTTTGCATATTTGTGACAAAGATTTTCTTTTTGTTTTAATGGAAGAAAGGAAAGACGAAGAGGAGAAAGGGTATTTTTTGGTCACTGAAAAAGAGAGTAACGTAGCCCCAGCTACTTACCCCTAAAGCTCTCCAGCTGCCTTAGACTTGGGGCAGCCTATAACATGGCTAGCAAACATGATGTCCTTGTGGACACAGCACAGGAGAACATAGCTACCAGGAAGCCTACCAGACCCCGGGAGCTCCACTGCTCACCATCAAAAATAAATAAATCAGTAAATAAAGATGGTCTTTACCTGCCTCTTTCTTTCCCTCCTTCCTGGACAATCAACTCTGCGACGGCCCCATGCCAGCCTTTACAAATACCAGCTCACAAATCCTACTTCTTTTTGCTTTCTTGCTTGGATCTGTGTGTCTCAGGAAGTCTCCATGTGGCAGATGGGGTCCTCAGGGATATTGACAACAGCTGTGGACCCATCTTCCCTCCAGCCCAGCCGTGCTGGCTTCTCTGATATGTGCTAACATTGCTACCAAGCCACTGCTCAGATTCACACCATTTTCTGATTCGAATAACATTCTAATTCTCCAAGCTATATTTTAATGTTTTCTCATCTGTTACTGGAATGTGTGAAGCATGTGATATCCTTCCAGGTCAAGGTTAAAAAATCCCCTTCTTTAAGACACTTTCCCTGAAGGGCTGAAAGGGGGTGGAGGTGGAGGATTATCTTTCCTTCCCCTGATCTCAAAGAGCCCTTTGTACCTCTCTTTATGCCCTTATTACACTTCCTTCCAAAATATGGCTACTTTCTTTTCTTTTTAAATTTTATTTTATTTCTAATTTATGGAATGAAACGAGCATTTCCATAAATATGGTTACTTTCTAATGATTGTATATTTATGTGCTTGTAGGTGGCTCAGCGGGTACAGCACTAGACTTGGAGTTAAGAAGATCTGAGTTCTAATCCTGCCTCGGATGTTTACTAGCTGGGTGACCTGGGAAAGTCATTGAAGTTCCCTCTCTGCCTCAGTTTCCTCATCTATAAAATAAGCATGATAATGACACCTACTTCTCGGGTTTATTATGAAGATCAAAGGAATTGACGTTGGTAAAGAGTTTTGTAGACTTTCAGGTGCTTCAGAAATGTTGGCTATCATTGTTATCATATGTAAACATTTCCTGGCTTCTGTCAAGCCATTTATCGCCTTTATAAAATGAGGGGGTTGAACTAGCTCTGCAAAGGTTTCTTCCAGCTCTAAACCTACGGTCCTTTGGTCCTAGGAATCTCTCTGCGCTTTAGTTTCTTTATCTGTAAAATGGAAAGAATGGACCGGGTGGTCTCCAGGGTCCCCCTCCCTCGCTAGCCGCGTCACTGGATGATCTTCATCCGACAGAGCATCTTCTGATCCTCATTGTCTGGCCCTCTCGCCTTTGGGATAGGGAGAAATGGGCCCTTAAGATGAACAAGAAAAATCCCAGACCCAACATGGATGGACCAAGATGGACCAAGATCTCTCAAAACACCTTTCCCCGAAATTCCCAAGTTGGACATTGTGGCTGGAGGAGCACAGCAGGATTCCTCTGCTTTTTTGCAATGGTCAGCCTGCAAACACAACAGACTAACCCAGACAGGAGCTAAATTCAAATTGTTTGCAAAATGTCTAATTTTTTTTCCCTCGATGGCCCCAAATATAACCCCCCCATACACACACACACACACACACACACACACACACACACACACACACACCTGTCGCTAGGAGACAGGGGAAAAAAGACCATAACGAGTCAATCATTCAGCTGCATATACCGCACCAGAAGTAAGGCAATCGCATTTCTAATCATTTTCCTGTCTCCTAATTTCTCCATGAGAAATGTATTTCACTGACTTTAATGCGCAAAACTGTTGCAGCGTGAAGGGAGCTAGAGTGCATTCATAATGTAACTGATCACCACCAATAAATCATTACACTGAAACACGTTAGCGAGCCGAAGAACTCTGCTTTCTAAGAGCCTGTTTTCATGCCAAGAGACTGTGTTAATGCACGGCTTATTACCCAGTGACATCACTTAGCAAAGGAGCTTCGAATGATGAGAGAAACCCCGCAGACACGTTAGAAACTGCGTTATGCCCTCGGGCGCTGAGATGGAAGACAGCTTCACATCGTGGGAGGTGGAGGTGGGTCCGAGAATTGAGAGAACTTGGTTTTCTCCCTTATGTTTCTTTTTTGTTTTGCCTTCCCAGTTTCAGACAAACCAGAGTCAAACCGTGAAGTCAGGCTAAACATTCTCATGCTCTTTGTCTCTCTCCTTCTCTGTTACCCCCTCTCTGTCTCTCTCCCTCTGTCTCTGTATTTCTGTGTCTCTCCTTTCCTTTCCCTCCTTTCTCCCATCCTTCCTCCCTTTTCTATCCCTCCTTTCTTTTCCTCCTTCTTCTCTCTCCCTCCCTCTCCCTTTCCCTTCTCTCTTTCCCTCCCTCTCCCCATCTCTCTTTCCCTGTCTTTCTGTCTCTCTCCCTTTCTCCCTCCCTCCCTCTCTTCCATTCTCCCTCCTTCTCTGTCTCTTCCTTTTTCTCCCTTCCTCTCTCCATTTCTCTCTGTGTCTCTATCTTTCTCTCTCTCTCTTTCCCTCTCCTCCTCTCCCTCCATCCAGCTTTTTCTGTTTATATTATCTCTGTATCTCTGTTTCTCTATCTCTCTCTTTCACTTCCTTCCTCTCCCCCCATCTCCGTCTGTATGTTTGTATCTGTTTCTGTCTCTGCCTGTCTGTCTCTCTCTTACACACACACACACACACACACACACACACACACACACACACACACACACTCCCTCTCACTACCAGCCATCTGAATTTCTTGGACAGGTGCCTCAAGGGCATGAGGACTAAAGCTGAAAACAGTAACTGATCATAAGCTCATAAATTCAGAGCTAAAAGGGACCATTGAGGCCAACCAGACCACCCTCTCACTTTATAGATGAGGAAACTGAGGCCCAGGGAAGTCACCCAGGCAGCCAGTGACAGAGGCATTGAATGAGCTTCCTGACTGAAGCTTTGCTCCATTTCATTTCCATTCCAGACGCCCAACCTTCTTGTTCAAAACTAAGTGCTCTTGTCAAAGGACTGGTCTAAATTCATCCAGATGCAGAGAATGGGAGAGGAATTTTGTAGGTGTAGATAAAGGCAAACTCTAAAACAATCCAAATCAGAGACCCTGCATGGCTGGACCAAAGGCCTCCCCCATGTGTCCCCTAGGGGAGGAATAAGGTCAGGAGATATTTTCATCAGAGATGGGGGCAGGGAGCAAGGAAAGAGAAAGATGTCTGAACTCAGACCCACAGGAACTGAGTTCAAACTCTGACATGTGACACTGGGCAAATCACTTCAGCACTGGTCCTCAGTTTTCCCACCTATTAAAAGAAAGTGGACTATCAATATATAAAGATCCTTCCAGCCCTAAGTCTATGATCTTGAACCAGAGGAGAATCTCAGTGAGTTCAGATTTCCTCTCTTCACTTCACTGGCAATATAGTACAATGACTCTAAAGTCAGAGGACGGGCTTCAAATTCAACCTGTCATTCACCTCCTGTGTGACCCTGGGCAAGTCATTTATTTACCCTGGGCCTCAGTTTCCTCATCTGTAAAGTGAAGGATTAGATTTATAATCCTGGGGAGCTGCCTAGATCACTACCTAATAAAGTGAGTTACCCAGGGTCACACAGTTTGTAATAATCGGAGGCAGATCTTAAAACCAGTTTTTGCTGATTCTAAGCCTTGCTGTCCATCCACTGCACCACAGTTTAAAATGTTACCGGTTATTACTAACTGAAATCTGCCTCCATGTGACTTCTCCAGAGTGCTTCTCATTTTCACCTTAGAGGCTAAGGGATAAACAGGCCTAATCCCTGTTTCATAAGATTTTTAGAGCTTCAGATATTGATGCATCAGTGATTCCATCTGCATGGAAGTTCCCTCCACCAACATCAACTGTCTATGACATTTAGTCTTAGATGCAGACTGTTGTCTAAACCTCAGAGAGTTAAATAAACTTGCCCAGGGTCATGCAGGCAGTAAATCTCAGGGATAGAATTAGAACCCAAGACCTTCCACTTCAAGTCCACAATTCTATCTTTTATGCTCCACTTCCACATTTGGAACTACAGACAGCAACTAACCCAAAATTCACTCTACACACAGTAATCCTATATATACTGAGAGGCTCTGGAAAAACTGAAGTGTTACAGTATTTTAGGTGCTGAAATTAGTCCATTTTAGCATAGTTACTCAACAAATTTCATTATATTGATGTTCAATTTTAAATTTCTAATAAAACATTCATTTAAAAAAAAAGAGAGATAAGGCATAGTCCTTGGCCACTAGGAACCTAGTCTGAGAAGGCAGATTTTTAAAAATGTTTGTAATAAATTGAGGAGAGGCTGCAGCCACTGCCAGGTCTCAAAAATATAAATTATAATTGCTGTTGATCTATCATTTGGAAAAGGCTGTGGATATGACTTGAACCATAATGAAACAAAAACTGGATTTAAAGTCAGAAAAATTGCATCCCTACTCAGTCACTTAAAAGCCGTGTGACCTTGGGAAAGTCACTTTCCTGGCCCCAGTTTCCTCATCTTCCAAAGGAAATGCTTGGACTAGATGGTTTCCCAAGTCTCTTCCAGCTTCTTCTATGAAGTAACCCTCTATGCTCTTGCCTTTCAAGGCGAAGAAAAGTGCATGCCAGGATATCGACAGGGAAAGGAGAAATGGTTCTTTGTGTCTTATAAAAAAATGAACTGTGGCTTTTGTGAAGTTAACAAGAAAAAATTCCAATGTAAAAGATATGAGGAGTTGTTATTGCTACTTAACAGAGGTTAAGTGACTTGCCCAGGGTCACATAACTAGTAAATGTCTGAGGTCTAATTTGAACTCAGGGCTTCCTGACTCTAGGCCCAGCTCTAGCTACCTCCATAAAAACTGAAGATACCAATAAAAATGTAGCTGGATTGGACTTGTTAGACTCTGAGGACTAACATTCAATTGAACAGGTGCAAGGCAAGGCCGCTAGGGGGTGCCATAGTGCACATGGCACCAGCCCTGGAGTCAGGAAGACATCATCTGGAGTTCAAATGTGACCTCAGACACTTAACTAGTTGTGTGACCCTGGGCAAGTCACTTAACCCTATTTGCCTCAGTTTCCTAATCTGCAAAATGAACTGGAGAAGGAAATGGCAAATTACTTGAGTATCTTTGCCAAGAAAACCCCAAAATGGGGTCATGAAGAGACAGATGCGGCAGAAATGATTCAACCACAACAAACAAATGCCAGGCTGGAAAGCCTAGAGACTGGAAATGCAGAGAAAAAGCCGAGAGGGGCTCTGTCCTCGGAGAGCTCGCACTCTGCGCGCAGGGCTGCTGGTGGAAGAGGAGAGCGTGTCTTGGAGAATTGGGGGCTGTGTGGGCTTCCCAACAGAGGGAAGGAGGGAGTGCAGGTGAGCGGGAGAGAAATTAGGAGGTTTTGTTCAGAGAAAATAAATAAATAAATAATCTCGGAGCGTTTTTAAAAGAATCCCAGTGCTGGTCTGGCCCCAAAGAAGAATGTTTGAGATGCTCCCTCTCTCCTCAAGGGAGCACAAACAACTGAGGCACGGGGGTAGAAGTGGGGAGGAATCAGGAAAACTTCACAGAAGATCATAGATCAAAGGCTGGCAGGGACCTGAGTCTAACAAGTCCAATCCAGGTACATTTTTATTGGTATCTTCAGTTTTTATGGAGGTAGCTAGAGCTGGGCCTAGAGTCAGGAAGCCCTGAGCTCAAATTAGACCTCAGACATTTACTAGTTGTGTGACCCTGGGCAAGTCACTTAACCTCTGTTAAGTAGCAATAACAACAAAGATTCTCCCCAAAGCCTTCCTCTTCCCTCTCCCAGAGAGCCAACCTTGGTAACAAAGAACTTCTTTTGGAAAAAGAAAAATAGAAAAAAGGCAAGAAAGAAGAAAAATTGGACAAAACCAATAAATTCATCAGAAAAAACTTCCCTCAATACTCAATATACCCTTCTTTTTTATCAATCCCCCCTTCCCCTTTCTATTGCCCCCATCTCTTTTCACTTCCTTATAGGATAAGATAGATTTCTATATCCAACTGAGTGTGTATGTTATTCCCTCTTTGAACCACTTTTAATAAGAGTAAGGTTTAAGCTCCCACCCCAGTGAGACAGACCTTTCCTGCCAGGATGGTAAACTGCCTGCCTTTTCCTAGATCAATTCTGAGGCTATTTTCTAGGTATTTGGAGGAGAATTTGGGAGGGCTTCAGAGGGTTTCTTCCTCACTCCTCCTTCTTGGCACTCAAAGTCTCCCCATTCTGCCTCTCCCTTCTCCCCTCTGTAAAATGAGGGGATCAGATTAGATGTTCCCTGAGGTCTTTCTTATCTCTAGAACTATGATCCTACCTATCATGGGACAGATTAAGTCATTACTGGTGGCACTTCATGTCCCTGGAACTCCTATCCCCTCTCTGGGCCTCAGTCTCCTCATTTGTAAAATAAGGTTGAACTCAATGGCCTCTGAGGCCTCTTCTGGCTCTAAATCTATGACCCTGCAACCTCCATGGACCTCAGTCTTCCCTATAAAATGGCAGGGGCCTCTACCAGCTCTGACATCCTGTGATTTATAATACATATAGTCAAGGAAAATGTTATCTTGAATTGACATTAATGGACTTTTGCTTGGAATATTCCCAGCAATTTGGGCGCCTCCTCGATTAGGAGGCCCAAAGGATATTCTCTGACTTTTCCCAGTCCGTTGGATTTTTCTAAGTGGTAAGTCTGGTAAATGCTGCAGGCGGTTTAACCAGCAATGGAAAGACATGCCTTGGGCTTCAGAAGGCTGCAGGGTGTTGCCAATCTGACCTGCATGTGAGACGTGGTGTTGAAGATACCATTCAGGCATTTGTGTTGGGCCGATCTCAAGGGAATGGGGGGTGGGCTGGAGTGGAATGATCAGTTTGGGAGGCAACAGGTAATTCTGGCTGGAAATGACAATTATTTAGCAAATGCCTACTGTGTGCCAGACACTGTGATAGGCACTTTTAGAAAAGAGTATCTGTAACAGCATATATAAAAAGGAGAGACTGGAGTTTATAGATACAGGTAGATATAAAAGAGAATGTGTATAGAAAGTATATAAAATGAATATATATAAAGCGTGTGTGTGTGTGTGTGTAAAGTATATATAAAATACATACTTTATACACTATATATACATATATACTTTATACTTTATACTACATATATACACACATATGTGAAAGAAGGCTGGACAATAGGTTGGAGACAAATTGTGAAGAGCTTTAAACATCAGGCTGAATGGAATGTACTTTTATAGTAAAGTTAACATGGGGAGCTATTGAAGATGTTTGAGTGGGGAGGGGGGAATCTAGTAAGCCTATGCTTTGGGAAGATTATTTTGTCAGCGGCATGGATACTGGACTACAAAGAGGAAGCAGAGGGGCCAAAGAGAAGGCTGTCACAACGGTGGAGTCAATACACATCCAAAGTCACTTTTTCACCCAGGCATATCACTCCTAAGCCCGGACCCCAAAAAAGATAGAAGAAAAAAAGGAGAAAAAGAGTTGTCTAGACAGAACTGAAGCAAGATGAAGATAAAATGCCAGCTCACCAGTCCTATAAAGTGCCTCATGTTGGATGTTGTGAGCATCAACTTCCTGGAGGAGCATAATAGGGACCGAGGGTTACAGTTTCATGAATTAAGTGTTTGTAAATGCACGTTTACGAGTCTTGATGTTTTAAACATAGCTGTCCTATATCTTATCTACTTTGTACATTGAGTACCTTTCTAGGAGGAGCCTGGATTATCATTTTTAAGAACACCCTAGATATGAGTCATATCTAAGGATTGAGTAATTTTTCCCTGAGAGTCTGGATCAAAGTATAAAGAGACAATGAGAGAGGGAGGGAAGGAGGGAAGAAGAGAGACACACACACACACACACACACACACACACAGAAAAAAAGAGATATAGAAAGAGACAGAGACAGAGAATATTAACACGTCTCTTTAAAGGTGAAGCTCTCCTAGGACTGATCATGGTCCTCATGTTCCAGAGCTTAGGGTCCTTAGTAAAAAAGTATTCTCCAATTCCCCCCCCCCCCCCCAGGGCAATGGGTCCTAGTTCTTTTTTCTTCTCTGCATCGGTTCATATAAATCTTCCCCTGCTTCTCTAACTTCCTCATAATGGTCATTTCTTCCTATTAGATTCACACACCACAGTCAATTCAGCTGTTTCCTGATTGATAGACATCCATTTTCTTGTCAATTTGTGGCTACTACAATTGCAGGCAGGCATTCTTTCCACTCTACTCCAACCTCTGAGGTCTCTCACCTCTGTCTTAGAATCCCTGGTTTCCTGCAGGATTCAGTTTGTGATGCTTTCTGCATAAGGATTTTCTTAATCTTCCCTATTGCTGGTGCCTTCAACCAAATTACCTTGTATCTATTTTGTATAATTCAATTATCTAGCTTTTATTTTATTAACATGCCAGGCAGTGGGGAAGAAAGGCAAATACATGATTCCTACTCTCAAGGAGCTCACTGTCTGATTAATGGGGGAGACAAAATGTAAACACTTACGTTCAAATCCCACCTCAGACATTTCCTATCTGTGTGACCCTCACTTAATCTCTGCCTGCCTCAGTTTCCTCAACTGGAAAATGAGAATAATAACAACACCAACCTCCAAGGGTGGTTATGAGGATCAACTTGTATAAATTTTTAAAGAGCTTAGCACAGTACCTGGCATCATACAGTAGGCAGTTAATAAATGTTTATCCCTTTCCCTCTTCCCATGTAAAATATATATGTGTATGTATATAGATATAAATACATGTGCATGTATTATATATAAAACACACTATATTAGGATATAATATATAACATTGTTATATATGTGTGTATGTGTATCTATATAAATATACACACACAAATACATATATACATAAAATTACAGGTAATCTCAGAGGGAAGGGATTTGCATTGAGGGACCAGGATTGTTTTTACACGTGATTAAGGAAAAAATAAAATATTAAATCATAAGGGGAAAAAAAAGAGGGAACAGGCAAGGTCTCTTACAGAGGGTGGGATGTGACCTAAACCAGAGATGCCAAAGATGAGAGATGAGATGAGAAGAGAGAACATGCCAGCCAAAGAAAAGATAGGGATATATGTATATATGTATATGTTGTTTTCTCCAGTACAATGTAAGCCCCTTAACGACAAAGATTATTTCATTCTTTTGTCTTTGTACCCCTGATATCTGAGTGCTTAACAAATGTCTGTTGAGGGGCAGCTAGGTGGCACAGTGAATAGAGCACCAGCCCTGGAATCAGGAGGACCTGAGTTCAAATCCAGCCTCAGACATTTAGTACTTACTGGCCATGTGACCTTGGGCAAGTCACTTAACCCCAAGTGCCCTGCCTTCCCCCCTCCAAAAAGCCAAAAAAAACCCAAACCCAAATGCCTGTTGACTAGTTGATTCAGATTCCAAGATTCTATAATCCTAATAGAATTAAAATTGAGGAAAACTGTACACACATACAGAATTTTACTTTGTGAACAGCATTACAGGAAAGAGAAAGCTTCTGAAATACTCGGCTTCTCTGCCTTCTCACACTAGATGGGTGCCAATTATTGGCAAAACACCTGCTAATATTTTTTCCTGTGGGTTTGTGTGCTGAATTGACTGAGAATCGTTAATCATTAAGTGACAGACATACGGTGGCCTAGATCTCTAATTGCTTGAGCTCTTACTTCCAGGATGAGCTAGCTATAAAGGAAATCAAGCAACGTTGGGATGTGGAAAGAAGATGGAGAGGCAAGTAATGGTGAGGGGGTAGGAGACAATCAACCAGTACAAATGGAAGCGGATAAAGGAATGGGAATCCCCATGGCCAGGGCAGAGAAGACTTGGTCTAGAGGTTGACAGAGACTAGAATTCACTAGGGTTCCACTAAGGAAAGACGTAAAGATCACTCCATTGTTTTTCAGACCTCTCCTTATGACTTTGGGCAAAGCAAGTTAGACAGAGACCACATCGTTCAAAGAAAAAGACACTCATAGAGTAGCCCACTGCTCTCACCTACTTATTGACATGTTAGATCTCCTATTAGATCTTCGCATGGCTAAGGACTGTTTTTTGCAAGCAAGGACTGCTGGGAGGCTATCAGTTTGTTTGACTGCATTGGCGCTTGCTGGTTTTGCCGATGGTTCCCTTTACTATTGCCTATGAGCCACAGGCTGACCTTTTGTGCAGTTCTGAGGTGGAAGAAGTCACTTATTATAATTTTTCATTGGATTTCTTAGTTAATTCATAATTCTTATTAGTGTTCTGGTGGAAATTTGCAGTTTTTGTGGGAGTAGCAATGTGGGAGTTGGGCTGATGGTCTGTCTCCATTCAAGGAGCCATGTTGGCCAGAAGAGTCTGGTCAACTGATTTATTGAATGAAAAGGAGATGAGGATCTTAGTTAACTCTCAATATGAGCCCACAGTATGATAGCACAGCCCACAACTTTAACTCAATCTTGGACTGCATTAAGAGAGGCATTTCCCCATATCTCATGAGACCACAGCAGAGGTATTGTGCTCAAATCTGGCTTGGACATTTTAGAAAGGACACCTGCCCATCCAGATAAGATCAGCCAAGATGGGGAGACTACTAGAAGGTATAGAAAATAAGGATCAGTAGAAGGAACTAGTGATATTCTGCCTCGAGAAGAGCAGACTTGTTGGGGAGTGAGGGAACCATCACTATCTTCAAGTATTTGAAAGGCTAGGGTTATACGGATACTCAATCCATCAATGCTTGGTAAATGCATTTGGTAAATTTGGTAAATTAAGAATTTACCAAGTGCCAGTCACCATGGTAAGAATTGAAGATACAAAGAAAGGCAAAAACAGTCTCTGTCCTCAAGGAACGTATATTCTAATGGAAGAGGTGACTTGTAGATACACAAGTTATAGAGAATACACATAGAATAGGTTGAAGGTAATCATTAATTGGAGTTGTTCCTCTTGACTCCAGAGGGAAGACCTAGGAAAAATGGAAGGAAGTTTCACAGGAAGATTAAAGTTCAACGTTAAGAGCAACTCCTTAGCAATGAGAGGCGTATACACAATGAAATGGACTGCCTCCAGTGGGAGACTGGATCACCACTTGGGGACAGTACTGGTTACCAATCAGATACGGGGTGAGGTTCCTTCTAATGTTCTGGGCTGGCCATCTGTTTGCCTCAAACTGAGACCTGCTAAAGACCTTAGCTTCAAGAGGCCAAGGTCTCCCACTGCGTCTGGCATGCTCTCTTGACCTAGGTCTTGCCACTGGCCCCAGATGACCCTGGAGAAAACAGTGAGGCTGGTGCCTTTGCACACCTCTGCCTCACTTAACTCCAATTCACTTTGCAAGTCAAGATATCGCCCTCCTGATGTCATTGGTCCTCTCCAAGAGGAAGGACAAACAACAACAGCATCTTTCCTGAAGTAAGCATCCACAAGAGAAGAGGTTTCCCCCACACTGGCCAGATCCCATTTCAGTAAAAGGTCTGCAGTATCCAAGTCAACTTTGCTAACAGCCACTTAGGTGACTTAGCAAATACAGCACTGAGCCTGGAGTCCAGAAGAGTTCAAGTCCAGCTTCAGACTTTGGGCAAGTCATTTAACCACTGCCTGTCTCCCAGAGTTGTGAGGATCAAATGAAAGACTGTAAAGCACTTAGCATGGGACCTGGAATATAGTAGATACTATCTAGGTCCTAGCTATTATTATCATTATATCATTAGCACCCATAGGCAAGATCGAGGTTTTAATCAGATAGATGCTAGGTCATAACATTGGGAAAACCCACCATTCTACTTGTATGATTCAAGTCTCCCTTTCCTTGGGCAAGGTTCTTCCTGTGTTGGAACTCTCCTTAAGTTGCCTGGATTGATCATAGCTATATAATGATATGAGTCATTAGGATCCTATATTATAGAAGCAACATGGACAGAGGGTGGAAAGTTGGCCTTAGAGCTAGAAAAAGTTGGGGTTCAAGCCCTTTCTCTGACATATACTGGCTGTGACACTGAGCACATCACTTAACCTCTCAGTGACCCTAGACAACTTTCTGAGACTCTAAGTTGCAGAGTAGGTGCTTACCTACATTGGGGAAAGATTTTCCTCATTGAGAGTCCCCTATGCCAATGAAATAGCAGGTCTGGTCCAAATATAAATTAAAATGGTAAGTAAAGCATGATAATGATGACCACATTATATTACATAGAAATTATATATCAAATAATTATATGTATAACATTATATGTAAATAATGTGTAACAAATAAATAAAAACAAATGTGATATATTAAATCACATATTGTTATAAAGTATATGAGACCTATTTTGTGTGCTATAAAATGTTATATGAAATATACTTTATTTTACTGTACACTATAAAATATGTGATAAATATATTGTTTTCATATATAAATATATACTTTAATGTATAAATATAATAATGGGCACTTTGCCTCTGGTAATAACAAAGTACTAAGGGTTCAGGACTGGAAACCAATCAATAAGGATACACTGAGGCAGAATTAGGGAGGGATCTCCAGGTATAAGGGACTGTATGAGTGAATGCCCCAGGTGGGAGATGGAATACCAAGTTAAGGCAACAGCTAGCAGACCACTTGGGGTAGGACAGAGACATGCTTCATTCTGAAAAAGACGGATGAATGGTCATAGCATCCAATGGACAATATAACAAGACATGAGAATACGATTGTCCAACACACCCGACAATGACATTTTCGACAACTTGGTAAAAGCTCTCAAACAATCAGGCTCTGGGGACAGAAAGCTTCCCTTTGATCCTGGGTTTTAAACAAGCCATTGTAAGACACATACTCCCAAGTCAGAATCAATAGCCTGAGGGCTAAGATATTCATAGATTTAGAGTGCGGAAGGGCCTGGGAGGCCATTCTAGCCCAACCAGGACCCAGAGAGGTTTATAGGGTCACAGTCAACCAAAGCATTTATTAAGCACCTTCTGTGTTCCAAGCACTGTACTGAGTGCTGGGGACACCAAGAAAGGCAAAAGATGGTGCTTGCTCTTAAGGAACTTAGCTGAATGGGGGAGATAACAGGCAAATGACTGTGTACAACCAAGGCAGATACAGGATAAACTGGACAACCTCAACAGAAGGACAGCAATAGCATTGAGGGCAATCCAGAAAGGCTTCTAGGAGAAGGTGAAATTTTTGCTGGAACTTGAAGGGAGTGAGGGAAGCCAGGAGGCAAAGATAGGAGAGTGCTCCAGGCATGGGGGCAGCCAGAGCAAATGGCTTCACTGCTTTGAAGGGTATATGAGTGGGGGTGGGACTGGGGAAGACCGGAGAGAGTGGGGAGAGACACAATCCTGGAGAGTCTCAAGGGTTGGAAGGGTCCCCATCCCCCTTCAAGTCCTGAAAAAGGATCCCTTCTCCAGTCTCCCCAAGCAGAGCTGTCCATCATTGGCTTAAAGAGCTAAGTCAAGGGGGATCCCTCACAATATATTTTGCTTCTAGTTAGCTCTGATTGTTGGAAGTCTCTACAGACCTCAAGTCAAAATTGCTTTCTTTGCAATGTTCACTCATTGCTGCTATTCCCGGCCTCTGGGACCAAGCAGAACAAAGCTATTCCCTCATCTACAGGGAACCCTTCAGATTTTGAAAGACATCCCTTCTCCAGACTCGACCGCTCCAATTTACTTGACTTATCTTCATATGGTATAATCTTGAAGTTTTTTCACCATCTTACTTGTACTCCAGTATGACTAAGGTAATTGGGAGCCACAGTGGTGGTCTGGGCTTGGAGTCAGGGAGAGCCAAGTTCAAATCTCAACTCAGACACTTACTAGCTGAGTCACCCTGGACCAGTCTCTTAACCTTTGTCTGCCTTGGTTTCCTCCACTACAAAGGAGGGATTATAATATTACCTACCTCATGAGGGTTGTGAGGTTACCAATATTTGTAAATAGTATTGTTATAATTACATGTACGAATATGTAATTATAATACATAATTCTATATTAATTTTGGGTTATACATTTCATAATAGTGTATTATATTAATAACATACACTATAAATATAACGCAACCATATAATACAATATGTACAAATACATTACATTGTGTATAATTATATTAATATAATTGTAGTAACTGTGTATTATATTATGCATTAATACAATACTAATTATTTTATTAATAATGCAATCTCTTCCAGCTCTTGCAGGGCTAGAACTCAGGAACTGAGCTTCTCCAAAAGCTAATGGGGTATGGGACAAATAGACTCCTGCCACCCATCCCTGGTTTACAACTGAAAATCAATCTGATGATTTATGATGAGAAACCTCTCTGGAAGCTGAGCAAAATTATGAACAGAAGGTTTCTCTGTGAGTCTATGGAGTCAGCCCAAGAAAGGTGTTTATAGGAGCAGGGCCACGCAGGTGCTCTTCTCAGTTGGCCTGGGTAGTCTCTCCCTCCCTTAGCTGGTGTTAGGGACCTGCTGTCACTGCTCTCTCCCTCTCCACCTAGCCCTCCAAATGGCCCTGTCTACATGACAGGGGAAGGAATAAAAAGGATTCTAGTAAACCCTTCAAGAATCAGAAAATTCTATCTATCCAAACACCTCAGTGTCCCCAAAGAGTCTGGTTTAAGGTTATACTCTGTGAATTGAGGTCCAGGCTAAGGAGGTTATCCCCAGGTTGGAAAATTCTTCCCACACAGAACAAATCTGTTAAATGACAGATGCATCACTATCTATATCAGTACTATTAGTAGAAGTAGTAGTGATAGTAGCAGGGGTGGTAGTAGAGTAGTAGTAGTAGTAGAGGTAGTAGTAGTGGTGGTGGTGGTGGTGGTGGTGGTGGTAGGAATGGTGGTAGAGTAGTAGTAGTAGTAGTAATAATATTTAATAGTAACAATAGTTGGCATTTATGCCTTAAGGTTTATAGTTCCTTACAAATATGATCTAAATCTATCCTTACAACAACTCATAGAGATCGGTGCTGTTACTCCCATTTTGCAGACATGGAAACTGAGGCAGGCATTAAGTAAGCTGCCAAGGGTCACACAGCAAGGAAGTGCCAGAGGCTGGATTTGAGTTCAGATCTTCCTGACTGTGGGTCCAGCGTTCTATCCGCTGGGCTGTTGCTGGCCATATGAGAAAATTAAGAGAAAAGGTGCCTCTCTCCTTTTGTTTTGGAAGTCCCTAGGGGATAACAAGGTGGGGAATACTGCATCCATTTTCAGACTCAAGTGAGGTGCCAGTTAATTGTGCTCAACTGTTTATTGTTCTTCCTAATTTTGCTACAACCAAGAACTCTCTGGATAGGGGAGGGGAGAGAGGAGATATATTTGCAAATTGAGGTGCTGCAAAACAAAGCTTCAGTTAAATGATAATTATTTCTTAAATGAAGGCCCTAATCCCAACACCTCAGCCTCCATAACACCAGTAACATCTGCAGAACATTCTGATTTCAAGCAAAGGCAGTTGTGGAGAGAGGCATCAATCACCACTGGGAACACTAGGTCCCCTTCAAGATGGCAAGGAGTCAAATCAGAACCCTGCTCAAGAATTCTGACTTGAAAAAACAATTAAATATTTAAAAATGTAAACACCAGCAGGTAGTAATGAAACTCACTAATTAGAACTAAGAGCCAGAAGGGACTTCAGAGTTAATCTGGTCCAACCCCTTTGTTTTATGGATGAGGAAACCAAACCCCAAGGGGGGCATCGTGGGGTCTTCTGGGCCAAGGTCAGATCAGGTTCAGTGGCAGAGGTGGGCCTAAATGCCAGGTTTGCAGACTGGATGGTTCTCTCGTCCTTCCCCAAAACAGTGACAGGCTTTCTGGATCAACATACTCTGCTGAAACTTGGCAAAGTTCTGACTCACAGAATGGGAGCTGAAAGGGAACTCAAGAGACCAGTAAATACAAGCACTTTGCTTACAGGTCAAGTCAATAAGCATTTATTAAGTGCCTACTGTGCTCCAGGCACTGCACTAAGCCCAGGGTCCAAGAGAGAGGGGTACAAGGCGATCTGGTCTGACTTAGACCTAAATTCAAATCCCCTCTACACTATAAACAAGGAGTGGTCAAACAGCCTTTGCCTGAAGATGTCTGTGTAGACTTCTATTAAAAAAAAAAACTTTTGGGGGGATGGCTTTCTGGGAAGGGGAGGGAGGGATCCACTGGGAAATGTTGGTGTGTTTTTCTGAAAATCTGGCTTATATTTATATAAGCTCCTATCTAGAGCTAGATGAGGTCTAAGACAGCAGTTCTCAACCTGTGGGTTGCGACCTCTTTGGGGGTCAAACGACCCTTTCACAGGGGTCTTAGGTGACCTAAGACCATCAGAAAACACATATTTCTGATGGTCTTAGGAACCAAAACACCGCTCCTCTATCAATCTCCAGGCGCGTCTGCCCACATGCAGATATGCCCACATACCAGTATTAAACAGTCTCCGCATTAGGAAGGTTGAGAACCACTGGTCTAAGAGGTCATCTGATGACTTCATCATTTTACAGATGAGGAACAAGAGAGGTTAAAGTTTACTACCCAAGTAGTAAACAAAAAGAAGTCTGGTTGAGTTCACCAACAAGAACAGTAAAAAAAAGGACACACGCACATACACGATGCATGTAAATATCTAAATTTAATGTTTCACATTATCAAGTTTTTTCTTCCAAAACGATCATAAGCAAAAAAAAAAATTAATTTGATAGGAGTCCAATTAGGGAGAAACCAATGAGGCCAATTCTTCAGATGAGATTCCTTCTATTACCAGGGGTCTTCTAGACACACGAAATGTTGTTGTTGTTTTCCAACCAAGGAGAATGGGAGCATGATTAGGTTGAAAACACAGTGATCTCCATGTTGTCCATTTCCCTTTTCATACTCCAGAGACAGGAAGATTTAGAGAAACCTTATCACAAACAGCACAACCACTGTCTCCCGACCCTGTCCTGGCAACCTTTCCATTTTTCTGCCCAGGGGCCCATGCGTAAGCTTGGTGAGCTCAGGTGTCCCTGAACTTCCTAGGGCGGGAGACCCTAGGCTGAGTACAGAGAGGCAGAGGAATGGGGACCCTATTGTGTGAAGGCCAAGCAAAGGAGGGCATTTCCTGAGGCTCCCTGGATGGGGACTTTGAAACAATTACTCAATGCACCAGCTAAGATGAATTACAAGTGACATGTGGGGAAGTAGGCATAGAGCTAAATAAAATATATTGGGACACAGAGACCCATTTTATAGCCCAATGTCCGCTTACCATTAAACTTCTTCAATGAGACAGGCACCCTAAACACAATCCTATCTCCCATAAACAGTTATTTGAAGCTGGGGATCTAAGAGAAAACAATTCTGCACAAGATTCTACCCTATAACATCCTCCTTCCCCATTCCTCACCCCAAAACAAAGGAGTCAATACCAATTGATGTTTATGAAATACAAAAATCCTTCAGATCCATCCGTCAGTCAAAAAAAATATTAAATAATTTATTATATGAATAACACCTTTTAAAAAAAAAGCAAGTGAGAAAAAGGAAATCAAAAGAGAAATGGGTCTGCTCCCCCTCAGCAACCCCAAAAGAATGGAGATCACAAGCGTGGATGGATTGCCTCATCTCCTGTGAGTGAGGCCTCTCCATAAATAGATACTTGACAAGAAAACCGAGTTGTGATGGTTTTAGGCTATCATTCTCACCTTGCCCAAAAGGATCAAGGAATAGGTGAAGACAAGGTATTCAGCATTTTTTCCCCTGTTGCTAGCAACAAGAACGCACAGTGCAATTATTCCTGGAGGAAAGCACCTTGTTTCATTGAATTAAGGCCAAACTGTGCTACCCTGGGGCTTTGTGAAGGAACTGAAGATCTCCAGTCCAGGAGGTCACAGCTCAATGGCTTAAAAAAATCTTGAGCAACCAACAGTACCACCATCTTGCAAAGTGATGAAATCTGCTTGGGGGAGGAAGAGGACAGAGGACCAGAGATGACACATGGATGAGGAAAGTTATGAAAAAACAGAGGCTATTCTTAGATGGAATAAGGAGCAAGCTGCGTAGTCTCCTCTTTGAGGGGCGGGCCTATGGTGTTGGAAGTTTGCTGATGCATGCATGCCCATAAAGCAAAGGGAGAAGGGCCTGGCTGGGAGGCTCCTAGATCATCAATCTATGCTTCAAAAGTGTTATCAGAGGCAGTGGCCTCAATTCTCTGGCTCCCAAAGAAACCACTAGAGGACATTTTTCACTGAAAACAAAACCAAACAAAAGTCTTGAAAAAACTGATGCCGGGCAGCATTTCGGCCACCACCCACCACAAGATATGGGCTTTTAGGTAGTGACTTCATTAATGCATCTGTCAGATGCACCACCAGACCTCAGTTTCAGGTACGCTGCGATTAGCCCAGTGTCTTGCTAAATGCCTTCTCTGGGCAATACCACGATGTATGGACAAGTCCCAAGGATGGAGGATCTTCTCCCTTCTGGCATCAGGAGAGGAGTAGGGAGATGTGATGGTGGATTCTCTTAAGGCTTTTCTCTACCCGAGATAATAAAATAACACGATGAAATCCGGAGTCGCTGAAGGCAGCAGCAAGAACACTGGGGCTTAACCTCAGCAACCTGCCTGGAGGATGTTTCCCCCTGACCGTTTAGTCACAGATAGCGTTGTAAACACCTGCAAAGAAAGAGACAAACTTTTAGGAAATCTGGAGCAAGGGAAATGCAGTATTTCAGGCATGAATCAAGGGTGGGCTGTGATGTGTCCAAAGGAGGGTGTGAACAGAATGATTAAGTGCCTAGAGACTATGCCATGTGAAGACCAGTCAAAGGTAATGGGGAAATAGAAGGATGCACACAATGGCCACCATAATGTAAAAAGAAACAGTGAGAGGCAGTCAGACTTTGATTAATTTTAATGACACATCTTGGTCTCTGAGAATGGCTGAAACAAACTTTGGTCCTCTAAGAAAGGCAGGGGGAGGGGGGGAAATACTGGTACAAAATGCTATATACACTGTCAGATGGGACTGATGTACTGTTTGGTTTTGCTTAACTTTTTTTGTCTATACAAGGGTTAGAGTTCAGCTGGGGATGTAAAATGGGAAATGATTAATACAAAACCAGAAAACCTCAAGGACACTTTTTTTAAATAGAAGAATTTTGGGTTTTTAACCTGGACCAGGGATCTTAAACCTCTTATGTTTCATGGACCATTCTCTCCCCCACCAAGGGACAATCCAGGGAAGCTGATGGACCCATTCTCAGAACTGAGTTTTTAAATGCATGAAATATAATATATAATGTTACAAAGGGAACCAAGTGTATTGCAACACAATTCTCATTCTCTCTCTCTCTTTCTCTCTCTCTCTCTCTCTCTCCCTCTCTCCTTTTAAGTTCATGGATCCCAGTTAAGAACCTGTGAAAAAAAGGGACTCATGATCAATGTCTTCAAATACCTGAAGGACCATCACAGAGAAGATCAGACAGACAGCCCACTTGGCCCAGAGAGTAAAACTCAGAGGAATGAGTGGAAGTTCAAGAAAGGAAACTTGTCTAAAAGTCAAATGGTCTGCCTTGGGAGAGGTGGGTAGTGAGTTCACTGTCACTGGAGGTGTTTAAACAAGAGCTGGGTGACCACTAAGACACGGTTCAATAGGGTTAGGGGCTAAGAGAAAAAAAAATGACAATAGTGTACAAACAAAGACAATAATAAGAATTTCTTAAAAAACATCTGAAGAGCTATAATTACAATAAAGAAAACAAGATGTATGCTGCAAGGAAGACTGGACCGGATGACCTTTGAAGATCTTACCAACAGATTGATCTTCCAAATGACTGGGGGACTGTGTAAATCCTTCAGAGCAATGGTTCTCAACCTTTTTGGTACCAAGATCCCTAGATACTCTTAACACTTACTGAAGAATTCCTCCTCCTCAAAGAATTTTCTCTTAGATGACTCTCTCTGCTGATCTTTACCACATTTATCTCTAAAAGACTAAAATATCACAGCTTTATTAGGAAACTAGTTTTGATTTCATGGACCCCTCTGAAAAGCTCTCAGAGCCACCAGGGGCCCCCAAACCACAGTCTGAGAAGGAGTGTTATACAATGAAGAGAGTTTGGTCCCCACTCTGTGCAGAAAAGATGGTGGCCAGGACTGGACTAGACGGCCTTTGAGTCCCCTTCTAGCTCTAGACATAAAATCCTGTCTAATTCCTCACAGTCTATAATGCTCTATATTTTGCCTTCATGTCTTAGTACACACAGTTTCCTCTGCCTGGAGTAACACTCCTAGCTTTGACAAGCAGCCTAGATATCCTTCAAAGCCCAGGTGAAATGCCACCTCGAACATAAATTGGGATAGTAAAAGCACCTACCTGCAAAGGATCTTGTAAGGATCAAATCAGATAATGCTTGTAAAGCCCTCAGAACAGTGCAAGGCATACAGTAGGTACTTAATAAATGTTTGTACCCTTCCTCCTTTTTCCCCTCCTCTAGACTATAAAGCTGATTGAGGGCAGAGGATGTAGTTTCCTCATGACTAGGGTCATGAGGCACCTTAGAGAGCATCTATAGTCTAACTCTTTCATTATACCGATAGGGAAACTGAGGCAGGTCAAGTTCAAGGTCACATAAGTAGTAAGAAAAGCAGACTCTGAAGCCTGGCCTCCTCTGATCCCAAATCTAATGCCCATTATTGTGCTTCCCCAGAGTAAATGCTCAATTAATATTTGCTGAATGAAAGAAAAGCTGAGGTCCTAGCCTTGGTGCACAAGAGAAAATATTACAGGAAATCAAAGCCGCTTAGGTTATGCTGTTCAAAGCTACAATAATTGGTTGGCCTCAAAGTCACTTTTGAGAGAAAGCAGGGGGAAAAAAGAGAATTAAATGTCTATCAGCATATTCCAACTTGTCTACCTTACAGGGAAGCTGGGACAAAATCTCTTCATAAATCTGAAATCACCATTTAAATGGGAGCTGTTGTTATCATTCACCCAGGCAGATACATTAGAATATATTCAACAGAGATACGTTACAATTTAATGGAGTGCCCCAAACACAACATGAAATCGTGACACAATGGAGAAAGCTCTGGGCTGCAGTACTGGAAGACCCATTTTCAAATTCTGGCTCTTTCGTAACTTTGGGTAAATCACTTGAGCAATGAACCTCAGTTTCCCCTGCTACACAGTGGTCTCTGAGGATGCTTCCAGCTCTAAGATGCTGTGATTCGGTTACCTATTACCAGCCTAGGAAGATACCAGCCTATCTAGAAGGCTACTTGACTAAATTCTCTTAGGCCATTCAAGACAGGCATCCTTAACACAAAGAGGCTTCATGCGAACACAGGAAAGGGGATGGAGGGAAGGAAGAGGGAGATGGTGAAAGTTACTTGATCCTTTTTTCTTTGTGAAAGACCTCTTCTACTAAAGAAGATGAAAATCAATAAGGCATTCTGCCCACCTTAATTAAATCTAAATAAAAGCTTTGATGGGCTTGGCGGGCGCCTGCCCAGACAGCTCAAATTTACATATAGCTGCATCTGAAGAAAGAGGATATTAAGTCAACAGGAGCCCCTCCTCCATCCCAGAAGACTCCCTATCTGAGAAAGCCTAAAGATGTTGCCCCCAGCCTCACACTAGTCTTCCCTTCCCCTCAGATGACACCAAATGCAAACAGACCCCAGAAGAAGCAAAAGAAGAAAACTCTTTTGAAGCTGGCTTCTAAAAATGTAAGGCAAGAGCTCTCCAGAAGAGCTTTTCTCCTCCCTCCGCCCCCAAACAAACATGATTAGCTGAAATTACCAGGCTGAATTAGAGCTAATCAGGCTTCTATTCAGCTCCCTCAGCTCCAAAGTCCAGAATAAATTAGCAGTCCTCTGTCTTCACACTGAATGATGCTAATGGGGTGCCAGAGCCCCAGGTGTGAAGATGCCCACTGAACCTTTCCAAGGAGCCCCTCAGACCAAATGACAACTTCCTCCTCCTCTTCACTGGAAGCAATCAGTGGCTGAGGCCTGTTCTTCCCCTCACTCAGCCTCTGGCTAGAGGGAGCTCAAAACTCAATGGCTGGGCTGCTTTACCACAGACAGAGCCTGCCTCTCTTGCCCCAATCACCCTAATAAATGGGCCAAGGCACCTCTGAAATGGATAAGAATATGTACAGCATGGACCTAATCTCTTTGAGCCTCAGTTCCCTCATCTATAAAATGGGAATTGTAGCTCCCCTCCCTGCCACTCCAAGCTAATACCCTCATTTTAGAGAGGAAAAAATTGAGAGTAAGTGATTTACCCAGAGTCATACAGCTGGCAAGGATCTGAAGTAGGATTTGAACCAAGGTCTTTGTGATTCCAAACCCAGCATCCTGTCCACTATGTCATACTACCTCTCAATGGCAATAAGAGGGCCCTCATTTGGCCCAAATCACACAGGTATTAAGTGACAAAGTCAGTATCTGAACAGAGGTCCCCTGACCCCAAATAGGGGGATTTCATTAAGTCATTAAGTCATTGAGAAATCAAGCTATTTGATAAAGAAATAATTTCATAAAAGCTTCCCATTTCAAAGGGAAAAAAAGTAACATTAGGAGCTTGCTGCAACATTCTCACCCTTACTGTATGTATGCAACACCCCTCTTAAAAATGTACGTGCCCTGTGGTCACCAGGGATGCATTCTCTAGCACATGCAGATCCCAGGTGAGATGCATTTCTTTCCAATCCATTTAGTCCACTGTGGGTTGGGCACTTGTTAAAGAGGCACTGTGGTCAATTTAGCCCAATCCCAACCATTGGTCTAGGGATAACCAGATGCCCACAAATTGATGGGCCCCATGCCAATGTCAACTCTCTTCATGTGGTCTTTCAAGTAATGTTGGCCAAAGCCTACTCATATACCTCTAGCCCAAGAGGCAAGACAGTACTGTTTAACATGTGGGGGAGGAGTGTTGAAACCTTGGCTATGAGCATCTTTCTTTATCAAATGCTTGTTATGCTCGGAGCCCTGTGATAAGTACTAGGGGGAAAAAAACAAAAAAACTAAACATTTCCTTCTTTCAAAGAGCTCACAATCTAATCAGGGGGAACAACCCATGAAGTTGATTTGCAAATGGAAAAGAAATTGCAGAGCTGATGGCAAGGTCACAGGTGCTTAGGGTTAGGCCAATAGCGTTGGCCAGTATTTCCACAGAATACACAGGTGGAGATAATTCCACTGTACACATTTTATTCCACCTGAAGCTTGCGGTGGGAGATGCTTCATCTGGGAGAAGTCACCAGGGCTCCATAAATCAAGGCCTCACAGGCACAGCCGTTTAACATCATGATAGGACTGCCCAACTGAGGCTTGGGACAGGGTCAGCTAAGAAAGGCTTCTGGAAGGAACCTTTTTTTGTCTTTTCACAAAGGGACCTACCTCTGCACACACTGGGTGGATTCCAATCGTGCTGTCCAGCTGCTCTTTGGTCAGTCCACACTTGAGGGCCGCAGCAAAACCCTGAGTGACTTCACCTGCATTTGGACCCAGGACATGGAAACCTACAACACGTTCCTAAAAGAACAAAAAACAGGGATTAAGTGTTTTCGGTTTCTTCTCCACAGCTTGGTAAGAGTTTTCCTAGTTTATTCTGAAAACCTGTTCTAAGGCATGGCTAGATTATGACAGGGGCAGGAAATCTACAGCCTCAAGACTGCATATGGCCTTCTAGGTCCTCAGGTGTGGCCTGAGGCTTGGACCGAGTGCAAGTTTTACAGAACAAATCCTTTTATTAAGGGGATTTGTTATGTGAAGTTTGGATTCAGTTAAAGGGCCACATGTGGCCTTGAGGTTACAGGTTCCGTACCCCTGGTAAAAGAAATGAGGGAAGGAAAAAGGGAAGGAGGAAGGAGGGAGGAAAGGAGGGACAGAGAGAAAGAGGGAAAGGAGGAGGGAAGAGGGAAGGGAGGAGGGAAGAAGGAAGGAGGGAAGGAAGGCAGGAAGGGAGGGAGGGAAGGCAGGAAGGGAGGGAGGGAGGGCAGAAGGAAGGGAGGGAGGGAGAGCAGAAGGAAGGAAGGGAGGAAAGGATGGAAAGAAGGCAGGAAGGAGGAAAAAAGAGGAGGAAAAAGAGGAAGGAAGAATTTATTAAAGGTCCAGTACATGCTATGCACTGTACACAAGCTTTACAAATGCTACCACATCTGATCCTCACAACAACCCTGGGAGGCAGGTGCTATTGTCATCCCCATTTCATAGCTGAAGAAGCTGAGGTTAAATGATTTGTCCAGGATCACCCAGCTAGTGAGTGTCAGATTTTGGATCTGAACTCAGATCTTTCTGACTATACCTGATAAGAGCACGCCCAGTAATCTTATCCACCACACTGCCTAGGTGAGATAAAATAATAAAATATATCTTCCTCATCCTGACCAAGAAGTGGGGGACCACTGGAGCAGAATGATGGATACACTGAGACGAGGATCACAGAGCTGGAGTGGAATAGGAGCTCTTAAGTCCTCTCATTCAACACCTTCATTTTATAGATGAAGACACAGGTCTAGGCTGGTGGGATACCTTGCTAAAGGTCACAAAGCCAGGAAGTAGCAGAGCCAAATTTAGAACCCTGGTCCTGACTTCAAACCCGGCACCATTTCTTCTGCACCCTGTTGGCTCAGCTACCCTTCTACTAACAAGCATGCTTCTGGACCACTTTCCCCCAAATAACAACAACTCACTTTTACATAGTGATTTACTGTGTACAAAGCTTTCCATAGATCTGTCCCCCCACACAGCTTGTGAGGCCAGCACCACAGCCGCTGCTTTAATGCAAGGGCACTCCACTGATACAACTGGTACAACTCCATCATTTTCTAGATGAAGAAACTGATGTCCAGAGATACCAAGTGATTCAGAGTCAGCATCTGAACCCAGCTCCTTTGACTCCGGAGTCACCCACTCCTTTTCATCCATTCATCAATTCTTATCCATGTTGCCCTCCACCCCCACAGAGAATTCATCCACCCAATTCCACTAGGCCTTTTTACTTGAGTGCAGACCTATGGTTTCATTGGTGTGAGTGGGAGAATTCCTGGTGAGGAGACTCTCTCCACCAACATAGATCAGCAACATAGACCTAAAAGAGCGACCTAGAGAACAAAGTGGTTAAGTAACTTGTCCAGGGTCATGCAACCAGTCAGTATATGTCAGAGGGGGCACTTTAACCCAGGACTTTCTGACTCCAAGAATGGCTCTCTAACCATTATATAACACTGTTTCTCACTTTATAATTTTATTTTAACTAACATTTATCCCATGGTAAAGATGAAGAAAACAAGGCTTGAATTCTATGAGTGACTTGCCTTGGATCATATAACTGGAAACCAAACCCAGGTAACAAACATGGCAGACTTTCTGCTCTATCATGGCCGCCATCTGCAGGGGGTAGGGGAAAGAATTTTACCACCAAATTCACACAATGCTCGGGTTGGAAGGAATCTTGGAAAGCATCCATCAGACTAAACCAAATTGGCAGGAAGATAAATCTGCCACAAAGGTGGACAATGCTCCCCCAAAGGAAAAAATCGGAAGGATTTAGGGGCCATCCATTTTTCTGACATATGTGAGCTATCCCTCACTGCCAGCAGAACACATAACTAAAAATGAAATCTTTTCAGAAAAAATAAATGCTTAAGTACTGTCTGACCAGGACATGGAGAATGAGCAGCAAGTGGCTTAATTAAAATTAAGTACAACCAATCCATCAATACACATTTAGTAGGGCTCACTATATGCCAGGGAACTGTTCTAAGCCTGGGGATGCAAAAAAGAGTCCCTGCCCTCAAGGAGCATGCAATCTAAAGGGACAAAGAAATATATACAATATATACCAGGACGGTACTGGAATTAAGAAAGGCTGGGAAATGAGGGTGCTATTAAAGTGAAATAAATTAATTTTTTCTTAAACCAATACATATCTGCACTAACTAACCTTGTTTCTAAGGGTATTCTGAGCAATATATTTAATCTGGATTAGACAATTCATATGTTGCCAGGGCTCCCATGACTCTCCTACCAAGGAACCTAGAAAATACTAACCCTGGGAGCCACAGAATGTAAGTTGCCACCAAGTCACAGTTTTCAATTAATAGGGCAACTTTCTAACATGCTTCAGTTTGGGGGTTGGATTAGAAGAGAGACACCTCTCTTGTACAGTGGGGAAAGAGTGTTTGGGAGTCGCAAGGCCTGGGTTCAAATCTTAACCTTGCTGTGTGACCGCGGGGGTAGCTAGGTGGTACAGTGGATAGAGTCCTGGGCCTCCAGTCAGGAAGACTCATCTCCCTGAGTTGAAGTCCAGCCTCAGAAACTACTAGTTGTGTGACCCTGGACAAGTCATTTTTTGCCTCAGTTTTCTCATCTGTAAAATGAGCAATGAGGAATATGAAATGGACTGGATTATCTCCAGGGTCCCTTTCAACTATAAAGTCTATGACCCTGGTCCCAACACTAAGATTCTATGGCGCTCTAAGAGCCAATACATTCTCTGTCTTTCCCCATTAAAGTCATAGATTTTGTCTTTTTTAGGAGACAATCTAAGTTTGTAAAGTGTTTTAGCATAATAGGTACTTAATAAATGCCTCTTCCCTTCTCCTCTCCTCTCTTCTATCTAACTTTAAAGGCTCAAGAGAACATGAGAAAAAAATTAGCACCAAGACCCAAGGGATGATTTTAGAAAGATGAATTCTGATGAGGAAATACAAAATGAGATGCTGTAGAAGACAAGGCTTTTTTCACACCAACATTCTGAAAAATAACTGATGTTTTAGTTAACTATCACTTGTATGTTTATTCTTGGTTATTTCTTGGACAAAGGCTGATTTTGTTGTTGTTGGTGTTTCCATATTTATAGACAAGGGGGAAAAATACATATTGTTCAAATGTCAATTTAGATAGAGAGGCAGTGGACAGGTAATGGATGTGGGGCAATCTTGGAGGTCTGGGAGCTTTAGGAAGTCCCTCACCTCCTCAGCTCCCTATTCCCCACCCCCTCCAACCTCCCATACCTCAAAACTCTCTCAGACTAATTTAAGGTGACTGACATTGGTGGAAGGAATGTCCAGCAGGAGCTCCTTCCAGGGGTAGAACCACAAGTCCAGATAATCTGGTTAATTTACTGAATAAATATTTACTGATGGCCTGCTATGGGCCTTGTACTATGCTAGAGGCCACAGCAAATACAAAGACACAGATTTTCAGGATTGTAGAGATCCTTGGAGACTATCCAGTCCAATCTATGCCTAGAGACCTCCCATGAGGGGAGATCCATTCACTCCTAATGCAACATTTATTTATTAAGCATTTCCCATGTGCTAAACAATGTACTGGGCCCTCGGGGTACAAAGATGAAAATGAAGCAGTGATGGAACACAAAGTGAGAGGCAGAGGGAGAAAAATGGAGAGACAGAAAGAGGGAAGAGAGAGAGAGAGGAGAAAAGAAAGAGATGGACAGAAAAGGTGAAAGAAAGAGCAGAGAAAGAGGAGAGGGGAAAGAGGGAGAGACGGATATGGAGAGTAAAAGAAAACAGAGGAGGAGAAAGGGGAGGGAGAAGAGAGATGGCAGGGCGAGAGGAAAGAGAGAATGAGATAAAGTAAGAATGGAAGAGAGAAGGGAGGGGAAGGAGAGGAGAAAAAAGAAGAAAAAAGAGAAGAGAGAAAGAGAGAATAAGGGAAGAATGGAAGAGAGAAGGGAGAAGGGAAAGAGGAGGAGAGACAAAGAAGGGGAAAGAAAAAGGGAGAGGACAGAAAAAGAGAGAAGAGATAAAAGAGAAAGAAGAGAAAAAGAGAGGAGACAGTGAGGGAGAAGCAACATCCAGCAATGATATATTTTGCTGGGAAGAACACAATACCTCACACTCCCCAGGGTAGTGCACCATTTTCTTCACACCTGTTCTTACTTGGATAGTAAAATGGTAAGGTCTAACCTGAGAGGAGAGGCGCACAGAGAGCCGGCCTCAGAGTCAGGGCGACTGGGCGCTCCAGCCCTACCTCTGACACGTATTACATGTGTGACCCTGGGTAAGTCATTTCACCTTTTAGAGTTTCCAGGCAATTCCGTAAAACTATAAGATGCAGAACAGGTGCTGATCTGTATTAGTGGAGAGGGTTTCCTCCCTGAGAGTTCCCTACATGAATGAAATCAGTTATGGTCCAAAAGAAGAAAGGGAAAAAAAAAGAGTGCCTAACCAAGGCTATGGAGAAAAGAATCAGTAAGCTCCTTGAGGGCAGGGACTGTTTCCTTTTTGTCTTTGTAGCTCCAGCGCCTAGCACTGTGTCTGGCATACAACAGGTGCTATATAAATAAGTTTGTATTTTTATATATAAATATAATATATAATTATATATATATAACATGAATATATATTTATATGCATATATAAATCTATCTAAATTTATACATAATTTATAAATATAAATAAATGTTTATTGAATTGCATCCAACAGGCCACTTAGAACTCTTACTCCCAAACATTCCACATTGGGGTAGCTCCAACGGTTAACAAATTACTTCTTACCCTGAGTCACAATTTGCCTCTAACTCGCACCTACTGCCTCCAAGGGTACAACTGGCCCCAAGGAGAACAAGGCAGCTCCTCACATACCCGAATTCAGTTCTCACTCCCCTACCCCATACTGATTTTAACCTATACCTATCTTCACCAGACTTATTCCTAGTCTCTCTGATCCATGAATGCGACGTTCTCCAGTCCCCTCCCATTCTGGCTGGCTTCTTCTAGACGTGAGACAGAGTAATGATTATGATGTTAGCTGACCCTTAAGGACTTCAAATATTATGTCATCTGGTTCTCAAAACAACTTCGTATCAGGCATAAGTACCCCCATTTTACAGATAAGAAAACAGGCTGTCCACTGACTTGCTGAGGTCACACAGAATAATAAATGTCTAGGTGTGATTTCAACTCTGACCTTCTAAATGCAAATCTCATGTTCTGTCCACTATGATACCCAAATGCCAATGTCCTTATTGATGTCTTCCCTAAAAATAAGGTATGTAGAATTTAACACAAGACACTAGATGGGATCCACCCCTGGGGACTCTTGAAGAGCTTAGGAAATCTTTACTGAGCACCTCCCTGCCCTTCCACCGATTATAAAATTAGGGTTGGGGAGACAGGAAGCACCCAATGAACAAACCTGTAATCATATTTTATGTGCCAAAGCATGAAGCCCTGACAATAAGCACTGATGCACCAATGAAGGGGGAAATGGAATTTTCAGAGATGTGGATTACGAGAAACATGGCACTTACACTGTCTTTGACATTGCAGACAATTTTGGCATAGCATTTATTATTATCTCTTGATGGGAGGGTCCACTCCAGCGGCCAGAAGTAGCTGTGGTAGACCTAAGAAGCAAACAAAACATGTAAAACTGGTTCCTCCCACAAAGAGAGATGTGCCTTCTGATGCGAGCACAGCACGAGACATCTTCACAACGTGGACTGGCCACGGCTTGCCTTTATTAAGTGGGAATCCAGCCACAAAGCAAACCACAATGAACTCACAGCTGGTCTGGCAGGTGTCAACTCATCCCTTTAAATAATTATTCCTGTTTTTTTTAGGTCACATTTCACACTCAGGTCTCTACCACCCCTGAAGCTTAAGGCCTTTCAAGGAAAAGGAAAGGCAAGACCATGTGATGAATCATTTCCATCTCGCATTTTTAAAAATACATTCCCATCTCATCATCTCTTAGGAATGACAAGAGGAGAAAGTGTAGGCAGGAATCATTCTAACCATTAACTGACTTTGTGGTTTGGATGCTTCCAAAAGGCATTTCTTTGCTGATGGCATTCACCCTGAGAGTTAGCTTATAATTATAGGCACTGAGGCCAAAAAAGAAAAAATAAAGGAAGGAAAAAAAGATGAGAGCCCTTCCTAATGTTTCATAAATGTCAGAATAGGATGGCCGAAGAGGATCAATTATTTGGCTAACATTGCCAAGTTCTGGCCTTGAATTATGAATTCTAGTGTCATTTTCAAAATGCATATCACCAGAGCCAAAGAATACGCTTTCAGACAGGCTATAGTAGCAGAAAAATACGGCAGGGAATCAATAATCACTGCCTCAAAGAGAGTCAGATGTATGATTTAAACCCACATGTTCAGGTCTCTCACACTGTTGCCAATGGACCTGCTTTAAATCTCACCAATTTTTTTCAAAGGATTTGTGGGAGGGTAATAATAATCTTGGCTCTCTGCGAAACATCTGCTGATGTCAGCGTTTTAGGCTCACTGACTGTGTTGTGGGCTGGGGGAGTCGGGTCAGCTCTCTCCAGGGTCCGAGGCGGTTTTAACCGGTTCATGAGAAATCAGAGGATGAGAGACAAGAGGGGAAGTGACCCGGGAATAAAGATTTGCTGCTGGAAGGGGCCAGAGAGGCCATGTGGTCTACCCCATCCACCCCAACTTTTACATATGAGAAGACTGAGGCATTGAGGGAGAAAAGAAAATTCACACAGCCAGTGGAAGGGACAGCAGAAATGCCAACGCAGTTCTGGAGTGTGGCTCTTTCCCCAGCACCACGTGATCCAAGATGAGGCTGGGGGGAGGTGGGGGAAGGACCGTTACCTCTATGTTTTCTTCTCCAAACCTCTCAATGGCTTTCTCTTCAGAGAGGCCACAAGCCCCATATTCCATGGGGGTAAACACAGTGGTGGGGACATTGTCGTAGTCACACTGGGTGCAAAGAGAGAGAAAGAACGACTCAGTTGGGGCTTGTCATGTTAAAAGGATGTGGATTCAAAGAGAGCATTTCCAAAGACTCTGGGGTTCAAAAACAGTCTTCCTTCCTCCCCTTCCAAATGATAAAGCATGCCACCCACCCTGACAGAAAGATGGGGGACACAGGGTGCTGAATGAGATACACACTTTGGATGTGGCCAATGGGGGTATTTGTTTAGCCTGACTATGTATGACTGGCACAAATAATAGGGTGAAAGGCAGATGAGAGGAAAATTCATTTTTGTTTGTTGAAAAAATTTTTTAAACTCAACATTTTTAAAAAGAGAGGGATGAATTATATGGCATCTGAAGTCCCTTTAACTATAACTCTATGACCCTTTAAGTCAATTAACTTCTCTGAGCATCAACTTCCTCATCTGTAAAATGGGGCAGTAACACATACTTATCTTCCAGATACAATGGAACAAAATCAAACAAAGTCTTTCAGGCAAACTCTAAGGTCTTAACTTTAGTGTAAGGCACAGACCCAAGTAGCTTGACTTAGGGAGTGTTTGAGCAAAAGTTAGGCAACAGAAAGGGCAGGCTGGGACCTGGTCTATTCCAAGTCCTCAGTGAAAGTGTTTTCACCAACATCTGCCTGGCAAATTAAAGGATTAAGGCCCTCCAGGAAGGCTGGACCAATTCCAGCCTCCCAGCTACAACACAGACACAAGCTTGCGGCTTCTCCTTTACTGCTCACACCCAAAAAATGAGGGAAGAGTCAAACGGAAGAGTCTGAGGGCAGAAGGAAGGCATGAGGAAGCTCCCACCAAAGACCAGGGGGAATAATAAACACAATGAGAAAAAAAATCACAGGCCATCTTGGCAGCTTCACTTTCATGGAAGATAAAATTATGGCACAGGGTGATTTGGGAGAGAGTGTAGACGGCCTGGCAGACTCAGAACTTAGTATTTTCACCCATGGAGAAAGGGGACAGAACAGATGGAAAAGAATGGACAGAGCTCAAAACCTTGAGGAATTCAAAATTCAAGGACTAGAGGGGGGGTAGGAGGGAGGGGAGGGGTAAATACTTAAATTCTAAGATCATAGAGCTCAAAAGGTCTATAGTGGGCTATCAACTCCAACCCTGTCATTTTACAGATGAGGAGACTGAGGCCCACAGAGGTTAAAGTGCTTTGCCCAAAGTCCCACAAGGAGCAAGAGATACAAGATTTGAACCTCGGTCCTCTTCCACTGAAATCCATGGTTCTGTGTTCTGGATTTATGAAACGTGGGATTTAGAGCTGCTGGGAAGGACTTAGGGCTCATCTGGTCCAATCTCCCCGCTGTACAGAGAGGAGACAGCAAAGACTTAGGAAAGACAGGTGACTTGACCAGGGCCACAAAGGTAAAAAGAATCCACGCTGGGAACCTGACTCAATGACCCAAGTTCAAACTGCACTACCTGTGTGACCTTGAGACAAACTACCCCATCTCTCTAGGCATCTCTCAAAAAAAGAAGTGGGACTGAACTAGGATCCTCTGTGTCCAAATCCAATTGTCTTCCCATGACTGCCATGTTGCCTCTCAAGAGTCAGAGCACCTCACAGGGAACTCCAGTCTACAATTGTAAATAAGACTGTCCTTAGGCTCTCCTTGCTAAGGCAAGTTCCTATCTTGAATCCTCATACCCTTCTCAATGTCCTTTCTTGCTCATCACACACTCATTTAAAAAAAAGGACCAATCAAAGGGCACAAATCATTAAAACCAAAAAAGCTTTGCAGCAAAGTCAAAATCATAATTTGGAGCAATGATTTCCTAGGCAAACCTGATACCCTGTGGTTATAGTGTGAAAACATCTCATTATCTCAACCAACTTCATTCCAATTCTACTTCCCCCATTTACATGAATTCCAACTTGGGGAGGTTTTAATACATTAGACTGCAAATCAAAAGTGCCTCCAAATACCAATTTATAAAGACTGGCTATTGTCATGTTAGGGTACTGGCATTACTCTTCTGGGTTTCCAATACCTGCGAATGTAGACAGGAAACCTACAGTGAATTACACTCAAGATGCTCTCAATACATTCCAACAGAAGAGAAAATAAGAGCAAAGGAGGATTTGAAGAAATTCTCTGCATTATTAACATCACCTCCTAGATCACCAAGGCCTTTTATACCCTATTTAGAGCCCATAAAAGGATTGAGAAAATTACATGTAAATTGGAGATAATGAAACTGATGTAATGCAGCTATTATGAAGATTTATGTGGAATGAAGTAGTGCTAAGGCTTAGTTAACCGAATTGAGCTCATCTTATTGTTCCTGCAATCTTAAGACGGAAAAAAAATACTTCCTACTAGATAAAAAGTCGAGAATTTGCAGCATCTGTAATTCTGTCCAGCTCTGAAGGCAGTTAATACAATCTGTCTGCTAGACCCTCCAGGGTAACCCCCCTCCCCGCCAAAAAAGTAGATTTGGAAAGCTGCCCCTCCAAGATTTTCAGGAAAAGATTTCAGGAAAGAAAATCCCAGCAGATGACAGCCAAATGCTTACCTTTACATTGGAACCAGCATAAAGTCGCCGAGCCAATAGTCTGCCTGCCTGGATTGCGACCGGAGTCAATTCCAGTTTGCCTTCTAAGATATCCCCAATGGCGTAGATGTAAGGTACATTGGTCTGTTCCTCATCATTGACAGGTATTTTCCCTGTCCTACAAATGCAAAGAAGAGAAAGAAATAAGAGAAAGAAAAAAGAGAAAGAAAGAAGGAAGGAAAGAAGGAAGGAAGGAAGGAAGGATGGAAGGAAAAAAGGAGGGAAGGAGGGAAGAAAGAGGAAGGAAGGAAGATAAAACAAAGAGAAAAATGAAGAGAAAAAAGAGAAAATAAAGAAAGCAATGAAATCACAAAAAATTTCCAACATAAATGAAGAGAGTAGAATTTTACCAGCTGAGGGAAACTTTAACTTATAACTTCAGGTGAAGGTTGTAAGTTTAACACAAGATATGCTACTTTAACAGATCCCTGGATCACAGCTCTAGAAAGCCAAAAGGGAGTTCAAAGGCCATAACCGCCAGAGGAGGAAACCAAGGCCCAGAGAAAGTAGGGACCAGCCCAAAGGGAAGCAGGATGGGGGAGAGGGAGGAGGAAAAAGGAAAACATGCCAAAATACTCTTTTCTTGCGTAAGATGGCAATGGGAGGAAATATAATCTATTATACTCTTCAGGGCAATTTGTAATTTTCTTCACACTTGTAATTACTGAAATGTTAAAATAGCAACATCTATTGAGAAAAATTGGTCCCACGTCCATCCCCAGCCATCTGGTCCAAGAGTCTCCATGTTCCTTAATAAGTCAATATTTTCAATACATGAAAGATGGCTATGATGCCCAAGTGACAATACTTGAAACAGCCATACAATCACAAAGTGTTGTCCAGGTTATTCAACAAACAGAAACCAACCTTCCCACCTCAGTGAACTCCCTTCCTGATTAGGAAAACTCCTCCATTTCCCCCCTTCCCAATTCCTGAATGCACGTGCAGAGCCCCTGCAGTTGGGGCACCATCAAAAAGTGGGCGACCATGGTGCTTAAAGACAAAAGCTAACTTTGATGATTACATTATAGGTCAGTGCTGCACAGGAAAGCAATAATTAGATCGGGCTAGAAGTCTTTCTTACTTTTCATTGATCTTCACCCCAACCGTCTCCAAGCCGATTTTCCTTGTGCACGAATCTCGTCCTATTGCCAGCAGCACCTGAAATTCATTGAGGAACAAGCATTTATTAAACATCTGTGGTGTGCCAAGCACTATGTTAAGCAATGAAAATGCGAAGAAGAAACAAACGGCCATCAGAGAGCTTATAATCTAATATGGGAATAACATGCACAACTATCAACATCTCAGATAAATGATAACTAGCATTTACATAGAGCTCTTTACAAATGTCATCTCATCTTACCCTCGTGACAACATTGGGAGGTAGTTACAATTATCTCCATTTTAAGATGAGGAGATTGAGCCTGGGGACCCGCATGACTCTGCCTCCTGGAAGCATGGTGCCTGCAAGTCACTGGGTCCAGTCACTACACAGGTTTTTGGGGTCTGAGAGGCAATGCTCGGAAATCTAAATTCTCCAGCTTGTATTTATTTCTGTTCTCATAGTCTCTCCATCCTTGGTGAGGAAAAGACACCCAAGCTGCAGAGCAATAAACAGGGAGCGTGGAGTTGAGGCATCAGGAAACCTGGGGCCAAAGGCGGCCTCTTTCACATACGGGCTGTGCGATCCCTCAGTGCCGAGGGCCACTCTCTGCTCCTGCGGTTCTTAACCCATTCGGGGTCCTGCAGCACACTACCCAATCCCTACCTTGGCAGGTCGGTGAGATCTATGGATCTTTCATCAGAATCGTGCTTTTCATGCATTTTTAAAAACACACAGGATGACAAATGAACCCTTCCTCAGAATCATCTTTTCAAATGTATTTTTAAAAATACATTTACAAAGAAAACCAATTATACTGAAATAGTTACTAAAATGTACCCGTTTTTAAAGTTCATGGATCTCACTTTAAGACTACACATCATAGGGTCACAGACTTCAAGGTCAAAGGGACATTGAGAATCACTGAGTCCAACTCTCATTTTTATGGATGAACAAACAGGAGCATGGAATGGCTGGTTAAGTGACTTGCCCAAGGTCACACTGTAAGGTTTTTTCTGACTCCAAGGCTGGCTAGCACCCGATCCATTACACCATACAGACACCCCTAAAGATGCAGATTATGAGCACAGGTTTGGGGGAGCTGAAGAAGGATTCTAGGATGGCCAAAGGGCATGATACATGCACTAGGCTTCCCTGGAGGAGATTCTCAGGGGCCACCATCAGGGCCACATGTGAACGCTCTGTAAACTCTCTGGGTGCTCCATAAACATCAGACAAGAATACAGCCCATGCAAGAAAAAGCTTTTACAGTAGAGGAGAGGCGGGGGAGGAGAGGTAGGAGGGAATGAGTGAACCTTATTCCCATCAGATTTGGCTGAAGGAGGGAACAATATACACACTCAATTGGGTATGGAAATCTACCTTACCCTACAGGAAAGTATGAGGGCATGATAAAAAAAGAGGGTAAATGGGGAGAATACTAATCAGAAGCAAATCCTTTTGAGGTGGGACAGCGTCAAAGGAAAGAACAGAATAAATGGGGGGCAGGACAAGATGGAGGGAAATATAGTTAGTCTTTCACAACACGACTATTATGGAAGTGTTTTTGCATGACTACGCATGTATAACCTATATCAGATTGCTTGCCTTCTCAATGAGGGTGGGAAGGGAGAAAGGGAGAGAATAATGGAACTCAAAGTTTCAAAAACAAGTGTTAAAAATTGTTTTTACATGCAACTGGGAAATAAGATATACAGGCAATGGGGTATAGAAATCTATCTTGCCCTACAGGAAAACAGAAGGGAAAGGGATAAGAGAAGGGGGGAGGGTGACAGAAGGGAGGGCAGATTTGGGGAAGGGGCAATCAGAATGCATGCTGTCTTGGGGTGGGAAAGATGGGGAGAAATTTTGGAACTCAAAATCTTGTGGAAGTGAATGGTGAAAACTAAAAATAAATTAATTTTTAAAAAAAGAATACAGTCTATATCTGCCAAGACAGCTGGGAGATTGATTCACCGTATTGTATTCGCCCTCAATAGTCTCCTGGCCATCGGTGGACTGAGCCATCACCTTCAGTCTCCCAGGTGTGCCTTCTTCGAGCTGTTCAATCTAAAATAATAAGAACAATTATAATTATAGCAGATGTTTTACGGTGCAAAATGAATCAATCAATAAGCCCTGTTAAATAGCTGCCCAGTGCCAGGGCACCAGGCATCTTCACAGCCACCCCGTGAGGTACATTCAGAGTTATCACAATTTTACAGAGCAGGAAGATGATGCTCAGAGAGATTCATAACCAACATTTCCATACTGCTTTACTGTTTGCAAAGCACTTTGATTTCCCACAACAACTCTGTTAGGTATGTGCTATTATAATTTCCATCTTACAGAAAGGGAAACTGAGGCCCAGAGAAGTGACCAGATCATAGATTGAGAAATGAATCTGAGATGTCAACGAGTCCAACATCCTCACTTTACAGAGAGAGAAGTGAGGATGAGAAAAATGAAACCATTTTGTTATTAAGTGTCTGAGAAAGGGTTTGAACCTGGATAATCCCAACTCTGTTCTATCTACTCTGTGACAATGCCCCTTCCTTCCTTTCTTTCTTTATTATTGTGGGGGCAATCAGGCAGGGTTAACCCTTGGTCACACAGCTTGTCAGTGTCTGAGGCCACATTTGAATTCAGTCCTTCTAACGCCAGGGTGGTGCTATGGATTTTTTTTAAACATGAGTTCTTAATTTTTTTTTTATGTCTCAAACCCCTCTGGCAGTCTGGTGAAGTCTTTGAAATCCTCAAAATAATCCCTCAAAATAAATTTTTTTAAAATTCATAATGGAAGAAAATTTCAGTTAGAAGCAAAAATCAAGATGTAATTTTTTTCCCCCATCCAAGTTCTCTAACCTTTATTCAAAGACTCACAACTAAGAATCCTTGGTATAGAAACGTAAAACAAAGACAACCACACCATGTAGCTTCCATTCCAAAAACACACATTTCCAGATTTTCATCATCAGCTGCCTCTCAAAGACGATGTGGTCCTATTACTTCTGCCATGCTGCTGTAGAGCTACCATGCCTCAGAGACATTCTCTGATTAAATAATGGCATCGAAGTTCAGGATTCCCGATTAAGTAACCAAGGACTAGATCCTGCCTTCACATCTTAGCTGATTATCCCAACGGCATCTCAATCAGAGGATACTGTTTGACAGTATGTACACACACACACACACACACACACACACACACACACACACACACACACACACAATCATTTCTCTTAATCAAACTCTCAACGACTTGATAAAAAAGAGACACTCGAAATCTCACATACGTAAGTTCTCCTCATCCATCTCAAAACTCTTGAGACTTGCCTGATTGAGTTTTGTTGTACTTTTTTCACGGAGGGGATGGTAAGGAGAGAAGAGAGAAAAGGAGGTAGGGTGAAGAGAAATGTTCAAGGGAATCACTGAATCAAAGAAGAGCCTTTGGATAATGCTGCAAAGGAACAATGCTGTCTAGACACGGCTAGGACCTCAAGCCCCCTCTCATTTCATCCCCACTCTATTTCTGCTGGCAAAGTTCCATCACATCAAGTGGCTGTTGTTCAGCTGTGTCACACTCTGTGACCCCGTGGACCATAACATACCAACGCTGTCCAGGGAGCTTTCTTGGCAAAGACGATGGAGTGGTCTGCCATTTTCTTCTTCGGTGGATTAAGGCAAACAGAGGTGAAGTGACTTGCTCGGTGTTACACAGCTAGGAAATGTCACGTGTCTGAAGCCAGATTTGAACACAGGTTCTCCTGACCCCATGCCTGGCACTCTTATCCACTGGGCCACATAGCTACTTCTGAAGCAAATTCTTAAATGATATTGTTTCACCACAGGGTTGGCTTGAGAGTCGGAAGACCCAGATTCAAATCTTGGTTCTGCCATTTTTGGGGGGGCTAGCTTCTTCACCTCCCAAGAGAGGTAAAATGAGGTCAGTTGGGGTAGGTAATGATAATTCTTCACCTCTGTGACGCTGGTTGTCATGTATCTTTCTGGGCCTCAGTTTCCCAAAACCAGAGGGAAAAACTGGACAGTGCCTGAGACACTGAACTAACTCTCCATCTGTGAACTACTCTGACCTTGTCTATGTGAGTGAACGTGGGCCAGACACTTGACCTCCCGGGGCCTCAGTTTCATCATCCAGAAAACAGGGTTGGGTTAATTAGTCTTCGGGCAAGTTGGTTCAGGACCTGGTAGGATGTGCTCAGCTGCCTTAGAGCTTACTTAGTAACAGCAAACGTTTAGATGGCATTCTGAAGCACTCCACGGGGGCCAGAGATCTGAGGTTAGAAGAGACCCACTAAGGTCAACCCCTCATTTTACAGGTGAGGGAACTGAGGTCCAGGCAGGGGAAGCCCCCTTCTTGCTCTAAATCTCTGAGCCCATGACCCTTTTGCAATGGAGCCTTTCTCCAACTTGGGAGATGTGAGTTTGGAAAATCCCATTGGATCAGCTCTATTTCCCTTAAGCAATGTGAGCTTACTTACCAGGATTTTCACAAGCCCCAGGCAGAAACTGAGTGCTCTAAATGTTATTAAAAAAAAAAAGGCTGCAAGAGTAAAAATCCATCAGCCCCAATTTTAAGTAATAACAAAAGCAGATGATGGCTTACAGGAAAACAGCAGCTAATTCTCACTAATTAATTAAAATGTACTGAGGGAAGCCTCCAAAAGAAACATCAGGACAACAACACTTGTCCTGGCGTTTTGGCCTTGGTTAAGTGGCGAGACTCACAGATGAAGAAAAGGAAGGGACACCAGAAGTCACCCACTTACAGGATCAGGGGTCACAGCTTTAAAGCCAGAAGGGACCTTGGAGGCAGAAACTGTAGCCCAGCGGGGTGAAGTGATTTGTCAAGGTCACACAGTTTCTAAGCATCAGAGTCCTCTGACTTCAAACAGTGAAGAGAGCACTGGGTCTGGAGATAGGAAGCCCTGAGATCAAACCCAAGCCGCCTAGCTGTGTGACCCTGGGCAAGTCACTTATCCTCTTGTCTGCCTTAATAGCAACCTATTCACATCCCTCCTTCCTTCCCCTTCTCCTCTTTTTTCTCTTCCTCCCTACTTTTCTTCCTTCTCTTTCCTTCCTCCCTTTTCCCTCCTTCCTCTCTTCTCTTCCTGCCTCTCTTTTTCCTCCCTGCTTCCTTCCTTCCCTCTTTCCTCCCTTCCTCCTTTTCTTCCTTCCTTCTTCCCTCTTTTTCTTTCCTCCCTTTCTCCTTCCTTCTTGCCTCTCTGCTTCCTTCCTCTCTTTCTCACTCCCTTTTTCCTTTCTCCCTTTCCTTCCAACTCAGTATTCTCACCTCTGTATTATACATCCTGAAAAGAAAATTTCAAAGAGAAAGGTGCTACAGACCAGCACGCTGGCAAAGCAGGGAGTTAATCAGCCATAAACAAGGTGAACTGAAGTGGGGGGTGAGAGTCTGAGGCCATCTCCCCACCAGGAGGGTAAGAAAGCTCCCAGCTCCTGTTGAAGGAAGCCCAAGAGCCTTCCATGCCCGACTGCATCACCACTTGGCACAAACCCAGGAATGCAAAAGAAACACCCATCACTTACTTTAACAGGCACAAACTGCTTGATGAATTTGACACCATGCTCTTCCATGTGGTCCCCAATTTTGTTGGCCATGTCTTGGTCAAACCCTCTCAGGAGAATGGACCGAACCATCACAGTGACGTCTAAACCAATGCCTGCCAGAAACCCAGCACATTCAAGGGCTACGTAGGAAGCCCCAACCACCAGCGTCTTTCCGGGGCAGTAAGGCAAGGAGAAAAGATCGTCGCTGGAAATGAGTTTTCAAATGAGAAAAAAGGGTTAGAACCACTAAGTGATAACTAAATAATGTAATTATTTTGTTTTAGTGTGTTTTTAAAACTGAAAAATAATTAGTTATCAATTATCCACATGTTAATTATACATGGCAGTTTTATTAAATTATATTCTAAGTTTTCTGTGCACCCCACCCCCAACAATTCCCATCATACTCAAGCAGTGAATGAACAGGACACAAACAAAACTGGAATTTAAACTATATACACAATATAGCTATGAAGGTAAAATCAGTTTTTTTTCCCTAAGAATTAGAAAACATTTTAAAGTCAAAGAGAAATGCTTAAAAAAATGTATTTTGGATCATCCATATTACTTTTCCATTATGCCAAGTACCTCCAATTTCACTGAGGTGAATGAATACTTTCCCAGCATGAGAACCTGCTCCACCAAAGCAGACTGTAGCCCACACCAAACAACATTAACAACCAACAGTTATAGGGTGCTGTCAGATTTGCAAAGTGCTTTCCGAATAGAATCTCCTTTGAATCCATTTAGGACATGACTGATCAGAGATCCATAAGTTTAGAACTAGAACGGATCTTCTGAATAATCTAAATGAACCCTATCATTTTACAGATGTGGAAACTCTGGCCCAGAGAGGTTAATTTCCCAATATCCTATAACTAGCACATGTAGAATCTTAAGGAAATCCTTACAAAGAGAGTAAGGGATTTGGGCTAGCCTCGTAGTGTGGCTGCCCCTAGGGTGTTTGAGACAATGCATTGGGGTTAATTTCCCAACTGATTCTGACTTAGTCAACCTCAGGCAGCCCCAGTACAACGCAGAGGGGTTTACGTAATAAGTTTTACTGATTCCCTAAGATGCCACAAAAGGATGAGACGCTACAGAGGTCCCATTATATACAGTCTAATTTTTTTTTTTAATGAATCGATCAGTTTTGCTGATTCTGTTCTCTTGTTCTTCCCAGAGAGCCCAGAAAGCACCAGGATCAATGGTGTCTGTGCCAATACCAATCCCTATCTCAACTCTATGCCTGCAACGATGATCAGTCCCCTCGAACCCAAGGAGAAAGAAGGCCTGTGGCGTCAGAAGCAGGGGTAAGTGGGTGGGGGAACCACTGGACATGTCTGGCCATAATTAAATTGAAAACACTGGAGACAGGAGAGTTAAAGGGGCAGACGATGTGATCTGGGAGAGAAGCGAAGAAAACCCACCTGCTAATGCAATACTCTTTGTCCCCGGGGATGCCCGGATAGCGCGGTCTTTCTCCAGTGGCGATAAGAAACTTCTCTGCCGTGTAGAACTTCTCTTTGCCTTTGTTATTGGTTGCCTGCGCAGAAATTGACTGTTTAAAGATGGTTTCTAACCAAACACTCATGCAATTGATCCCATAAGCCTCCACCCATACCCAAGAAGTCAGTCTAACTTTAATTGAGCCGTCACACAAGGCAACCCTCCCACAGACATAATAAAGGCAGAGGCAGCTCCTGCTGGGCAAGCTGATTTTTACCTTAATTCTGTGGGGGCCCACAAATTCTCCATAAGCATTCTCATATGTGACCTTGTTCTCCCGTAAGGCTACCCGGTAACCCCAGTTCAGAGAGCCAATGTAATTCTGGACCGCTTCTGTCATGCTTTCCCAATTATGTTTGACTGTGGATGAAACAAAGCATAGAGTAATTGGCTTTTTTAATGCAACAACTCTAGATTCCTCTGAAATAATAATAATCACTAGCATTTATATAACAATTTACAATTTGCAAAAGTGCTTTACATGTATCATCTCATTCAAGCCTTGCAACAACCCTGAGGTGTTATTATTACCTCCATTTCACAGATGAGGAAACTGAGGCTAAGAGTGTAAGAATTTGGGTTTTGTTGACTTCAAGTTCCCCCTTCCTATCCACTGTGCCCCACCTCCCCAGCGACCACAAAGACCAGGAACTTTCCAGTTTAAAATAACAAGGTGCTGAAACTACAGCTATCCTTGAACTAAGACAATTTTTTCCCTAGATTGGTATTTTGATCATTTGGAACTATCCTTTATCTTCATTAGTTTTTCCTTTTCTAAAAAGATGGCAGAATGGATCCAGAGCTAGACCCAAAGATCTGGATTCAAGTCTCCCCTCTGATACACACTGGCACAGTGCTGAACCAAACTCCTCACCTGGAAGATTCCTGTGGCAATGAAATCACAGGTTCAATCCCTTTCTAAAATGCCATATTGACAAGTAAGGCTGATTGTAGGAGACAATAACCCGTATTTTAAGTGTAAGCTCCCTAAGGGCAAGGACCAGCACTCAATTTAGTAGCTCCCTCCCTCCCTGACCACCCAGTACGGCGCTTTCTCCACAGGAAGAACTCAGCAATTACTTGTCAAATTAAAAAGAAGCAAATTAAAGAATGCTTTAATGATAACTGACATCAGAGAAGCTACGTGGCAATGGAGTCAGAAGGACTGGAGTTCAAATCTGGCCTCAGGCACCTGACGCTAGCTGTGTGACCGTGGGCAAGTCACTTAACCCTGATAGCTTTCCCTCCTCCCTCCAAAAAAAAAAAAGAAAAGAAAAAAAATCTGACATTTGTCTTGTAAGGGAGAGGAGACTGATCCAAGACTCCTCTTTCTCTTATCATACAACTCTTGGAGCAACAACTACCCCCATTTTATAGATGAGGAAATCCCCCCCCCTCGAGGGAAAGTGATTCGCCCACAGTAGCCTCGCTTAGTAAGAGTCAGAGGTGAGATCTGACCCTACTTCATGCTGACTATAAGTCAAACATTCTGACCACTACACTATGTAGTCTCTAGCTCAGAGGCTGAGTAGACTGACAACTAACCAAATATTTATTATAGAAATTTGTTTTTTTTTTAAAGGGGGAAACTAAGTCATTTGCTTCATCAAAACAAACCAGTCTTATGTCCCTTTTATATGATAATTGACCATTGATTATTTATTCCTTCTGTCATGCTCCCATAATTTATCATTCTAAGGCAAATCCTTGGTGGACAGCTCCCTGAAATACACCCAGCTGACCGACGCCTTCAGCTTACAACTTTTAACAGCAGATGGCACTGTTCTGAGTCTCTCGCCAAGTCTAATTACTAGTTTAAAGAAACCTAACTACTGAAAGTTACCATTCAAAAAGGAAATAGTAATAGACAAATGTGGTTTTATCAAAGCAAATTATCTATTTCCTGCTAACAGAAAAAGAGATGTTAAATACACACACCCAGATCCCATCTTCTGTTTCCTTGGTCCACTGATCTGGGGATATTATGGATATTTTAAAAACAAAAAACAAAACCTGGACTAAGATCATAAAAGCAAACTGCTATTCAAAAGAATCTTCAAAGTATCTCTCAGAAAACTTACAAGATTTATGGGAGCAAAAACAAACAAATCAACCCAAAACTCATCAAAGTGGGCATCCATCAGTTCTGTGGGACCACAGAACTAGAGCCACAAGGGGTCTTAGGACAGATACCAACTCCTTCACTGTTAGAGGAGAGGAAACCCACCACACCTGAGTCACAAAGATAGTAAATGACTTGCCCAGGGTCACAAGGCCAGGGAGTTATCTGAAGTTGAATTCAAATCCTGGACTTTCTGAATTTTGGCATTCTACCCATCACAGTGGATTGAATGCCAGAGTGAGGATGACTGAGCTTGCCTCAAAAAAATCACTGTAAATTAATACACTGGAAGTATATTACAAATAATGACTATAAAGAATTCTGAGAAACACAAGACATTTTAGGATGACAGATTTTGAGCTGAGCTGGTCCAACATCCTTATTCTACACATGAGGGAAAAGAAAAGGAAGAGTGCATGGTCACAGAGGTAACCAACAGCCAGAGTCAGGATTTGAACCCAAGTTTGATACCAGTCTGCCCCCAACAAGTCACTTGGTGTCCTGGATCCTCAGGTTTCTCAGCTGTGAAATTGGAAGAGTATTCTGTACACGAACCCAATTCACACAGGGGTCATAAGAAAAGCAACCAGAAAACCTTGAAGTAATACATAAATGGGCATTATTTTTAATTTGAAATGTCGGATCCTGGCACACGGTAAACACTTGCTGATATGTTCCATCTATCTATGTAATGGAGGAATCTGGTGTAACGATACTGGGATTTGAAGATCTTCCACGCCCCTTGAGCTTGCTGATGTAGCAGGAAGGGGTGGAGCAAGAGAACGCCAGAACCAAGCTAGTCTCCGTGCGGTGCTGACTGGAAGCGGCGTCAGAGGCAG
>CM053581.1:419390192-419405485 GCA_028627135.1 Pseudochirops cupreus
GATCCATCTTGCCCTACCAGAAAGTCAGAGGGACGATGGGGGAGGACATAGGAGAGAGCAGATTGGGGGAGGGGTTATACAGTGGGATGGCTGTCTTGAGGTGTTGGGTAGGGGAAAGATGGGGAGAAAATTTGAAACTCAAAATCTCGTGGAAATTAATGATGTAAACAAGAAAATAAATAAATAAATTTAGTTAACTTTTCTAAGGTTCTAAAAAATAAAATAAAATAAAGTTGAGGTGCCATGTAGTGTAATGGAGGGGACAGATTTGTACAAGAAGCCTTTGTCAATACCTCTTTTTTTTTTTTTTTGCAATGTGGTTAAGTGACTTGGCCAGGGTCATACAGCTAATAAGTGTTTGAGGTCACGTTTGAACTCAGGTCCCCCTGATTCCAGGACTGGTGTTCTATCTACTGTTCCACCTAGTTGCCCCTCAATACTTCTTAATTCTAGTTTCATTATTATTTTATTTAATTCTAGTACCTTCTCTCTTAATTGTTTCCTTTTTATCCTGCACATAGCTTGTTTGTCCATAGTCATTTGCCTCGTCTCCCCCATTAGACTGTGAACTTGTGAAGATGAGGGACCAGCTGTTACCTCTCCTTGTAGCTCCAGCACTTAACATGGTCCCTCTGCCTAGCAGAAGCTTACTATTTATTGACCGACTAGCTTGGAGTTGGGAGGTTCAAATCCTGGCTGAGATGATTTATTAGTTGTGTGATTTTGAGCAAGTCAGAACCTCTCTGTAGCCGAGTCCCCACCATTAAAATAGGGGGTTTGGAGGAGTAGGTTTGGGACTCAGTGGCCTTTAAGGTCCCTTCCAAGCTCTCAATCTTGGATCCTAATTTTTCTATGATGCTATAAAGTCACTGGGCCTAAAGACTTTCCATCCAAAAGAAACAAAAAAGGAAAGGACAGTGGTCCAGGTCCCAGAGGGATGTCAGTCAAACAATTCCAAGCAGATATAAACCACAAGCACGTGGGCTTTATAGATTATATTCAATGCCTTACTCTGTCGATTATTTCCAGTTTACTCTTGAATTAGCTCATACGTACATAGTTATTTGTCCTTTGTTTCGTTAGATTGTGAGTTCCTTGAACAAAGGGATTAGTTTTGCTTTTCTTTGTGTCTCCAGAGCTTAACAGCGATTGACATGTAGTAAGTGCTAAGTGATTGACCGATGATGATCGTGTAGATTTTGTCTTATCTTTGTAGTTCCCCACCTTATTTCCTTACACAGTGGCCTGAAAATAGTAGGCACTCAGTAAATGTGAGGAGGGCACCGGGGTGGCCCATTAGATAGAGCACTGGCTCTGAGTTCAAATCTGGTTCCAAATTCTTACTAGCCGTGTGACCCTGGGCAAGTCACTTAACCCTGCTTGCCTCCGTTTTCTCATCTGTAAAATGAGCAGGAGAAGGAAATAGTAAAACATCCCAGTATCTTTGCCAAGAAAACTGCAAACGGGGTCAAGGAGAATCTAATGTGACTGAAATGACTCAACAACAATAAAATAATTGTGAGGAGACCACTAGGTGATGCAGTAGCCTGAAGTCGGGAAGAACTGAGTTCCAGTGTGACCTCAGGCACTTACTGGCCGTGTGACCCTGGGCAAGTCACTTAACCTGTTTGCCTCAGTTTCCTAATTTGTAAAATGAGCTGGAGAAGGAAATGGCAAACGCCTCCAGTATCTTTGCCCAGAAGACCCCCAATGGGGCCATAACAAGTTGGACAAGACTGAACAACAACAAATGTGAGTTTGTTGCTGAATCCTCACGTTAAACATGAAGTTTACTCGAGATTGACTTGCTTGATGGGGCCCTCTAGCTAGTAAATGGCGGAGCATTTGAGCCCAGGTCTCATGGTGTCGAGTCCAACACTTTCTCCACTGCACCAAAATTAAAGAGAATTTTGGCCTTTTTTTTTGGGGGGGGGGCAGTGTCAGACGTGTGGTTTCGCGCACCCATATATAAGTTGCAGTTTGTCTGTAGCACTTTTTCATAGTCTTAGAGAGTCGTCTGGGTCTCTAGGAGTTGACTTTAGTCAAGTCAAGTCAACAAGCATTTATTAAGTGCTTACTGTATGCCAGGCATTGTGCTAAGTACTGAAGCGGCAAAGAAAGGCAAAAGACAGTCCCTCCTCTCAGACTTCAGCCCTCCATTTCTATGGTTTCTGGAGTCATGAGTACTTCTGGTCACTGGTGTCACCATCAGTAATCAAGTGCTGGGTTTGGATGCCGGACAGACCTTCCTCAAATCCTCTCAGACGTTCAATAGTTGTGGGATGTTTTTGGCATATCATCTCACTTCTCACACTCCTCAGTTTCCTTATTCATAAAATGGGTATAATATTAGTACCTGCCTCCAAGGGTAAGGATTAAATACAATTATATATGTAAATCACTTTGGCAACCTTAAAGTGATATATAAATGCTATTATTATTTTTAGTATAGGGAATTCCCAAGAAGGAAACTCCACCCACCCACCAATGCAGATTAGCATATAGTTCTCTGTAACTTAGAGCCCTGGAGATGGGCCTGCCTCATGGAGAGGTTAATTGACTTGTCCAGGGCTATTAGATCATAAAACCAGCCAGGACAAAGAAAACTGAACCCTCGTTTTACAGATGAGGAAACTGAGGTAAATTGAGGTCTAAGGGCACAAAATGACCAACCCAATATAAGAGGATCAAAGATACTGAGCTGGAAGAGGCCCTGAATATTGTCTAGTCCAAACCCCTCATTTTATGGATGATGAAACCCAAATAGGTGAATGACTTGCCCAAGGTCACACAAACATTAAGTGTCAGAGCTGGGACTCGAATCCAAGGCTTCCTGATTTCTTTATCTACTGAGTCATGTGTTATTTATCCAACATAAATATAAAGCCTGAGGCCAGGAAGGACCTGATTGGGTTTATTGGAGTTGAAAGATAAGGGTTTTGGTTATACTTCCCTATGCAAGATAGGAGGGGGCTCACTCAACCCTCCTTTGGGACTTTCACCAAATCTCCTTGATGGGGCATGGCTGGGGTGGAGTTAAGATTATTGTGGATCTCATAAGGGCTTGTAATAGGAAGCAGACAGATCCAGGAAAGACATCAGAGAACCACAGCTGAGGGGTGGGAAGAAAGGAAAGAGACAAACAGAGTGAAACACAGAGAAAGAGTAGGTTTGGGTCCTTGGGTGAGTGGAGCTTGGGTGTCTGGACTGCCCCCTTGGGAACTCCTCAGACTCAGAGATGGCGGCCAAGGGGGTCGGGGATTAAAAGATTTCTGAGTATCTGTTCAGCTCAAAATCTGTCATCCTCCAGTCCTATATGGCACTGAACAAAATCATTGTGCATGGTACATCAGGAAGATCATTGGCTATGGCATCAGAGGACCCAGAGATTTACATCTTACTTATTGCATATGTGATGGTGACCATCTCTCCTGGAGATGGCATTGGGATTCCTGAACCAAGTCTTCTGAAGAGAAAGGGAACAACCATGAGGTTCCTCATGGTCCCTCAAACTGCTTTGTGTCTCATGGTCAACCAAGTTACCTACAAAGTGTTGCTAGTTAGCTACAAAGGCTGCCCACCAAGGTCTAAAGCTCATGCTGATCTGTGTTAGTGGAGGGAGTACCCATACTGGGACATCATCATCAGACCTTGAAGTTTTAAGAACAAAAACTTGTATTTATACAGCTTTCTACAACCACGAGTTTAGCATTGGAAGGGACCCCAAGGATCATCTATTCCAACCCCTTCGTTTGAAAGGTGAATCAATGAAGCCCAGAGATGTTAAATTACTACCTTAAGAAGTCACCATTTGGGGGCAGATCCAATTATTTGAATTTTTTCCTTATATTGATTTGAAATTGACCCTTCTGTTAATTTCTACCCGTTGTTTTCTATTCTCCCCCCCCCCCTGCCGCCAGTGCTCTACTCACTGTGCCACCTCGCTGCCCTGTTTGTCCTTCATTCTTGAAGAGGACCAAGACATCAGGAAGTTGATGTCATGACTTGCAAGTGAATAGGATTGCAGTGAGGCAGGGCTGTGCAAGGTTACCAGCTTCACTTTCTCCTCCAAAGCCATTTGGGACCAGTGGCCAGATACAGATCAAGATGACTGGAGATGGCCCCCAGTGGTGGGGAGACATGGCAGGGTGTTCTATATAGAGATTTGGTCATTTTGTCCATTAGTTGTATTTAATTATTTTTCCTTCTCACTGGGAGAAGGGTGAAGATTAGGAGGTGACTGGGATATAAAACAAAAGGCATTAATAAAAGTCAGAGGAAGAAAAATAACAATTATTGTGCTTTTGTATCCAGTAATTTTCTTTGAGATTATAGATATTTGTGTTATCTCCAAGAGATTTAGGAAAGGCAACAATAGTGATAATGCCCTATGACAATTGTTTAATATTTTAGAGCTCTTAAAGCTTGTGGCGTAGATGAAGTCAGCATGATGTAGTGGGGTTGGAGTGAGGGGCTTCAAAGTTCAAATCCTGCCTTTCTGTGTAACTTGGAGCAAATTCCTTAACCTTTCTGGGTCTCAGTTTCTTCTTTTTTTAAAAACGAGAAGATTGGCCCACATCCCCTCTAAAGTCCCCCCCCTAGTTCTGAATCTTTGAACCTGTGAACCTTTTGGGACAATGGATATCTTTTCACTTCTTTATGCCTCCTCAGTTTCTCTACTGTAAAATAAGAGGGTTGGATCAGGTCCCTTCTAAGGTCCTTCCCAGCTCTGAGTCCACTATGGTATTTGAGTCTCACAATTGCCAAGTAAGGTAGGTAGGTTGCATATTCTCACCTCCATTTCACAGCTGAGAAAAGAGGTTCTCTACTCATCTGATTCTGCATGGAATGAATGCTCTGAACTTATCAGTCACTCAATCACACTGGATGAATCCAAGATACACCTTTTATTCCTGCTCTTTAATTGATTCGACATAATTAAGTGTAGATTGAAGTTCAGACCTAGTTAATTAAAGACAGAATGGCAATGTTCTTGTCCAGGTTTTTAGTAACACTCAAATGGCGGTTCACAGAGTGAAAGCAGAAGGCTTCTAGCTCCAGGATATCTGGCCTTGAGAAACTTTCTTGGAAGTTAAAAGGCACACTTTATTAAACTTTAGTCTTAAACCAAGAAGCAACAATGAAAAACAATTAGCAACAGGAGATTGCGGGACACATATGCTCATTTTGGCTGTCTAGTTCATGGCATCCATTGGGAGAACTGAAAAGATGCAATTTATTGTCTTAGAACTTTGCCTGGGGTACTGAGAGGTTCAGTGACTGGTCCAGGGTCACCCAGTGAGGCTGGGTCAGAGACAGGTTGGCCAAGAGCAGTATTCTAGCTTCTGTGGCATCGTTTCTGTTTATCTCCTTCATATTCATATTTATTGCCCATTCATTCTGAATAGACTTACATATGCACTTCTGCCAAATGAAAACCTATGCAGAATGCTTTGCAAACCTCTTAAAGTTGCTCTCTCAATGTTACCGAGTATTATTATCTTCCCCATAGAAGATAAACTCCTGAAAAGTAGGCATGATTCCAGTCTTGCCTTGCATCCCCCAGTAGCCAACACAGTGCCAAGCTGCGAGGCTCATATGCCCATGTGATAGCCTAGCATATAGTAGGTGCTTACTGTGGCAGGTAGTTTGCTGGAGCACATAGTAGGTACTTAAAATATTTGCAGAATGGATCTTGAAGGCATAAACAAGAAACGCTAGCAAGTGTTCTGGACTTAGTTTCTACCTATGTGAAATGGAGGGTTGGCCAAGGTGACTCTAAGGCCCCTTCCTGCTCCTAACATTGGTTTTCTGAGATCACAAGGGTAGGAATAATTTCTGCTTGGATGGATCTTGAGTCTTTTGGAGTTTGTGCTGGGACTTGAGTATCACCTCTGTAAAGACTGCAAGTGGCAAAGTTAACTAGGGTAACTAGTTCTAATAGGGGAGATGGTGAGGCTGAGGACTATTTATCTGGTTCTTTGGGACTGCAAAGCCCGGTCCGTTTGCACGCGGTGCCTGCCCCCCGGGAGCTCCCGTTCTAATGGAGGGGAACGATCATGCACACGGAAGGAGCAAACTTCGGAAGGGCAAGTTCGTGTCCCGGAGGGTTTGCGCCCCGCAAACCGCGTAGGGAGGTGAGTTTAGCGCAGGAGAATTCTCGGCTCCCTTCCAAACGCGGCAGCCGCGCCCTTGGCCTTGGCGCAGCTTCGGCCAGCAGGGGTCGCCCTCCACCCGGGCTGGACGGCGCGGGGCTGGACGGTTCCGGGTGTTCCCCCGAGCTGCGGAGCGTGGGGAGCCCCTCCTCTGGGCACGTGCCGCGGGGGGCGCACGGCGGGCCCATGGGCGGCGCGGTGAGAAAGTGCGTAGACAGATGGAGGCGGGCGGACCGGGCCACCGGGGCCACGGTGCAGCCAGGTACAGAGGAAGCGTCCCCAGCCCTCTGCCAGGGTGCCCCCTCCCAGCGGTATGCAAGGGGCCGGTCGCCCCAGGGAGCAGTGGAGGGTGTGGGGAACCTTTGGGGGTGGGGGCAGCCCTGGGGCGTGGAGACCCAGGTTTAGGTCTCTCCCCGGAGTGGGGCGGGGTGGGGAGAGGGGAGGACGGACCGGAGTCTAGAGTCTGAGCCCCCCTACACTCTTGTTCCCGGGAAGTAGGTGTTTTTGAACGGATGGTCAGCAGACCGGCCAACTTAATGTCTGCCGGCCCCAAATCAAGTGACAGTAACGTAGTGTTGAGTGCTGGAGGGGGAGCCGGCTGGAAGCCCTGAGTGCAGGCAATCCTGCAGCATTTATTAAGCGCCCACTGTGTGCCTGGCACTGGGCTGCGTCTTGGGGATGTACAAAGAGGCCAGAGACAGCTCTGCCCACAGGGAGCAAGTCACTTCATTTCTGTACGGCCGAGGAAGGGGTCCCTTGAAGACCACGATTTGTAGAGGAGACGCCCAGCCCTCGGCATTCTCCCCTTGCTAGGAGCGCTCCCCCTCCCTCCCTCCCCCAACTACGGACCTCCCCGGCTGCCTGTAAGGGGCGATAAAGCCCCACCTTCTGCAGGAACGCGCCCTCCCCCCCCATCCCAGTCCCCCTCAACCCAGAGCCTTCCCTTCCGTATCTACCCTGGGCTCCATTATGCTTTGTGGGCACGACGTCGACGTCGGGCCGGTTTGTGCCTCTGTTTGTATCCCCAGCACTTAGCATGGGTCCTGGCACATAGTAGGTGCTTAATAATGAGAGTTTATTGTTTGGTTGAGGAGGGGCTCCTCTCTACCAGCGACGGAAGCTTGCTTTCTTTCCCTTCCTTCCTTCTTTCCTTTCTTTCTTTCGTCTTTTTGGAGGGGGGAGGGCAGGGCAATTTCGGTTAAGTGACTTGCCCAAGGTCACATGGCTGGCAAGTATTAAGTATTGGAGGCTGCATTTGAACTCAGGTCAGTGCTCTCTCTATTCACGGCTCCAGCCAGCTGCCCTAAGCCTTCTTAATGGGAGTTTTTTACACATTAAGCCCACAGCTGGCATTTAAGGTTTCACACAGATCTCTTGAACTCAACAACAACCCTGAGAGGTAGTTATCATTACCTCCATTTTACAGACCAGTAAACTGAGGCAGGTGGCGATTAAGTGATTTGCCCCTGGAGTGGCTCTGCTAGTAAGTGTTTGAGAGCAAATGTGAGGTCAGGAGTTCCTGACTCCAGGTCCAGCACACTTAGCTTTTTTTTTTTTTTTGGCGATTTTTCTGCAGGATCTAAATGAGACCACATGAATTAGACTTTAGACATCCTCCAGCTAGAGGACCTTTACATTCAGAGTAAAGAGGATCTGGAATCATTGCCACGTTCTGTTGTTTACTCCATATGCAGATTGGGAAAAGTCACTCCCCAGCCGTGGGCCTCAGTTTCCTCATCTGTAAAATGATTCCAAAGTGACTGGGGATTGGGGCTCAAAGCCACTGCTGATCCCACCACACCAGCTATCTCCCATTCACTTGGAAGGAAGGGCTGGGGGCTGTTTAAAGTTTTCTTGCTCCTTAAAGTAAAATGTTATTTCAGTATCTCTGTTCTCTCTGTCTGTCTCTCTTTGTCTCTCTCTGTCTCTGTGTCTGTCTCTGTCTCTCTCTCCCTTTTCCTCTCTTCTCTCCCTCTCTTCTCTCTCTTTTAAACAAGCTCACCATTGTACAAAGGAAGGGTTTCAGATACCAGCCAGTCAGTAAACAGAGACTGATGTCTTCCTGTGAATAGCTGTCAGGTAGGATGGGGATTTACGGTTCTACCTAGGCCCTCATCGTCCAGGCCCGGCAATAGTCCATCCTCAGAACCAGGCAGAGAGATAGGAACACCCCAGCTTTAGCGCTGGACAAACAGAGATCGCCTTAGGCATGCCAGCGGAGGGGAGGTGGAGAACAGGTGTGGATCTGAAGACGTTGGTAACCCCAGGGGTGAGGGTGTTACTTTGGTCCTTACTACTTCTTTGGGTCTTTATTGAGAAGGTATTGTGTGGTCAGCGTTGTGCAGAGGGTTGAGGGTGCCTTCCGTCCTCTCTAGTAAGTGATGGGCGAATGACCTGTGACTTCATTAGGATAGAGAAAATTTTGACTGTGGAAATTTTCCCTATTAATGCAGGCCAGCCATTGGTGGCTCAGTGGGTGGAGCACTGGGCATGGAGTTAGGAACACCTGAGTTCAAATCTATCTGGCCTCAGACACTTACTAGTTGTGTGACCCTGGGCAAGTCACTTCACCCTGCTTGCCTCAGTTTCCTCATCTGTAAAATGAACTGGAGAAGGAAGTGACAAACCACTCTAGTATCTTTGCCAAGAAAACCCAATGGACTATATTAGTGTGCTGTGGTCCATGAGTCACAAAGGATTGTGCACGACTGAACAACAGCTTCAGAATCTTAGAGAATTGTCTAGTAGGCAGAGAAGTTAAGGGACTTGCCCAAGGTCTCCTTCTAGTATGGATCAGAAGCAGGACTTGAACCCAGGTCTCCCTGGCTTAGGCCTGACTTCCTACACTACACTGCCATCTTTTTTTTTTTTTTACCTTTTTATAATGCGAATTCCTTGAGAAGAAGAACTTTTATTCATTTTTCTTTGTATTCCCAGACTTTGTAAAGTGCTTGGAACACTTGTTGAGTTGTTTCAGTCGTGTCTGATTCTCTGTGACCTCATTTGGGGTTTTCCTGGCAAAGATTCTGGAGTGATTGGCCATCTCCTTCTCCAGCTCATTTTACAGATGAGGAAACTGAGGCAAGCAGGGTGAAGTGACTGGCCCAGGGTCCCACAGCCAGTAAGTGTCTGAGGTCACATTTGAACTCAGGAAGATGAGTTTAGGACCAAAGTAAGTCCTTTGGAAGATGGGAGGGGTGCTGCTGGAGGCAGAAGGGGTTTGTGAGGACTTGGAACTTTAGCTGAGCCCGAAGGAGGGGGAATGGGCAGTGTGGCGTCATGGAAATCACTCTGGACTTGGATTTTAGGAACTTTGGTTCGAATCCTGATTCTTTAACTTCCTGGTTGTTAGGTTGTCCTTTTACCTCTCTGGGTCTCCGTTCCCTCATCTGTAAAATGGGGTTGATTGTGTCAACAGAAGCTACCTCACAGAGTTGTGAGGAAAGCACTATGTAAACCTTAAAAGTATAGATTGTAAGCTCCCTGAGGGCAGGGTCTGTTCATGCTGAGTTTTGTATTCTTAACCCTAAGGAGAGTGGGGACTAAGGATCAAATATTCAGGGAGATGATGAGTCTGAATTGCACAGAGCCTTAGTGTTGGGGAAAGATGTTGGAAGACCTGGCATGAATTTGAGGTTGAGCCGTTGGAGAGTAGGGGCCATCAGAGGTATTTGAGCAGGGGAGTGTCACAAAAATTGTTATTTCCCAGCAGATTAATCGGATTGTGTTTAGTGGGGCACTTCGTATTTAGAGAGAGGATGAAGTCACAAGTCCTTTTAGTGAAGTCGTTAGTAATGATTGTATAATGCCATATATATCTTATATGTTAGAGAGAGGTAGTGTTTGATATTTTAAAAAGCACTGACCAGAGTCCAAGGAACTGAGTTCAAAACTTGACTCGTCGTCTGTTCAGTGCTGGGCAAGTCCCTCACCTCCCTGGGCAAGGTTTACTACCCAGATAACTGCTTTATCAGGATTTTTGATTCCATTAGTTCCAGCGTCAGTCTGGGCCCCAGCTTCCTTCTTTGTGAAGTGAGGAGGGGCCCAACCTCTGACATACCTTCTAGCTCTAAATCTGGGGTCCTGTCAGCGGTGCGACCCAGTTTTCACGTCTGTAAATGAGGAGGTTGAAGCAGGGCACGTGTTCTTAACTTGGGGGGGGGGTCTGTGAACTCTTTTGTAATTAATAATGTTATTTCCATGTAACTGGTTTTCTTTGCAGTTCCACATATTTTATTTTATGCATTCAAAAACATGATTCTGAGGACTGCCCTAGACTGCCAAGGAGTTCGAGACATTTGTTTCTAACTGGAAATTAATTTCTAAGCCTACGCCTAAAGCCCCTACAGTTGAGGCTTCCTTACAGCTCTAAATGTATTTTCCTAAGACTTGTAAGGAATAGTTCAGGTATCATTCACTCTGTTTTTCAGAAGAAGAAACCCAACTACAGAGAAATAAAAGTGATTTGCAGAAGGTTGGATGGTTTAGTCATTGTCAGAATAGAGATTTGAACCCAGGTTTTCTCACTGCGAGGGTGCAGCCTGCCCTTTGTTCTCAATTCCCTTTGGTGGATAAATGCTTCAGCCCAAGTATAAAGAGGTGGCGGCAGCAAGGCTCGTAGCCTTGTAAAGTAGATGAGACTGGCTGGCATTGTCACCCCCATTTCACAGAGGAGAAAACTGAGACTCTTGGAGAAGGAATGATTTTTCTCATGGTTATAATGCCTAATAATTGGAGTAGAGAAAGGCCTTGGGTTCCCTACTTAAGACTTCATTGATGCTGGATGCCATGTAAGTCATTAAAAAGTTGTATAAATGGATTGTTTATTGTCGATATTGCCATGCAAGGGGATCATTTGAGCTCAGTGGGCAGACTGGCTGCTGCTAACTCCCAGCTGTGTGATGCCCGGGAGCAGAGCCAAGCCTTGGGTGGAAGTAGGAGCCTGCCCCTCTGAGAGGCTGGGCTGCTGACTCAGTGATTGGAACCCACAATCAGGCCTCGGGGGCAGTGCGCAGGTGAGAACAAGCCCACCTGGCTGTCATTTCAGTCTCTGAGTCGGGGCAAATTTGGACCAAATTAACCAGAAGGTCTTGCTCCCTCCCATGATTTGGAGACTTTTGTTTGGATTGGAAACTCCATGAGGTCAGGGAACCTTTACTTTTGTCTTTGGAACTCCAGCCCCTAGAACAGTGCCTAGCCTATAGGAGATGCTTAATAAAAGTTTGCTGATTAACCTTCATTTTCTTTTTAAAATTATTTCCCCCCCTTCCTCTCTCCTTTCATTTCCAAATATATACCTCCCCATTCTCGTATGTGCCAAATACCGTGCAAAGCTCTGGAGCTAAAACCAGCCCCTAGAAGCAGCTGAAGAGGACTCATCTGGGAATCAGGAGAACCTGAGTTCAAATCCCAGCTCTGACACTAATTGTGAGACCCTGGGGCAAATTGCTCTTGAGCCTCCATGTCCCAATCTTTAAAATGGCAACGATTCTTGGCAGTGCTTCTCTCACAAGATGAGAATGAGGAAGGCATGAATCTGACCCCTTCCTGAAAAGTAGCCTGATATAGGAGATTTGTAATCAGAGGACCTGGATTCAAATCTCAGCTCTGCCGCTTACGATTTGGGTGGCTTTGGGTCATTCATTCAAGCTGTGTCTCAGGTTCCTCAACTGTGAAATGAAAGAGGTTGGATGAGATGACTTCCGTAGTGGGAGTATCCTCTAGTCCTTAGAGGAAAGGCAAGTTTTTTTTTCCCTAAAAAGCAGTGAAACATTCTTGGACACTTAATTGTCCCAGGGGTCTAAGTCTAGAGCTGTTGACATAGCCCTGGTCAGCCAAGTCTCAAAACCCTTTGCATGAGGAAGCATTGGCGACTGTGGCAGATATGGAGGCTGCACCCAGCGGAGCAAACGCTAGCTTTGCTGAATATCCTTTCCATTCTGTGACTATGTAAACTTCTTTTGTTCTGTGTTACATGGTCAGTAAGGCTCTCACAGAATCCTAGACCTAGAGCTAGAAGGAATCTCAGAAGACATCTATCTAGTCTAACTTCCTCATTTTACAGATGAAGAAACCGAGGCCAAAGGAAGTTAAGTGACATCCCCAAGGTCACACAGGTCATAAGCATCCAATTCCAAAACTAGGTTCTTTCCATTGGACCACAATGCCTCACTCATATCTCTGTGGATGAGGTTTACCTGGCTCTGTTTCCTTATGATGGCAGTGAATAATGTGAAAGAAGCTTGGTCCCAAGGGAGGGCATGAATAAGAAAGATACTTCCCCTTCCTTGGTGGAGGTGGGGGACTATGGGTATGGAACACTGCATATAATGTCAAACTTGAATTGTAGAATGTCTTCTTTTGTGCCAGTTCTGAGCCTGAACACCACTCAGGTCTGGCCCAGAATAGCTTCCCTCTGATCTCTAAAGCTGTGGTTCTACATTGGAAATTATAAGTACCATTTTAGCATACTTTTAAAGGATTCCTAGCCTTCTCCCCAACTTTGGTCTACCCAATGAGCATGCATTCCTTTTATTTTATTATTATTTTTTTCTGCATTCCTTTTAGGTAGATTTTTAGGGAAGTGAATGAAACATCAGTCTCTGAGTTCGCCCAGGGCTTTACAAAATCCTGAGTTTTCAGTCTTAATGCCCTCAGATTTACAGGGTAGCGCTCATTGTGTGTTGTCAGTCTTTCTAGCTGAGGACAAGCTTTGGCAAGTCCTTCCCATCTGGGAAGGATCATTGGATTACAGGTGTAGCTTGAAGGAGCCTTCAAGTGCCTTCATTTTTACAGAAGGGGAAACTGAGGCTTTGGGACCAGGGCCAGTGATGAACTAAGGACTCACTTAGCAGAGATGAGAGAGGTGCCTCAGCAGACATTGTTACAGTAGCCATCTCTTCTTTCTCTCTCTTTGCCCCCTCCCCTTTCCCATTGTTGTTAGAGAAATTCTTGAAGCTTCTAAGGCCTTTGCCTTAGAAGGTTTCCATCTACATCTGCATTTACTGAGATGTGGAAGGAATGCCCACACTGATGAAATCTTGCATCTTTTACAAGTCTGGAAGGCAGGTGTGGGGTGTAGTCAGTGAAGAATTAAGACTGCGGACCTAGGTCAGATCCGTTGTAGAACAATACTCTTTTGGTGTGGTTGGGGTTAACGTACGTCCCTAGAGCAGTGGTTCTCAACCTGTGGGTCGTGACCCCTTTGGGGGTCACAAGGGTTGCCTAAGACCATCGGAAAACACTTATTTCCGATGGTCTTAGGAACCAAGACACCCCTCCTCTGTCTCCAGGCAGGTCCGCCCACATGCAGATACACTCATATATGATTATTGAAGGATCGCAGCATTAGGAAGATTGAGAACCACTGCTATAGAGTGACTGGTCATCTAAACCTGTTCCCTTTTCTTCCAGGTGAGAAAACAGAGGCCAGAAAGGTTGTCAGTTAATCAGCAAGCCTTTGTTAAGTTCTTACTGTATGCCCCAGGTCTAGGGGAAGGTGTGGAAAGGATATATGGCTTTTGGCTTTTAAAATTTGAATTTTCTTCTCACATTTGTCAGCCTTTGATCACATGTAGCAAATATTCAGAATCTTGTTTGTGTCGTATGTCACTGGGTAGTCAGTCTGACCAAGCTCTGGATTCCTTTTCAGAAAAATATTTTTAAATGAATAAAATGCATAGAATTGAAAAGGAAATAAATCCCATTGAAATGAAGTCATCAGAATATTAAAAACAAAACAATTCCTGAACCTCCGTTTAAGAAGCCCTGGCACACAGCATTGGGTTATAGTTATATGCCGCAGTTTACCTAACCATCCCTTTATTGTTTGACATCTAGGTTATTTTCAACTTTTTTATACCTGTATAACTACAGAAATCTTTAAACTTAAAAAAAATCACACTCGTTATATATTCCCAATGCTGGAATTATTGGGCCAAAGGCTATGATAATTTGTGCTTTTGAGAGCCCTGATGTTCTGGGGTGTGAATCCTTTTTGCCGATGTGACGGTGTGGCAGGGCTGCGTGTGGTGTAAAAATTAGCTCAGAGTCGTTTTAACCTGGAGCTCTGATTATTAGGTGGGTTAGAGTTTTTTATGTGATCAGTAGTTATTTGTGTGTCTTCTTTAGAAAATTGTCTGTTTGTATCAGATGAGAAACACCTATTAAACACCTGCTGTATACCAGGCACTATACTAAGCCCTGACCATACAAAGAAAAGTGAGAGATGTAGACAGTCTCAAAGCTCAGGAAGTTTCCAGTCTGTGGGTAGACATTTACCCTTTGTTGCCTGGGGGTTTACCACTGTGACATTTTAACAGTTCTTCATGGTAGGTGACAAGTTTTTAATCTGGCATATTTCCTATGAATATTCCTCCCAATCTATTTTTCTCTGAATTGTATTGTTGTAATGGAGACATAAAATTTCCTTTTGTTCAGTCACATCTTTTATCTTGTCCTTAATAATCTTCTACTGGTTGTCTCAAAAAAAATCATTTCTTGGAGAAAATTGAGATTATTCAATTTTTTTCATCTCATATAATTAAAAAAAAAGTTTGACTCATCTAGCTGGAATTCACTGAGATACATGTGTGACTGTGTGATCATTCCTTGTTCCTTTTTAATTTTGCTGATTTGCTTTTTCTTGCCCTTTTAAAATTAAGTTTGATAATGGTTTGTCGATTTTATTGGTCTTAAAACCAACTCAGATTTATTCATCAAATCATTTGTACTTTCCTTTTAAATTATTTCTGCTTTTACCTTTATTCATTTTATTAGAGGGGAATATTTCTTTGCCCTTTAGACACTTTTCTTTTTCCTTAGTCCAAGTACTTAATGACATAAATTTACTTCCCAGAACAAATTTGGCAGCATCCCATAGGCTTTGATAGAGGGTATTATTTTCACTGTATTTTAAATATTATCAATTTTCTGATTTCTTCCTTGGCTCAATTGTGGTTTAATGTTTTTTTTCAGTTTCTAAGTCATTTTTTAAAACTTTTATTATTTAGTTCTGATGTTTTTGCAGCATGACCTGAAAATACCCATGTATGGTTTCTGCCATTTTGAATCTATGGAGGTAATTGATGCATGGATGTGTGTGTGTGTGTGTGTGTGTGTGTGTGTGTGTGTGTGTGT